>CM038141.1:79067056-79121311 GCA_021437245.1 Aegilops speltoides
ACCATTCAACTCCAAACATAGGCTTCCAATATATCAATCTTTATGTCTCGACCATTTCGAGACTCCTCGTCATGTCCGTGATCACATCCGGACTCGAACTTCTTGGTACATCAAAATACATAAACTCATAATAACCGCCATCGAAACCTTAGCGTGCGGACCCTACGGTTCGAGAACAATGTAGACATGACCTAGAACTATTCTCGGTCAATAACCAACAGCGGGACCTGGATGCCCATATTGGTTCCTACATATTCTACGAAGATCTTTGTCGGTCGACCGCATAACAACATACGTTGTTCCCTTTGTCATCGGTATGTTACTTGCCCGAGATTCGATCGTCGGTATCCAATACCTAGTTCAATCTCGCTACGGCAAGTCTCTTTACTCGTTCCGTAATACATCATCTCACAGCTAACTCATTAGTTGTAGTGCTTGCAAGGCTTCATGATGTGCATTACCGAGAGGGCCCAGAGATACCTCTCCGACAATCGGAGTGACAAAACCTAATCTCAAATACGCCAACCCAACATCCGCCTTTGGAGACACTGTAGTACTCCTTTATAATCACCCGATTACGTTGTGACGTTTGGTAGCACCAAAGTGTTCCTCCGTAAACGGAGTTGCATAATCTCATAGTTACAGGAACATGTATATGTCATGGATAAAAGCGGTAGCAACATACTAAACGATCGTGTGCTAAGCTAATGGATTGGGTCATGTCAATCGATCATTCTACTAATGATGTGACCTTGTTAATCAAATAACAACCTTTTGTTCATGGTCGGAAACATAACCATCTTTGATTAACAAGTTAGTCTAGTAGAGGCATACTAGTGACATATTGTTTTGTCTATGCATTCACACATGTATCATGTTTCCGGTTAATACAATTCTAGCATGAATGATAAACATTTATCATGAAATAAGGAAATAAATAATAACTTTATTATTGCCTCTAGGGCATATTTTCTTGATCTCCCACTTGCACTAGAGTCAATAATCTAGATTACATAGTAATGATTCTAACACCCATGGAGTCTTGGTGCTGATCATGTTTTGCTCGTGGAAGAGGCTTAGTCAACGGTTCGCAACATTCAGATCCGTATGTATCTTGAAAATCTCTATGTCTCCCACCGACTAAGTCCGGATGGAATTGAAGCGTCTCTTGATGTGCTTGGTCCTCTTGTGAAATCTGGATTCCTTTGCCAAGGCAATTGCTCCAAGATTGTCACGAAGATTTTCATTGACCCGATGCACTAGGTATGACACCTAGATCGGATATGAACTCCTTCATCCGACTCCTTCATTAGCTGCTTCGGCTGCTATGTACTCCGCTTCACATGTAGATCCCGCCACGACGCTTTGTTTAGAACTGCACCAACCGACAGCTCCTCCGCTTAGTGTAAATACGATCCGGTCTGCGATTTAGAATCGTCCGGATCGGTGTCAAAGCTTGCATCAACGTAACTGCCACGATGAGCTCTTTGTCACCTCCATATCGAGAAACATGTCCTTAGTCCTTTTCGTATTTCAGATGTTCTTGACCGCTGTCCGATGATCCACTCATGGATTACTTTGGTACCTCCTGCTAGGCTTATAGCAAGGCACACATCAGTCTGTACACAAGATTGCATACATGATAGAGCCTATGGCTGAAGCATAGGAACATCTTTCATTTCTCTCTATCTTCTGCGTGGTCGGGCATTGAGTCTTACTCAACTTCACACCTTGTAACACAGGCAAGAACCCTTTCTTTGCTTGATCCATTTTGAACTTCTTCAAAATTTTGTCAAGGTATGTGCTTTGTGAAAGTCCAATTAAGCGCCTTGATCTATCTCTATAGATCTTAATGCCCAATATGTAAGCAGCTTCACCGAGGTCTTTCATTGAAAAACTCTTATTCAAGTATCCCTTTATGCTATCCAGAATTCTATATCATTTCCGATCAGCAATATGTCATCTACATATAATATCGTAAATGCTACTGAGCTCCCACTCACTTTCTTGTAAATACAAAGCTTCTCCAAAAGTCTATACAAACCCAAATGCTTTGATCACACTATCAAAGCGCTTATTCCAACTCCGAGATGCTTGCACCAGTCCATAAATGGATCGCTGGAGCTTGCACACTTTGTTAGCTCCCTTTGGATCGATAAAACCTTCTCGTTGCATCATATACAACTCTTCTTCCGTAAATCCATTCAGAATGCGTCTTTACATCCATTTGCCAAATTTCATAATCATAAAATGCGGCAATTGCTAACATGATTCGGACGGACTTAAGCATCGCCACGGGTGAGAAGGTCTCATCGTAGTCAATCCCTTGAACTTGTCGAAAACCCTTTGCGATAAGTCGAGCTTTGTAGACGATAACATTACCGTCGCGTCGGTCTTCTTCTTGAAGATCCACTTGTTTTCTATTGCTTGCCGACCCTCGGCAAGTCAACCAAAGTCCATACTTTGTTTTCATACATGGATCCCATCTCGATTTCATGGCCTCAAGCCATTTTGCGAATCTGGGCTCACCATCGCTTCTTCATAGTTCGTAGGTTCATCATGATCTAGTAGCATGATTTCCGAACAGGATTACCGTACCACTCAGTGCGGATCTTACTCGTTGATCTACGAGGTTCAGAGTAACTTGATCTGAAGTTTCATGATCAACATCATCAACTTCCTCACTACTGGTGTAGGTGTCTCGTAAACCGGTTTCTGCGACAAACTACTTTCAAGTAAGGGAGAAGGTACTATTACCTCATCAAGTTCCACTTTCCTCCCACTCACTTCTTTCGAGAGAAACTCCTTCTCTAGAAAGGATCCATTCTTAGCAACGAATGTCTTGCCTTCGGATCTGTGATAGAAGGTGTACCCAATCGTCTCCTTTGGGTATCCTATGAAGACACATTTCTCGATTTGGGTTCGAGCTTATCGGGTTGAAGCTTTTTCACATAAGCATCGCATCCCCAAACTTTAAGAAACGACAACTTTGGTTTCTTGCCAAACCACAGTTCATAAGGTGTCGTCTCAACGGATTTCGACGGTGTTCTATTCAGTGTGAATGCGGCCGTCTCTAGAGCATAACCCCAAAATGATAGCGGTAAATCTGTAAGAGACATCATAGATCGCACCATATCTAGTAAAGTACGACACGACGCTCGGACACACCATTACTGTTGTGGTGTTCCGGTGACGTGAGTTCTTAAACTATTCCGCATTGTTTCAAATGTAGACCAAACTCGTAACTCAAATATTCACCTCCACGATCGATCGTAGAAACTTAATTTTCTTGTTACGATGATTTTCAACTTCACTCTGAAATTCTTTGAACTTTTCAAATGTTTCAGACTTATGTTTCATTAAGTAGATATACCCATATCTCGCTTAAGTCATCTGTGAAGGTGAGAAAATAACGATATCCGCCACGAGCCTCAACATTCATCGCCCACATACATCTGTATGTATGATTTCCAACAAATCTGTTGCTCTCTCCATAGTACCGAGAACGGGGTTCGGTCATCTTGCCCATAAGGCACGGTTCGCAAGTGCCAAGTGATTCATAATCAAGTGACTCCAAAAGTCCATCAAGATGGAGTTTCTTCATGCGCTTTACACCGATATGACCTAAACGGCGATTGCCACAAATAAGTTGCACTATCATTATCAACTCTGCATCTTTTGGTTTCAACATTATGAATATGTGTATCACTACTATCGAGATTCATCAAAATAGACCACTCCTCAAGGGTGCATGACCATAAAAGATATTACTCATATAAATAGAACAACCATTATTCTCTGATTTAAATGAATAACCATCTCGCATCAAACAAGATCCAGATATAATGTTCATGCTCAACGCAGCACCAAATAACAATTATTTAGGTCTAAAACTAATCCCGAAGGTAGATGTAGAGGTAGCGTGCCGACCGCGATCACATCGACTTTGGAACCATTTCCCACGCAGATCGTCACCTCGCCCTTTGCCGAGTTAAGCAATCAGTAGTCCCTGTTTGAGTTGCAAATATTAGCAATGTAACCAAGATCAAATACCAGTGCTACTACGAGCTCTAGTAAGGTACACATCAATAACATGTATATCACATATACCTTTGTTCACCTTGCCATCCTTCTTATCCGCCAAATACTTGGGGCAGTTCCGCTTCAAAGGACGACCGCTTGCAAGAGAAGCACTCGATTTCAGGCTTAGGTCCGACTTGGGTTTCTTCTCTGAGCAACAACTTGCTTGCTGTTCTTCTTGAAGCTCCTTCTTCTTCCCTTTGCCTTTCTTCTTGAAACTAGTGGTCTTATTGACCATCAACACTTGATGCTCCTTCTTGATTTCTACCTCCGCAGCCTTTAGCATTGCGAAGAGCTCGGTATAGTCTTTACTAACCCTTGCATATTATAGTTCATCACGAAGCCTTTGTAGCTTGGTGGCGTGATTGAAGAATTCATCAATGACACAATCATCCGGAAGATTAACTCCCAATTGTGTCAAGTGATTGTAGTACCCGGACATTACGAGTATGTGCTCACTAATGTAACTATTCTCCTCCATCTTGCAGCTATAGAACTTATTGGAGACTTCATATCTCTCAATCCGGGCATTCTGTTGAATATTAACTTCAACTCTGGAACATCTCATATGCTCCATGACGCTCAAAACGTCGTTGAAGTCCCGGTTCTAAGCCGTAAAGCATGGCACATGAACTATAGAGTAGTCATCAGCTTTGCTCGCCAGACGTTCTTAACGTCGTCGGTTGCATCAAGAAGCAGTTCGCACCCAGCGGTGCATCCGGGCGTAACTCTTACAGGCAGCAATGAGGATAATCCTCGTGTTATGGACCCATCCGTAATTGCTACCATCATCTTTCAACTTTGCTTTCTCAAGGAACGCATTAAAATTCAACGGAACAACAAAGACGAGCCATCTATCAAACATAAACAAGCAAGATACTATCAGTACTAAGTTCATGATAAATTTAAGTTCAATTAATCATATTACTTAAGAACTCCCACTTAGAAAGACATCTCTAGTCATCCAAGTGATCACGTGATCCTAATCAACTAAACCATAACCGATCATCACGTGAAATGGAGTAGTTTTCAATGGTGAACATCTTATGTTGATCATATCTACTATATGATTCACGCCGACCTTTCGGTCTTCGTGTTCCGAGGCCATATCTGCATATGCTAGGCTCGTCAAGTATAACCCGAGTATTCTGCGTGTGCAAAACTGGCTTGCACCGTTGTAGATGGACGAGAGCTTATCACACCCGATCATCACGTGGTGTCCGGGCACGATTTAACTTTGGCACGGTGCATACTCGGGAGAACACTTCTTGATAATTTAGTGAGAGATCATCTTATAATGCTACCGTCAATCAAAGCAAGATAAGATGCATAAAAGGATAAACATCACATGCAAATCAATATAAGTGATATGATATGGTCATCATCATCTTGTGCTTCATGATCTCCATCTTGCAGCACCACCATGATCACCTTCATCACCGCGCGACACCTTGATCTCCATCGTAGCATCGTTGTCGCCTCACCAATCTTATGCTTCTACGACTATCTCTACCGCTTAGTGATAAAGTAAAGCATTACGAGCGATTGCATTGCATACAATAAAGCGACAACCATATGGCTCTGCGCCATTGCCGATAACCGGTTACAAAACATGATCATCTCATACAATAAAATATAGCATCACGTCTTGACCATATCACATCACAACATGCCCTGCAAAAACAAGTTAGACGTCCTCTACTTTGTTGTTGCAAATTTTACGTGGCTGCTACGGGCTTAAGCAAGAACCAGTCTCACCACGCATCAAAACCACAACGATACTTCGTCAAATAGACTCCGTTTAACCTTCTCAAGGACCGGCGTAGCCACACTCAGTTCAACTAAAGTGAGAGAGACAGCACCCACCGGTCACCTTTAAGCAACGAGTGCTCGCAGCGGTGAAACCAGTCTCGCGTAAGCGTCTGGCGTAATGTCGGTCGGGCCGCTTCATCTCACAATACCGCTGAACCAAAGTATGACATGCTGGTAGGAAGTATGACTTGTATCGCCCACAACTCACTTGTGTTCTACTCGTGCAAAACATCAAACCATAAAACCTAGGCTCGGATGCCCTTTGTTGGGGAACGAGTAATTTCAAAAATTTTCCCACGCACACGCAAGATCATGGTGATGCATAGCAACGAGAGGGGAGAGTGTTGTCTACGCACTCGTAGACCAAGCGAAGCGATCACAACGTAGAGGAAGTAGTCGACGTTCTCCTCGCGATCCGACCGATCCGGCGCCGTTACTCGGCGCCCCAGTTCTTGACACACGTACAGCTCGATGACGTCCCTCGTACTCGATCCAGCCGAGTGTCGAGGAGAGTTCCGTCAAGACGACGGCGTGGTGACGATCTTGATGTTTCACCGGCGCGAGGCTTCGCTTAAGCTTCGCGACAGTATAACCGAGGTGGAATATGGTGGAGGGGGCACCGACACGGCTAAGGAACGATCCGTAGATCAAACTTGTGTGTTCTAGGGTGCCCCCTGCCCCAGATATAAAGGAGCAGGGAGGGGCCGGCCAGCCAAGGGAGGCGCCAGGAGTCCTACTCCCTCGGGAGTAGGATTCCTCCAATCCTAGTTGGAATAGGATTCGGGAGGAAAGAGAGAGAGGGCGGCCCCCTTCCTAGTCCTAGTAGGACTAGGGAAGGGGAGGCCTTGTGCCACCTAGGGCTGGCCCTTTCTCCTTTCCACTAAGGCCCACTATGGCCCATTTACCTCCGGGGTCCAGTAACCTCCCTAACTCCGGTAAATTCCTGTTTTCACCGGAACCATTCGAACTCCAAACATAGGCTTCCAATATATCAATCTTTATGTCTCGACCATTTCGAGACTCCTCGTCATGTCCGTGATCACATCCGGACTCAACTTCTTGGTACATCAAAATACATAAACTCATAATAACCGCCATCGAAACCTTAAGCGTGCGGACCCTACGGTTCGAGAACAATGTAGACATGACCTAGAACTATTCTCGGTCAATAACCAACAGCGGACCTGGATGCCCATATTGGTTCCTACATATTCTACGAAGATCTTTGTCGGTCGGACCGCATAACAACATACGTTGTTCCTTTGTCATCGGTATGTTACTTGCCCGAGATTCGATCGTCGGTATCCAATACCTAGTTCAATCTCGTTACGCAAGTCTCTTTACTCGTTCCGTAATACATCATCTCACAGCTAACTCATTAGTTGTAGTGCTTGCAAGGCTTGATGATGTGCATTACCGAGAGGGCCAGAGATACCTCTCCGACAATCGGAGTGACAAAACCTAATCTCGAAATACGCCAACCCAACATCCGCCTTTGGAGACACTGTAGTACTCCTTTATAATCACCCGATTACGTTGTGACGTTTGGTAGCACCAAAGTGTTCCTCCGTAAACGGAGTTGCATAATCTCATAGTTACAGGAACATGTATATGTCATGGATAAAAGCGGTAGCAACATACTAAACGATCGTGTGCTAAGCTAATGGATTGGGTCATGTCAATCGATCATTCTACTAATGATGTGACCTTGTTAATCAAATAACAACCTTTTGTTCATGGTCAGGAAACATAACCATCTTTGATTAACAAGCTAGTCTAGTAGAGGCATACTAGTGACATATTGTTTTGTCTATGCATTCACACATGTATCATGTTTCCGGTTAATACAATTCTAGCATGAATGATAAACATTTATCATGAAATAAGGAAATAAATAATAACTTTATTATTGCCTCTAGGGCATATTTTCTTCAATCGGGAGGGGGTCAATCTCCATCAACATCTTCACCAGCACCATCTCCTCTCAAAACCCTAGTTCATCTCTTGTATCCAATCTTGTATCAAAACCATAAATTGGTACCTGTGGGTTGCTAGTAGTGTTGATTACTCCTTGTAGTTGATGCTATTTGGTTTACTTGGTGGAAGATCATATGTTCAGATCCTTTATGCATATTATTACTCCTCGATTATGAACATGAATATGCTTTGTAAGTAGTTACGTTTGTTCACGAGGACATGGGTGAAGTCTTGCTATTAGTAGTCATGTGAATTTGGTATTCGTTCGATATTTTGATGAGATGTATGTTGTCTTTCCTCTAGTGGTGTTATGTGAACATCGACTACATGACACTTCACCATTATTTGGGCCTAGAGGAAGGCATAGGGAAGTAATAAGTAGATGATGGGTTGCTAGAGTGACAGAAGCTTAAACCCTAGTTTATGTGTTGCTTCGTTAGGGGCTGATATGGACCCATATGTTTAATGTTGTGGTTAGGTTTACCTTAATACTCCTTTTTGTAGTTGCGGATGCTTGCAATAGGGGTTAATCATAAGTGGGATGCTTGTCCATGTTTGGGCAGTACCCAAGTGTCGGTCCATCCACATATCAAATTATCAAAGTACCGAACGCGAATCTTATGAACGTGATGAAAACTAGCTTGATGATAATTCCCAATGTGTTCTCGGGAGCTCCTTCTTCATTATTAGAATTTGTCCAGGCTTATCCTTTGCTACATAAAGGATTGGGCCACCTTGCTGCACTTTATTTACTTTATTTACTTTTGCTCGTTACTATTTATCTTATCACAAAACTATCTATCACCTACTATTTCAGTGCTTGCAGAGAAAACTTTACTGAAAACCGCTTATCATTTCCTTCTGCTCCTCGTTGGGTTTGACACTCTTATCGAAAGGACTACGATAGATCCCCTATACTTGTGGGTCATCACGCCTTGGTGGGTAGTGGGCCCATGCTCCCACGTCTGGTCTTCTGCCGAAGCTTCTAGTGTCTCTTACGTCCAGAAAAAAATCTCCAAAAAGTTTCGTGGCATTTGGACTTCGTTTGGTACTGATATTGTGCGACACCAGAAACAAGCAAAAAACAAAAATTGGCACCAGGCACTAAGTTAATTGGTTAGTCCCAAAAAATGATATAAAGTTGCTTGTAAATGTATATAGAACATCCAAGATTGATAACATAATAGCATGGAACAATAAAAAAATTATAGGTACATTGAAGACGTATCAACCGACATGCATATATTACATACATGGGCTCCTTAAAGAAAACTCTCTCAATATCACGTCGTTTACATGAGAAGAGCTAATGACTTTAGATCCTAGGTTTGAGTCCCAGTACCCACAATATTTGTGTACTATTATTTTTGGATCGTATAGCAAAATTCAATAATATTTTTTTAAAAAAATCAATAATATACAAAGTTCATAGAAATCGAGGAATATACAAATTTGATCCATCAGCAATAGCAAGCCTGATACAAATGGATCCATTCAGCAATACAAACTTGATACACATTTGCTCCATTCGACAATACAAAACCTGATGCAGACTTGCTCAAAAGACAACTACAACATATGAACACAATGTTGCCATTGCAATATTAAGTCATCTTTTCTGTCAGCACCACCACAATGTTTCCATTGCAAAATTAAGCAACAACATATGAACAGTTTAAGCCTATGTTCGTACAAGAACAAGATCATGCATGATCATGTTCCATCCTTGAATCATCTATCAACAAAATTGAGCATTTTTGCATCTTATTTGGAAACACAAAACGCAACAACCAAGCCATATGGCAGAACATCAAACATAAATTGACATGACTAAGTAATCAAAACTTGTTCAATAACTAATTATACATAACCTTGAATCCAGCAAGGTTGGCATCATCTATTCAGACTAACAAGATAAACTTCTTCTAAGGGTTGGCATCATAACTAACTACACACAACATTTTCATAGGGTTAGTATCATCTGTTCAGACTTACTACATAAATCTGAAGCAAAAGCTCTTTGACTCCATCAATCCAGCAAGTAGCAGCCTCCACCAAATCACCAATCAATCTGCAAACAATGAGGAGTCAGTCAATACATCTAAATTGAAATCGATAAAATGAGAAGAATGAGGGATCAAAATACATGAGTTGGGCATTCGCTGCCAGACAGAGTAGCCCCTAATGCTTGTCGATGGAGCTACCTAGGGCGTCTCTCGCCTGTAGCCTCCTCCTTGTCAGTGATGCACGCTCATCATAGTCCAGTACCACCTAATTTACTAGTGTCGGTGCTGACATCGCCATGACCACTATCATGATGCCCTCCTCATGATCTGGAGGGTGCAAAATGTGAGACATGTATGCCTTACAACGCCCTCTCCACACCGGATCGTCCTCCTCCGCCTCCATCATCACGTAGATTATCTCGGTAAGAATGGCTCCATCTTTGATCATCTATGCCTTCTCCTTTGTGGCAACAAATGCAATCCCAAATGATTCCTTGTACAACATTACCAAATTTGAAAACAAGCTATAGATTTCATGAAGCCCGGCAAGTTTCCCGGCATCGCGCTCCTCCACCTGAACAAGAATCCCCACCAGCGATGGCGTGATCTCCATCGTCGCTAGTTGCTAGGGTTAGGGATAGCAGGGAAGGGAAACAATAGGGGAGATGACGGTATTTTCCCTTCATAATGTTGATGACGATGGCCCTGGTGTGCGGGTCAATTCCAGGAAAAGCAAGGGGCCTTTCTGCAAAAAGGCAACTCCACAAGACAACATGGCAGTTCTCTATCGTACTTGGAACTATACGCAGGACCGTAGGTGTCACGTATTTCCATGTATAAGTAACGTATTATAGTGTTTCTAAAGTTTGAGTATGTTTTTGTTATCTGCCATCAAGTCCAAGGTCGATCGATGTAATTTTGTCGCAAAATAGTTGAAGTTGTTGTATCGCGCTTGACACGGCTCTTTAGCTCTCGCCTCAATGCATGTGTGCACCTGAGTTCCTTTTTCCTGGCAAGAGCTAGCAAACTGTGACGCCCTCGATTCAATCGTACACTAATCATACACGCAAATGTGTACGATCAAGATCAAGGACTCACGGGAAGATATCACAACACAACTCTAGACACAAATTAAAATAATACAAGCTTTATATTACAAGCCGGGGCCTCGAGGGCTCAAATACATAAGCTCGAATACACAAGAGTCGTGAAGCAACAATTTCGAGTACTGAGACATAAGTTAGACAAGTTTGCCTTAAGAAGGCTAGCACAAAAGCCTCTACGATCGAAAAGGCAAGGCCTCTGCTGGGAGCCTCCTAACTACTCCCGTCGCGGCTGGCCTCGTGTAGTAGTAGGCACCCTCGGGGTAGTAGTCGTCGGTGGTGACGTCTGCTCTGGCTCGACATCTGGTTGCATCAATAGGAAAGAAAAGAAAGGGGAAAAGGGGAGCAAAGCAACCGTGAGTACTCATCCAAAGTACTGCAAGCAAGGATCTACACTACATATGCAACATTATCAAAGGAAGGCAGATATGTGGGTGGGCTGCAGAAATGCGAGAATAGAGAGAAGGCCTAATCCTATCGAAGACTAGCATCTTCTGGAAACCACCATCTTGCAGCAACAGGAGGGAGTAGAGTAGCATAAAGTAAAGTAGTAGTAGTGTTATCAACCTCGGCCAGAGATCCTTTCTCGACTCCCTGCGAGAAAGATATCCAAGAGCCGTACTATCCAGTTATCATCACCATCAAATTCTCATCACAAGTATCCAGTTCTAGTTGTATCGATCGGGATACAACTCAGAGAGTCCGTTACCGTAGGACAAGCTATCGATAGATGTTTTCTTCCCTGCAGGGGTGCACCAACTTACCCACCACGCTTGATTAACTCCGGCCGGACACACTTTCCTGGGTCATGCACGGCCTCGTCCAAACAATATGCCGCAACCCGACCTAGGCTTAATAGAGAGGTTAGCACGCCAGACTAAACCTATGCCCCCAGGGGTCATGGGCCATCTCCCCGGGAACTCCTGCATGTTGCGTGGGCGGCCGGTGAGCAGATCTAGCTACCTCCTTAAAAAAGGTAGGAGCTTACCAGTCCAACCCGGTAGCGCGCTTCGGTCACGACATCTAATAAGCTTGGTGATGCATCGACGCAGAACGCCCATACTATGCCCACGTGATGGTTAGTGCTATCGGGCCGAGGCCCTCGGATCAAATATCCAAATCATAGTGGATTAGGAACGCGCGGTAACAAACAGAGACTCACGAAAGATGTGACCCCGTTGCCCCGTCTCGAGGACTTGCGGCAAGGGCTAAGAATGCCCGGCCACACCTCGTAATTACCTCACGGGCACCTTCCAGGTCAACCCGACTCCACATCACTCGCAATTATGCTCGCGCGGGTACCCCTCATGGTCGACCCGTCTTTAGTAACATGGTTCAGTGTCAAGTCATAGTAACCATAGTAACCGTGTGTCCAAACATCAAGGGGAAAACCTGAGGAATCATCCACGGTGAATTCCAGTCGATGTAATCATCAAGGTGAACGGAAGAGGAATCACCACTGAGGTTCACACTTGAGGGGTTGCATGACAGAGTCGTATCGGAAGTGGTTAAGGCGGAATCACCCTCGATGACCATGACCGGATAACTACACTACAGGGTTAACATCAGAAGTGATGTAGAGGTCTCACCCTCGGCACTCGATAGTAACCCAGCAGTGTCGAGCAACTAAGTGGAAAGTGATGTGCGGTGCCGGGGCCTGGTCTTCGATCCCGTTGATCGGGTCTTCGATGATGAAGCAGGGGCAACAAGGACAAGGTGGGGGTCGCTGATGGATCACTAACCAACCTATACTAAGCAGTTTATGATAAGCAGGTAAGGTACAACAGCAGATACAAAAGCAGGCTATGCATCAGAATAGAAGCAATCAATAACAATAGCAAAATCTAATGCAAGCATGAGAGAATGGAATGGGCGATATCGGGATGATCAAAGGGGGGGCTTGCCTGGTTGCTCTGGCAAGGAGGTCGTCGTCGACATAGTCGATCACTGGGGCAACATCGGTCTTGGGGTCTACCGGAGAGAAGAGGGGGAAGAAACAGTAAATATAAAGAAAACATAGCATCACAAAGCAGAACGTGGCAATATGCTGTGCCGGGAGTGATCTAACGTATGGCTACATGATAAAGGTGAAGGGGGAATCAACCGGGAATGTTTTCCGGTTACGACTAATGTCGACAGATGATGGTGGGGAATGTCCCATGTTCAGCATGCTAGGGGCATGTGCAGATGAACGGACCGCGTATTCGGATTCATTGGATTTTTTGAGCAACTTTCATATAGAAAATATTTTCATCCGAGCTACGGTTTAATTCCTATGAATTTCTAAAGATTAAACTACTTTCAGAAATTATTTAAATTAACAGAAAAGGAATTATGATGTCAGCAGAGTGTCGGCATGACATCAGCAGGTCAACAGACCCGTTGACTGGTCAAACTGAGCATTTGGTCCCACATGTCATTGAGAGAGGGCTAACCATGGGTTATTTTAAAAGAACAGGGGGGTTAATTTGCAATTGGGCCCCATATGTCAGTGACTAATTAGTCTAACAAGTTAATTTTTATTTACAAAAACGTTTAGTTAGCCTAAGTAACAGACGGGGCCCACATGTCATGTACAGTAATTGCGTTGACCAGAGTCAACATGGTCAACTGGGATGTTGGGCCCCCTGGCAGCCTCACTGGTGTGCCCCCCATAGGCCCACGTCGACGCCAGGTCAAAACGGCGGCCGAAGCAACGCCTGCAACCACAGGATACAGCGGCAACGCGCAGAATTCGCCCACAGGCCACCAAAATGAAAGCGGTCGGTCGCGTTCAAACGCGGAGGCGAAGCCGCATCGCGTGGTGTGGTCGGTTGGATGCGGGGGCGACCGGAACTGCAGCGACGATCAGCTATGGCGGCCGCGCGTATGGGACCTCGACAAAAGCTATGCTAGGAAGCATGGGGAGGCACGTGCTCAGGCTCGTTGGGCTCCTGGGAGCTCCAGGAGTTCGACAGTGGCCTAAGGCGGTGGGGACGTCGACCACAAAGACGACCACGATCTCGTCGGCGGCGAGCAGGGCACGGAGGCGGCGATAGCTAGCTACGGCGCGGGGAAGAGCATGGGGAGAGAGGGAGAGGGAGGCGGAGCTCACTAGGCGCCTGTAGTTGTGCAAAGGTGGTCTCGGGGGAGGCTCGGCGGAGCGAATCGACGGCGGTGAGCTCGGGCATCCCGAGGAGGAAGACGGGGTGGATCCGGCGCTGTGGAGCCTTCCGACTCCAACGGTGGGCACCATTCGATGTGGAGGACGATGGTTGAGGCCTACGGCATGTTGGCGACGCGGGGCTAAGACGGTGGTCGCGGGATCGACACGGCGACGTCGGCGGGCGCGCTCAGGTCAGAGAGAGGGGAGTGCTCGAGGGGGGTCTGAAGGGGAGTGGGAGAGGCGGAGGTGAGTGGGGGTAGCTGGGGTGGAGGCCGAGGCATTGAGGGTGGGGGGCGGAGGCCTTATCCTCTCGCGGAGGCGTCGACGGCGAGGTGGTTCGGCGGCGACAGGCGCGCTCTGCCTCGCCCGGTCGGAGGAACAGGAGGGAGGCGCGCTTCGGGGAGCTGGGCCAACCAGGCTAGGTGAGGTGGGCCGGCCTGCTGGGATGGGCCAAAGCCCAAGGGAAGGCCAGGGGCTCTCCCACCCTTCTTCTTTCCTTTTCTTTATTTTGTTTTTTCTTTTTCCAGCAGCTTTTGCCTTTTCTTTTTAGCCAATAATGACTTTGCAAAATTATGCCACTGGCCAAAACAATTTCAAAGAATTAAAGTGCACTGCCTCAAAAAGGTTGGGAGGCTTTTGGAATAGTTGCCAATTTTATAAATTAAAAAGGGCATTTAATTTATTGCTTAGGTCACTGTTTTAAGTAGCTTATGCCACTTAAACCCTTTGCAAAAAATGTTGGTTCACCACCAATATTAGTTGTGGAATATTTGGCACATGATGAACATTTCTGCTTTCATGTTTGATAAATTTTGAATTTCCCTCATAATTTGAATTTGAATTTGATTTGATTTTTCATCAAGTGCTAATTAGCTCAGTAAGCATGGTGACCTGGCACCATTAATAGGGGATTACTGTAGCATGACACTGAGGGTGTTACAAATCTCCTCCACTACAAGAAATCTCGTCTCGAGATTTAAGGGGTGTAGTAGGGGGAAAGACTCGGAAAGGACGGAGCTCAACACAAGATAGTTACCTGGGGACTTTCTCAATGAACATTGCAAAGAGGCATCTTTCGAGTTGAAATTCAAGGAAGTCATCGAGAGCAAGGTAAGAAGGTGCAATAAGAAGCTTCAAACGGGTAGGCAATCGTTCAATGTCTGAAACAGAGTGTGAAAGGGGTTCAGTGCATCGAGAATAGGTATTGCATCTGATAGCAGAACAGATCACAAGAAGGTGGCTCGTGAATTACATACGAAGCCAAGTGCGAGGAACAATTTTGGAGAACATGGATGTACAGGAGAGTCCAGTTTCGATCCTCTGGAACTGTGGTTATGGGCCCACCTTGTGTGTTCAGAGTAGGAAGAGCGGCAACATCTTGCCCGGATATGATAGCAAGGCATGTCATAGGATAGCCTGTCAGCTATGTTGACATCAACGTTGGTACCAAGGGTGAGGGACAAAGAGAACCATTTTCCTGCTCGTTGGAACGAGGCAGGCCAATAGGAAAAGTTCTCATCCATCGGTGGCTACCGGAATGTTATCAACAATAGTAACAAGGTCTTGCTGACAGAGTTGTACACCGAGGTGTTTACCTAAGCAGAGAATTAACTCTGCTCCGATAAGTTAGATTACGAGAATGGTTAAACAAACCAATGGAAAGGAATATGTGATTATTAGTTTAACCAGACCAATGGAAAGGAAAAGGGTGCTTATACAGAAGTATTAGAGTATATGCTTCCCAATAACAAACAGAGCAAGATATACATGACAGGACATCAAGTACTTATCCATTTAGTTAATGGGGCAATGAGAATCATGATATTACCCATACAACGGTGTTTGGATAATAGATCAAGAAACATTTGGCAATGTGCTTCCAATGTTCTTGTTGATATTCGGAATACCTCAGTCATGCTTTGAGGTAGCATTAACATGGTGTTCCAAGTATTGGTTTGAGTTGAAGATCACAAGAAATACTCAAGGAACAGTTTGAGTTGAAGATCACAAGAAATGCTCAAGGAACAATTGCAGGAATAGCAAGGAGACCAAGGTATAACCAAGACATGATCAAATATGTGTTGGAAAGAAGACAAGGGGTTGTCAATGACAACTCAAATCATCGAAGGTCAAGGATGATATTTCTTATCCGAATTCGATTGATATGCTGGAAGGGCTTAGAATGTTGACGAGCACGACACAATTGTCGAGAGATTTCAGGAAGATGTAATCGATCGATGATGACATCAAGTCAAAGGAATGATGAAGTGAAAACTTATTGGAACCATGGGTACGACACAAACTCGAAAGCAAGCTTGCTGTTCAAGGCGAAAAGATAAGATGAGGAAGATCGACGTAAGCTTTGCTCATCGTCGAAAAGTTGTGCTCCGGGAATAAGGACCAGGTAGCACAGTTAAAAGTTGACACAATAAAAATATAGCCGATCAGGCTAGGAATGATGTGATGGGGTAAAACTTCCCAGTATCAAGTACTAGGTGTAACGTCGGAAGGTAAATCGGAGTAGAGGTTGGACAGGGGAAATGATTTGCAGACGATAAGTATTTTAACTTATCCAGTAAATGGAATCAAGGAGGAAAATATGGTCGGAACCACGTTTGCAAAGGATCAATTCACCGATACCATAGGATAATATATCAAGGAAAAAGTTATTATTACAAGAAGCTTCCATGATTGGATCTACATCGTGTCCATGGGCATGAACATAAAGGTTCAAGGTCGACTCCCACTTCTCAAATGCATAACCTTTCATTCACTTCTCGCGTCCAATGAAGTTGTAGTGTTGAAATGTTATCTGGCTAAACGCCAGAAGAGTAAGACTCGTTAAAACTCTCGGGTTCAAACGGATTATGGGAGGCATAGGTTCAACCCATAGGGGCATCTTAGGAACCTATTCCACAAACTTCAGAAGTAAGCAACACAAGCTCGAAAGCAGAGCATGGTTGACAAAAGGAGAGGATACAATTACCAAGGCATTATGTATATGGGAAAGAGCGCACAAAATTTTGAATATGAAGGAAACTGCCGGATAATAATCCAACAAAGGATTCAGCGGTCCTTAATGGACCTGATGTGAGTATCAGTACTCAGTCAGAAGAAGGAAAGAATGCAAGGCATCGGATTATAGATATATCTGGATAACTTCAAAGCTTGAATACAAAGGAATTATGATTTTCATATCAGAAGATCAGAAGCAGAAGCTCTGAACAAAAGATAATTGAGTTGAGTCGATATAGATCGATAATCAATCAAGGTTTCATTTGGCAAGAACAAGCCCATGTTTGGAGTGACGTTTGAGCTAGAAGGATGAATGTTAGGAGCTGATTGAGGATTTTGAGCATTCGCAACAAATTGGATGAAGGGACTCGAAATGATAGAGACATAGGATGTCAACGGAGATTACTAGAAATATGGAATTAACCATAATGCAAACAAGCAAGAAGAATCAAGAGTAATAGGCTGCCGAGGATTTTCGGAAGATCAGATAGTATTTCCAAGTACTTTGGAAAGCAAATGAACAACTGGGGATGAATGGGTTCAGGGAATTACCCGTAGTGCAAAAAGAAGCCGCAAACAGAAGGCACAAAGGATTCTCGAAACAACGGAGAGTACATCTTGTAATAATAGGAGCGAGTGGATATGAAGGTACAAGCGGCAAGGATGTTATTCACGGGGATTATCTGTGGTCAGGAACTACAAGGCAATGGGCACAAGGTCTCGAGAAACATCGAGGAGTACCTGCAGGATCTTCTGGCGGAGCAAGTGATCATCGGTAATGTCGGGGCTCTCCGGGAGGAAGTGGGTACGAGAGCCTAATGTCAGAGTTAGTAAAATGTTTAACCTGAATCGACGAGAGATCAGAGTCCCAGAGTATGGACGAGGAATAAAAGATCCTAATACCACCCAATGGCGACGTGGGCCCGTAAGACACACAACCAAGTTAGTAAAAGTTTTTCAGTGACTAGACTCAACTTTGGCCAAGGAGTTGGAAAGGGCGCTACCTACAGGCAGTCGGCTCTGATACCAACTTGTCACGCCCTCGATTCAATCGTACACTAATCATACACGCAAATGTGTACGATCAAGATCAAGGACTCACGGGAAGATATCACAACACAACTCTAGACACAAATTAAAATAATACAAGCTTCATATTACAAGCCAGGGGCCTCGAGGGCTCGAATACATAACCTCGAATACACAAGAGTCAGCGGAAGCAACAATTTCTGAGTACAGACATAAGTTAGACAAGTTTGCCTTAAGAAGGCTAGCACAAAAGCCTCTACGATCGAAAAGGCAAGGCCTCCTGCCTGGGAGCCTCCTAACTACTCCTGGTCGTCGGCGGCCTCTGTGTAGTAGTAGGGACCCTCGGGGTAGTAGTAGTCGTCGGTGGTGTCGTCTGGCTCCTGGGCTCCGACATCTGGTTGCATCAACCGGGAAGAAAAGAAAGGGGGGAAGGGGGAGCAAAGCAACCATGAGTACTCATCCAAAGTACTCGCAAGCAAGGATCTACACTACATATGCAACATTATCAAAGGAAGGCTGTATATGTGGACTGGGCTGCAGAAATGCCAAAATAGAGAGAAGGCCTAGTCCTATCGAAGACTAGCGTCTTCTAGAAACCACCATCTTACAGCAACAGGAGGAAGTAGAGTGCATAAAGTAAAGTAGTAGTAGTGTTATCAACCTCGGCCAGAGATCCTTTCTCGACTCCCTGCGAGAAAGATATCCCAGAGCCGTACTATCCAGTTATCATCACCATCAAATTCTCATCAAGTATCCAGTTCTAGTTGTATCGATCGGGATACAACTCCGAGTGTCCGTTACCGTAGGACAGGCTATCAATAGATGTTTTTTCCCTGCAGGGGTGCACCAACTTACCCACCACGCTTGATTAACTCCGGCTGGACACACTTTCCTAGGTCATGCCCGGCCTCGGCCAAACAATACGCCGCAACCCGACCTAGGCTTAATAGAGAGGTCAGCACGCCGGACTAAACCTATGCACGTTGCCTGGGCGGTCACTGAGTAGACCTAGCTACCTCCTTAAAAAAGGTAGGAGCTTACCAGTCCAACCCGGGGTCCGCCGCTCAGTCGCTGACGTCTAATAAGCTTCGGCTGATGCATACGACGCAGAACGCCTATACTATGCCCACGTGATGGTTAGTGCTATCAGGCCAGAGGCCCCTCGGATCAAATATCCAAATCATAGTGGATTAGGAACGCGCGGTAACAAATAGAGACTCACGAAAGATGTGACCCCGTTGCCCCATCTCGAGGACTTGCGGCAAGGGCTAAGAATGCCCGGCCACGCCTCGTAATTATCTCACGGGCACCTTCCAGGTCAACCCGACTCCACATCACTCGCAATTATGCTCGTGCGGGTACCCCTCATGGTCGACCCGTCTTTAGTAACATGGTTCAGTGTCAAGTCATAGTAACCATAGTAACCGTGTGTCCAAACATCAAGGGCAAAACCCAAGGAATCACCCACGGTGAATTCCAGTCGATGTAATCATCAAGGTGAACGTAAGAGGAATCACCACCGAGGTTCACACTTGAGGGGTTGCATGACAGAGTCGTATCAGAAGTGGTTAAGGCAGGGTTAACATCAGAAGTGCTGTAGAGGTCTCACCATCGGCACTCGATAGTAACCCAACAGTGTCGAGCAACTAAGGGGAAAGTGATGTGCGGTACCGGGGCCTGGTCTTCGATCTCATTGATCGGGTCTTCGATGATGAAGCAGGGGCAACAAGGACAAGGTGGGGGTCACTGATGGATCACTAACCAACCTATACTAAGCAGTTTATGATAAGCAGGTAAGGTACAACAGTAGATACAAAAGCCGGCTATGCATCAGAATAGGAGCAATCAATAACAGTAGCAAAATCTAATGCAAGCATGAGAGAATGGAATGGGCGATATCGAGATGATCAAAGGGGGGGCTTGCCTGGTTGCTCTGGCAAGGAGGTCGTCGTCGACGTAGTCGATCACTGGGGCAGCATCGGTCTTGGGGTCTACCGGAGATAAGAGGGGGAAGAAACAGTAAATATAAAGCAAACATAGCATCACAAAGCAGAACGTGGCAATATGCTGTGCCGGGAGTTATCTAACGTATGGCTACATGATAAAGGTGAAGGGGGAATCAACCGGGAATGTTTTCCCGGTTCTGGACCTGTGTCAGACAGATGACCACAGGGGGAATGTCCCATGTTCAGCATGCTAGGGGCATGTGCAGATGAACGGACCGCATATTCGGATTCGTTGGATTTTGTTGTGCAACTTTCATATAGAAAACATTTTCATCCGAGCCACGGTTTAATTCCTATGAATTTCTAAAGATTAAACCATTTTCAGAAATTAATTAAATTAACAGAAAAGGAATTATTACGTCAGCAGAGTGTCAGCATGACATAAGCAGGTCAACAGACCCGCTGACTGGTCAAACTGAGCATTCGGTCCCACATGTCATAGAGAGAGGGCTAACCATGGGTTATTCTAAAAGAACAGGGGGTTAATATGCAGTTGGGCCCCACATGTCAGTGACTAATTAGTCTAACAAGTTAATTTTTATTTATAAAAACGTTTAGTTAGCCTAAGTAACAGATGGGGCCCACATGTCATGTACAGTAACTGTGTTGACCAGAGTCAACATCGTCAACTGGGACGCTGGGGCCCCCTGGCAGCCTCACTGGTGTGGCCCCCATAGGCTCACGTCGGCGCTAGGTCAGCACGGCGGCCGGAGCAACGCCGGTGACCACAAGAGACGGCGGCGACGCGCGGAATTCGCCCACAAGCCACCAAAACGAAAGCGGCCGGTCGCATTCGAACGCGGAGACGAAGCCGCATCGCATCGTGTGGTTGGTTGGACGAGGGGGCGACCGGAACTGCGCCGACGACGAGCTATGGCGGCCGTGCGTACGGGACCTCGACGGAAGCTATGCTAGGAAGCATGGGGAGGCACGTGCTCAGGCTCGTTGGGCTCCTGGGAGCTCCAGGAGTTCGTCGGTGGCCTGAGGCGATGGCGACGTCGACCACAAAGACGGCCACGATCTCGTCGGCAGCGCGCAGGGCACGGAGGCGGTGACAGCTAGCTATGGCGTGGGGAAGAGCACGAGGAGAGAGGGAGAGGGAGGCGGAGCTCACTGGGCGCCTGTAGGTGTGCAAACGTGGGCTCGGGGGAGGCTCGGCGGAGCGAATCGACGGCGGCGAGCTCAGGCGTCCCGAGGAGGAAGACGGGGTGGATCCGGCGCTGTGGAGCCTTCCGGCTCCAACGGTGGGCACCGTTTGATGCGGAGGACGATGGCGGACGCCTACGGCATTTTGGCGACGCGGGGCTAAGTAGGTGGTCGCGGGATCGACACGGCGACGGCGGTAGGCGGCCAGTCGAGAGAGAGGGAGTGCTCGAGGGGGTCTGAAGGGGAGTGGGAGGCGGAGGTGAGTGGGGGTAGCCGGGAGGAGGCCGAGGCATTGAGGGGGGCGGAGGCCTTATCCTCTCATGGAGGCGTCGACGGCGAGGTGGTTCGGCGGCGACAGCGCGCCTCTGCCTCGCCAGTTGCTGAGGAACAGGAGGAGGCGCGCTTGGGAGCTGCGCCAACCAGCCGGGTGAGGTTGGCCGGCCTGCTGGGATGGGCCGAAGCCCAAGGGAAGGCCAGGGGCTCTCCCACCCCTTCTTCTTTCCTCTTTTTTGTTTTTTCTTTTTCCAGTAGCTTTTGCCTTTTCTTTTTAGCCAATAATGATTTTGCAAAATTATGCCACATGACAAAACAATTTCAAAGAATTAAAGTGCACTGCCTCAAAAAGGTTGGGAGCCTTTTGGAATAGTTGCCAATTTTATAAATTAAAAAGGGCATTTAATTTATTGATTAGGTTATTGTTTTAAGTAGTTTAGGCCACTTAAACCCTTTGCAAAAAATGTTGGTTCACCACCAATATTAGTTGTGGAATATTTGGCACATGATGAACATTTCTGTTTTCATGTTTGATAAATTTTTAATTTCCCTCATAATTTGAATTTGAATTTGACTTTGATTTTTCATCAAGTGCTAATTAGCTCAGTAAGCATGGTGACCTGGCACCATTAACAGGGGATTACTGTAGCATGACACTGAGGGTGTTACACAAACAGTAAATGGATTTCAAGTCATTGGCAATTTTAGCAAATACCAAGCGCATCATTAAAGAACAGTCAAATTTAACTCCAAAATTATGAACTTCTCATATATGAGAGAATTTAAAAAAGGTGTGCAAGTAACCAAATCTTTAAACTTAACTCCTCAAAACCGAAATCATGTGCAAACAACCCATACAAAACTAAAATTGAATTTATATTAAAGACCACATAGTGCCTACTTATACATAACATTTCATAACTAAACATCATAGTCCATAATTAAATTAGACAACACTTAGTTAGGGCTAAATTAGAGCTACGACGAGCTTATTTAGAGCTAAACTACACTCATCCTTGTCGGAGTTGAGGTCGATCACAGACGGCTTGCCAGAGCACGAAGCCTTGGCATCATGGGTGACCCACCATGGCACCAGCATAATGCTAGTGAAGGGATTGAATCGGTCCACTAGAGGGGGAGGGACGAATGGGTGACTACAAATTTTAACTTAATTGCCAATTTTTGGGTAAGTGTTGGGAAACGTAGCATACAATTTCAAAAAAATCCTACGCTCACGCAAGATCTATCTAGGAGATGCATAGCAACGAGAGGGGGAGAGTGTGTCTACCCTCGTAGACCGAAAGCGGAAGCTTTTGGCAATGCGGTTGATGTAGTCGAACTTCTTCTCGTTCCGACCGATCAAGTACCGAACGTACGACACCTCCGAGTTCTGCACATGTTCAGCTCGATGACGTCCCTCGAACTCTTGATCCATCAAAGTGTCGAGGAAGTAGATGAGTTCCGTCAGCACGACGGCGTGGTGACGGTGATGGTGAAGTGACCCACGCAGGGCTTCGCCTAAGCATCGCGAGAATATGACCGAGAGTGTAATCTATGGAGGGGGGGGGGGGCGCCGCACACGGCTAACAATTGTTGGTGTGTGTTCTAGGCGCCCCCTCCCCATGTATATATGGGTGGGAGGGGGAGGGGATCTGCCTTGGGCGCCCCAAGTAGGAGGAATCCTACTTGGGCCCCTAGTTCAATTTGGCCCCCCTTTCCTTATTACCGGAAGGGGGAAAAGGAAAGAGAGGGGGGACGAAGGAAAGGGGTGGGGGCGAACCCCCTCCTCCTCCTCCTATTTGGCCTCCTTCTTTACGGGGGGGACCCCTTGTGGGCTGGTGTGCTCCCCTCCTATGGCCCATACGGCCCATTATCCCCGGGGTTTCAGTAAACCCCAAGACTCGATATGTACCAGACACCCTGTAACACTTCGTGTCCAATATTATCGTCCTATATATGAATATTTACCTCTCGACCATTTCGAGACTCCTCGTCATGTCCGTGATCTCATCCGGGACTCCAAACAACATTTTGTCACCAAATCACATAACTCATATAATACAAAATCATCATCGAATGTTAAGCGTGCGGACCCTACGGGTTCGAGAACTATGTAGACATGACCGAGACACCTCTTCGATCCATAACCAACAGCAGAACCTGGATGCCCATATTGGTTCCTACATATTCTACGAAGATCTTTATCGGCCATACCATAATGACAACATACGTTATTCCCTTTGTCATCCGTATGTTACTTGCCGGAGATTCGATCGTCGATATCTTCATACCTAGTTCAATCTCATTACTGGCAAGTCTCTTTAATCGTTCCATAAACATCATCCGACAACTAACTCATTAGTCACATTGCTTGGAAGGCTTCTTATGATGTGCATTACCGAGAGGGCCCAGAGATACCTCTCCGATACTCGGGGTGACAAATCCTAATCTCGATCTATGCCACCCCAACAAACACCTTCGGAGATACATGTAGAGCATCTTTATAATCACCCAGTTACATTGTGACGTTTGATAGCACACAAGGCATTCCTCCAGTATCCGGGAGTTGCATAATCTCATAGTCGAAGGAATATGTATTTGACATGAAGAATGCAATAGCAATAAAACTGAACGATCAATATGCTAAGCTAACGGATGGGTCTTGTCCATCACATCATTCTCCTAATGATGTGATCTCGTTCATCAAATGACAACGCATGTCTATGGTTAGGAAACTTAACCATCTTTGATTAACGTGCTAGTCTAGTAGAGGCTTACTAGGGACACGGTGTTTTGTCTATGTATCCACACATGTATCAAGTTTCTGGTTAATACAATTATAGCATGAATAATAAACATTTATCATGATATAAGGAAATATAAAATAACAACTTTATTATTGCCTCTAGGGCATATTTCCTTCAGTCTCCCACTTGCACTAGAGTCAATAATCTAGATTACATAGTAATGATTCTAACACCCATGGAGTCTTGGTGCTAATCATGTTTTGCTCATGGAAGATGCTTAGTCAACGGGTCTGCAACATTCAGATCCATATGTATTTTGCAAATATCTATGTCTCCCTCCTTGACTTGATCATGGATGGAGTTGATGCATCTCTTGATGTGTTTGATTCTTTTGTGACATCTGGATTCCTTCGCCAAGGCAATTGCTCCAGTATTGAAATATTTTCATTGGACCCGATGCACTAGGTATTACACCTAGATCGGATATGAACTCCTTCATCCAGACTCCTTCATTTGCTGCTTTCGAAGTAGCTATGTACTCCGCTTCACACGTAGATCCCGCCACGACGCTCTGCTTGGAACTGCACCAACTGACAGCTCGAACATTCAATATAAATATGTATCCGGTTTGTGACTTAGAGTCATCCAGATCAGTGTCAAAGCTAGCATCGACGTAACCATTTACGACGATCCCTTTGTCACCTCCATAAATGAGAAACATATCCTTAGTCCTTTTTAGGTACTTCAGGATGTTCTTGACCGCTGTCCAGTGATCCACTCCTGGATTACTTTTGTACCTTCCTGCCAGACTTATAGCAAGGCACACATCAGGTTTGGTACACAACATATCATACATGATAGTACCTATGGCTGAGGCATAGGGAATGACTTTCATTTTCTCTCTATCTTCTGCAGTGGTTGGGCATTGAGTCTGACTCAACTTCACACCTTGTAACACAGGCAAGAATCCTTTCTTTGGCTAATCCATTTTGAACTTCTTCAAAACTTTATCAAGGTATGTGCTTTGTGAAAGTCCTATTAAGCGTCTTGATCTATCTCTATAGATCTTGATGCCCATTATATAAGCAGCATCACCGAGGTCTTTCATTGAAAAACTTTTATTCAAGTATCCTTTTATGCTATCCAAAAATTCTACATCATTTCCAATCAATAATATGTCATCCACATATAATATTAGAAATGCTATAGAGCTCCCACTCACTTTCTTGTAAATACAGGCTTCTCCAAAAGTTTGCATAAAACCATATGCTTTGATCACCTCATCAAAGCGTATATTCCAACTCCGAGAAGATTGCACCAGTCCATAGATGGATCGCTGGAGCTTGCACACTTTGTTAGCACCTTTAGGATCGACAAAACCTTATGGTTGCATCATATACAACTCTTCTTAAGAAATCCATTAAGGAATGTAGTTTTGACGTCCATTTGCCAGATTTCATAATCATAAAATGAGGCAATTGCTAACATGATTCAGACAGACTTAAGCATTGCTACGGGTGAGAAGGTCTCATCATAGTCAACTCCTTGAACTTGTCGAAAACCTTTCGCGACAAGTCAAGCTTTGTAGACAGTAACATTACCATCAGTGTCAGTCTTCTTCTTCAAGATCCATTTATTCTCTATGGCTCGCTGATCATTTTGGGCAAGTCCACCAAAGTCCATACTTTGTTCTCATACATGGATCCTATCT
Organism: Aegilops speltoides; assembly: GCA_021437245.1. NCBI lineage: Eukaryota > Viridiplantae > Streptophyta > Magnoliopsida > Poales > Poaceae > Aegilops > Aegilops speltoides. The sequence goes on from CM038141.1 coordinate 79,093,107, forward strand.
CGGATTTCATGGCCTCAAGCCATTAATTGGAATCTGGGCTCATCATAGCTTATTCATAGTTCGTAGGTTTGCCATGGTCTAGTAACATGACTTCCAGAACAGGATTACCGTACCACTCTAGTGCGGACCATGCTCTAGTTGGCGTATGAGGTTCATTAGTAACTTGATCTGAGGTTTCATGATCATCATTATTAGCTTCCTCTCCAGTTGGTGTAGGCATCACGGGAACGGTTTTCTGTGATGAGCTACTTTCCAATTCAAGGGAAGGTACAATTACCTCATCAAGTTCTACTTTCCTCCCACTCACTTCTTTTGAGAGAAACTCCTTCTCTAGAAAGGATCCATTCTTAGAAACAAAGATCTTTCCTTCGGATCTATGGTAGAAGGTGTACCCAACAGTTTCTTTTGAGTATTCTATGAAGACACACTTCTCCAATTTGGGTTCGAGCTTATCAGGCTGAAGCTTTTTCAGATAAGCATCGCAACCCAAACTTTAAGAAACGACAGCTTAGGTTTCTTGCCAAACCATAGTTCATACGGCGTCGTCTCAACAGATTTAGATGGTGCCCTATTTAACGTGAATGCAGTTGTCTCTAATGCATAACCCCAAAACGATAGTGGTAAATCGGTAAGAGACATCATAGATCACACCATATCTAATAAAGTACAGTTACGACGTTTGGACACACCATTACGCTGTGGTGTTCCAGGTGGCGTGAGTTGTGAAACTATTCCACATTGTTTTAAATGAAAGCCAAAATCATAACTCAAATATCTGCCTCCGAGATCAGATCATAGAAACTTTATTTTCTTGTTACAATGATTCTCCACTTGACTCTGAAATTATTTAAACTTTTCAAATGTTTCAGTCTTGTGTTTCATCAAGTAGATATACCCATATCTGCTCAAATCATGTGTGAAGGTCAAAAAAATAACGATACCCGCCACGAGCTTCAAAACTCATCAGACCGCATGCATCCGTATGTATTATTTCCAATAAGTCATTAGCTCGCTCCATTGTTCTGGAGAACGGAGTTTTAGTCATCTTGCCCATGAAGCATGGTTTGCAAGTATCAAATGATTCATAATCAACTTATTCCAAAAGCTCATCTGCATGGAGTTTCTTCATGCGCTTTCCACACCAATATGACCCTAACGGTAGTGCCACAAATATGGTGCACTATCATTATCAGCTTTGCATCTTTTGGCATTAATATTATGAATATGTGTATCACCACAATCGAGATTCAACAAAAATAGACCACTCTTCAAGGGTGCATGACCATAAAAGATATTACTGATATAAATAGAACAACTATTATTCTCTAATTTAAATGAATAACTGTCTCGCACTAAACAAGATCCAGATATAATGTTCATGCTCAACACTGGCACCAAATAACAATTATTCAGGTCTAAAACTAATCCCGAAGATAGATGTAGAGGTAGCGTGCCGATGGCGATCACATCGACCTTGGAACCATTCCCGACGCTCATCGTCACCTCGTCCTTAGCCAATCTTCGTTTAATCCGTAGCCCATGTTTTGAGTTACAAATATGAGCAACCGAACCAGTATCAAATACACAGTTGCTACTACGAGCATTAGTAAGGTACACATGAATAACATCTATATCAAATGTACCTTTGTTCACTTTGCCATCCTTCTTAACCGCCAAATACTTGGGGCAGTTCCGCTTCTAGTGACCAGTCCCTTTGCAGTAGAAGCACTCAGTTTCAGGCTTAGGTTCAGACTTGGGCTTCTTCCCAGGAGTGGACACTTGCTTGCCATTCTTCTTGAAGTTCCCCTTCTTTCCTTTGCCCTTTTTCTTGAAACTGGTGGTCTTGTTAACCATCAACACTTGATGCTCCTTCTTGATTTCTATCTCCATGGCTTTGAGCATTGCAAAGAGCTCGGGAATAGTGTTCTCCATCGCTTGCATATTATAGTTCATGACGAAGCCTTTATATCTTGGTGGCAGTGATTGGAGAACTCTGTCTATAACACTATCATCTGGAAGATTAACTCCCAGCTGAGTCAAGTGATTATGATACCCAGACATTTTGAGTATGTGTTCACTGACAGAACTGTTCTCCTCCATCTTGCAGCTATAGAACTTGCTGGAGACTTCATATCTCTCAACTCAGGCATTTGCTTGAAATATTAACTTCAACTCTTGCAACATCTCATATGGTCCATGACGTTCAAAACGTCCTTGAAGTCCTGATTCTAAGCCGTAAAGCATGGCACACTGTACTATCGGATAGTCATCAGATCGAGCTTGCTAGACATTCATAACATCATCATCTACTCTTGCAGCAGGCCTTTCAGCTAGCAGTGCATCAAGGACATAATTCTTCTGTGCAGCAATGAGGATAATCCTCAAGTTATGGACTCAGTCCGTGTAGTTGCTACCACCATCTTTCAACTTAGCTTTCTCTAGGAACACATTAAAATTCAAGGGAACGGTAGCACGGGCCATTGATATACAACATAGATATGCAAAAACTATCAGGACTAAGTTCATGATAAATTAAGTTTAATTAATCATATTACTTAAGAACTTCCACTTAGATTGACATCCCTCAAGTCATATAAATGATATGTGATCCAAATCAACTGAACCATGTCCGATCATCACGTGAGATGGAGTGTTCATCAATGGTGAACATCTCTATGTTGATCATATCTACTATATGATTCACGTTCGACCTTTCGGTCTCCAGTGTTCCGAGGCCATGTCTGTACATGCTAGGCTCGTCAAGTTTAACATGAGTATTCCACATGTGCAAAACTGTCTTGCACCCGTTGTATGTGAACGTACAGCCTATCACACCCGATCATCACGTGGTGTTTCCGCACGACGAACTGTCGCAACGGTGCATACTCAGGGAGAACACTTATACCTTGAAATTTTTGTAAGGGATCATCTGATAATGCTACCGCCGTACCAAGCAAAATAAGATGCATAAAAGATAAACATCACATGCAATCAAAATATGTGACATGATATGGCCATCATCATCTTGTGCCTTTGATCTCCATCTACAAAGCACCGTCATGATCTCCATCGTCACCAGCTTGACACCTTGATCTCCATCGTAGCGTTGAGGTCGCCTCGCCAACTATTGCTTCTACAACTATCGCTAACACATAGTGATAAAGTAAAGCAATTACATGGCGTTTGCATTTCAAGTGTGGAATGGGATGCACTTTGTCGTCAGCAGCATCGATCGATTTTCTTTAGTTGTGTCTTTAGTTGTGTACGAATTGCCAGGCCTGTGAGTTTGATTGCAATGTACAGGCACGCTAAAAAGTTCCTCAAACTTTTTGTACGTGTGAAACAGCAACAAATGAGGTGAATACCGCGCGTCCTGAGAATAATGGGCCAAGGGGAGGGGCAAACCAGCCCACTAAGGGGCTGTGCGCCCCTCCCACCCCATCTCACGTAACCTGGAGAGGTGGGGGCGCCTCCCCTAGGGCAACTGCCCCTCCCGCTTGGGGGCAAGTTTCCTAGGGGTGGGGGCGCCCAAACCCATCTAGGGTTTCCCCTGTGGCCGCCGCCCCTCCCCTAGGAAACCCTAGGGCGCCTCCTCCTCCTCCCTTCCCCCTATATTTATAGTGAGGGAGAGAGAGGGCAGCCACACCCTTCCTTGGCGCAGCCCCTCCCTCCTCCAACACCTCCTCCTCCTCTGTAGTGCTTAGCGAAGCCCTGCAGGAGAACCGCAAGCTCCACCACCACGCCGTCGTGCCGCTGGAGCTCTCCCTCAACTTCTCCTCTCCCCTTGCTGGATCAACAAGGAGGAGACGTCCCTAGGCTGTACGTGTGTTGAACGCAGAGGTGCCGTCCGTTCGGCACTTGGATCGGATCTTCCGCGATTTGAATCGCCGCGAGTACGACTCCATCAACTGCGTTCTTGTAACACTTCCACTTAGTGATCTTCAAGGGTATGAAGATGCACTCCCTCTCTCTCTCGTTGCTAGCATCTCCTAGATTGATCTTTTTGACACGTTGGATTTTTTTTGAATTATTACTACGTTCCGCAACAAGCAATTGCCGCATTTTATGAAATCTGGCATATGGATATCAAAACTATATTCCTTAATGGATTAATTAAAGAAGAGTTGTATATGATGCAACCCGAAGGTTTTTTCAATCCTAAAGGTGCTAACAAAATGAGCAAGCTCCAGCGATCCATCTATGGATTGGTGCAAGCATCTTGGAGTGGGAATATACGCCTTGATGAGTTGATCAAAGCATATAGTTTTATACAGACTTGCGTAAAGCCTGTATTTAAAAGAAAGTGAGTGGGAGCACTACAGATTTTCTAATAAAGTATATGCGAGTGACATATTGTTGATCGGAAATGATGTAGACTTTTCTGGAAAGCATAAAGGAGTGTTTGAAAGGAGTTTTTCAAAGAAAGACCTCAGTGAAGCTGCTTACACATTGAGCATCAAGATATATAGAGATAGATCAAGACGCTTGATAAGATTTTTCAATGAGTACATACCTTGACAAGATTTTGAAGTAGTTCAAAATGGAATAGTCAAAGGAGTTCTTACCTGTGCTGCAAGGTGTGAGGTTGAGTAAAGACTGGAAACCCGACCACGACAGAAAATAGAAAGAGAATGAAAAGTCATTCCCTATGCCTCAGTCATAGGTTCTATAAATTATGCTATGTTGTGTACCAGATCTATTGTGTACCTCACCATGAGTTTGGCAAGAGAGTACAATAGTGATCCAGGAGTGGATCACTGGATAGCGGTCAAAATTATCCTTCGTGGTATAAGGATATGTTTCTCGGTTATGGAGGTGACATAGAGTTCGTCGTAAAGGGTAACATCGATGCAAGCTTTGAAACTGATCTGGATGACTCTGAGTCTCAATCTGGATACATGTTGAAAGTGGGAGCAATTAGCTAGAGTAGCTTCGTGCAGAGCATTGTAGACATAGAAATTTGCAAAATACATACGGATCTGAATATGGCAGACCCGTTGACTAAACTTTTCTCACAAGCAAAACATGATCACACCTTAGTACTCTTTGGGGTTTAATCACATGGCAATGTGAACTAGATTATTGACTCTAGTAAAACCTTTGGGTGTTGATCACATGGCGATGTGAACTATGGGTGTTAATCACATGATGATGTGAACTTTTGGTGTTAAATCACATGGCAATGTGAACTAGATTATTGACTATAGTGCAAGTGGGAGACTGAAAGAAATATGCCCTAGAGGCAATAATAAAGTTATTATCTATTTCCTTATTTCATGATAAATGTTTACTATTCATGCTAGAATTGTATTAACCGGAAACTTAGTACATGTGTGAATACATAGACAAAACATAAGTGTCCCTAGTATGCCTCTACTTGACTAGCACGTTTATAAAAGATGGCTATGTTTCCTAACCATAGACATGTGTTGTCATTTGATGAATGGGATCACATCATTAGGAGAATTATGTGATGGACAAGACCCATTCGTTAGCTTAGCATTATGATCGTTACAGTTTCATTGCTACTGCTTCCCTCATGACTTATACATGTTCCTCAAACTATGAGATTATGCAACTCTCGAATGCCAGAGGAACACTTTATGTGCTATCAAACGTCACAACGTAAATGGGTGATTATAAAGATGATCTACATGTGTCTCCGAAGGTATTTGTTGGGTTGGCATAGATCGAGATTAGGATTTGTCACTCAGTGTTTTGGAGAGGTATCTCTGGGCCCTCTCGGTAATACTCATCACTATAAGCCTTGCAAGCATTGTGCCTAATGACTTAGTTGCGGAATGAAGTATTGCGGAACGAGTAAAGAGACTTGCCGGTAACAAGATTGAACTAGGTATGATAATACCGATGATCCAATCTCGGGCAAGCAACATACTGTTGACAAAGGGAACAACGTATGTTGTTATGCGGTTTGACCGATAAAGATCTTCGTAGAATACGTAGGAACCAATATGAGCATCCAGGTTCCGCTATTGGTTATTGACCGGAAGTGAGTCTCGGTCATGTGTACATAGTTCTCGAACCCATAGGGTCCGCACGCTTAACGTTCGATGATGATCGATATTATGAGTTTATGTGTTTTGATGTACCGAAGGTAGTTCGGAGTCCCGGATGTGATCACGGACATGATGAGGAGTCTCGAAATGGTCGAGACATGAAGATTGATATATTCGAAGGTTATGTTTGGACATCGGAATGGTTTCGGATGAGTTCGGGATTTACCGGAGTGTCGGGGGGTTACCGGAACCCCCCGGGGGCTTAATGGGCCTACATGGACTTTAGTGGAAGAGAGAGGAGGCGGCCAAGAGGTGGGGTGGCCCCCCGAAGACCAATCCGAATTGGGAGGGGGGGTCGGCCCCCCTTTCCTTCTTCTCCTCTTCCCCTTCCTTCCCCTCCTAGTTGGACTAGGAAAGGGGGGAAACCTACTCCTAGTAGGAGTAGGAATCCCCCCTTGGGGCGCGCCATAGGAGGCCGACCGGCCCCCTCCTCCACTCCTTTATATACGAGGGAGGGGGGGCACCCCATAGACACACAAGTTGATTGTTTAGCCGTGTGCGGTGCCCCCCCTCCACAGATTTCCACCTTGGTCATATCGTTGTAGTGCTTAGGCGAAGCCCTGCATCGGTAACTTCATCAACACTGTCATCACGCCATCGTGCTGACGAAACTCTCCCTCGACCTCAGCTGGATCTAGAGTTTGTGGGACGTCACCGAGCTCAACGTGTCCAGATCGCGGAGGTGCCGTACGTTCGGTACTAGGATCAGTCGGATCGCGAAGGCGTACGAGTACATCAACCGCGTTGTCATAACGCTTCCGCTTTCTGTCTATGAGGGTACGTGGACACACTCTGCCTGCTCGTTGCTATGCTTCTCCTAGATAGATCTTGCGTGATCGTAGGATTTTTTTTGAAATTACTGCATTCCCCAACAGTGGTATCAGAGCCAGGTTGCCATGACGCAAACCGACCTCCAACCATGGGGCACCGCGCGAGGAGAGTCGCGGAACAGGGGGAGACCCCGCCGCTGCAGCCACAACATGAGCTTCGCTAGTGGTGGCTTCCGGTGGCAGCGAGGGGAGTACCCGGAGGAAGGGGCTGGTGGCGCAATGTGGTGGGTGGTTGTCGCCCATGTGCCCTAGGTTAGGCGACGCGGGAGCCTCGGCTCGTTCGCTCCCCTGGTTTACTCCTACTGTCATGCTATTTGGTGGTCATTTGAAAAAAAAACTTAACCTAAAAAAATTCGTTTTGGCATGCAACACTACAGGGCCTCTTTGATTCGTAAAATTTTGAAAACGCCGGGATAGGAAAAGTATAGGATTGAAGTGGCATGCCCACTTGAATCCTATAGGATTAGCAAGGAGTATTTAATGCCAAGGAAGAAGAAAGGAATTAGAAAAAGGTTGGAGCGGATGTTACATTGCCTATGAAATGTAATGTAATACAAATGATTTCATACCAAAAAATTCTATGGGATCCATCCTATGAATCAAAGCACCAAGGTAGGAAAAATTCACGAGGATTTCAATGCTTCAAAAATCCTTAGAATTCCTTTGAATCAAATGAAGCCTTATGCAGTCGACTCTAATTTCATGTTAGCATGCAGCACTACACACTTGCGAATTATTATAATAGAAGGCGTTTGAAACAGGTACTCCCTCCGTAAATTAATATAAGAGTGTTTAGATCACTACTTTAGTGATCTAAATGCTCTTACACTACTTTAGTGATCTAAATGCCCTTATATTAGTTTACAAAGGGAGTACAAGAGTAGCATGGCATGACACATACACAAATTGGCGTACACCAAGATGCTAGAGTAGAAGGATGGGTTGCTAAGCCCGAAGAGGAAAAAACAAACTAAAGCCTTACTTTTGGAGATAAGCATGTCGCTCCTTTCGGCTCCGACCCAAGCGTGTCGTGCAGTCCCAACCCTGAGGGGAGTGGGCAGGGCTGCCACGCCGAACGCCAGGGCTATTTATCGCATTCAGCGATTGTCGAGGGAACTATCACATCGAGAAAACGGCGTCGGGCCGGCCTATTTTAAAGGCGCGGTGGTTTTAAAAAGGGGAATAAAATGAGCTAGCCAGGAATCGAACCCTGGTATGCAGGGTTATTCCCTGCGAGACTAACTAGCCCGCGCGCAATTACTTACTGTTTAGTAGTAGGATCGTGACCTGCTAGAGGTAACCAAATCCGGTCTTCTTCGGTTTTTCTTTGTCTCTCGTTTTTTTTTCTTCTCCGATTTTTTTTCTTTTTTATTCTCCATTTTGTTTCATTTTTTGTTTTTTCTTTGTTTCTTTCGGTTTTTCATTCTACATTTTTATATACATGTTAAACATTTCTTCTAATACTTATTCAACATTTTTGAAATACTTGTTCAATATTTTTAAATACTTGTTCAACATTTTTATATACATGATAAACAATTTTTTCAAATAATTGTTCAACATTTTTCAAATAATTTGTTTAACATTTGTCAAATACTTTGTTCAACATCGTTTTTAATATTTGTTCTACATTTTTGAAATACTTGTTTAACATTTTTAAATACTCGTTCAACATTTTTCATATACCCATTCAACATTTTTAGTACTTATTCAACATGTTTCGAATTTTAAGGTGCCATGTACAGTCAAAATCGTTACAGGGCACCCACTACTTTCTACACTATGAGGTTATAAGTGGGTTGCCGCCACATGTTGTGTCTCCATCATTCTATATTTTTGGCCGGGTTCTCTGGTTTTGTTTCCATCGGGTCTTGTTCGATTTTCTAGATGCTTTCTTTGCTTTCAAAATTTTAATTTAATATTTTACTTTATGTTCCTTTTATGTTTTTCCATCTTAGATTAATGAACTTTTTCAATTTTCGTGAACTTTTTCTATTTTGTGAAGTTTCCAAAATTAAGGACTTTATCAATTCACAAAAAAAATCAAAATCATTAATATTTTCTTGATCCGTGATTTGTTTTCCAAATTCGTGGAGATTTGTAAATATGCGAACTTTTTTCAACTCATGAACAATTTTTCTAATTCGTGATCTTTTTTCAAATTCATGTTTTTTAAATCTGTAAACTTTTTCAAATTCATGACCATTATTTAAATCCATATAGTTTTCTCCAAATTCGTAGATTTTTTTAATCCATAACTTTATATCAAATTTGTGAACAGTTTTCAATTCCATGAAAGTTTTTTGAATCCGTGAGCTTTTCAAATTCATGATCTTTTTTTTCCAATTCATAACATTTTAGAAGTCAACGATCAATGGACAAAGTTCAATGGTCAGTGTTCAACATCATCGGTCAATGGTCACAGGCCTGTGGTGAACGGTCAAGGCGAGCCAGCCAGCTGACTGAAAAAACGAACAGCCAACCAGGACCTCCTATATGGGGCATTCTAGGTCAAGATGCTGCTCGAATGCATAGGCGCGCGCAACCGGGTCAGACCATTAGCGACACCAGTGAAGGGTGTGCAGTTGTAGCGAGCGGGAGAACTGAGCACTCTAGGAGACCAGATTTGTTGCAACCTTGTACTATAGCAAACCGGTACTGTAGGGACGCGTCCCTGTAGTGTGTTGTTACTGTAGCAAGCATCTTTTTAACTGAGACTAAATTTTAAAAAGCATGAAGAAATTTTAGTTTTCTGAACATTTTTTGCATTATGAACTTTTAGAAATTGGTAACATTTTTATAAAAAATCAAACAAATTTTGAAAACAGGAACGTTTTTTAATTTGTGAACAAAATTTCAAAATGGGAACATTGTTGTCAAACCAACCTTCACGCTAGGATGAACATTAAGTTCTTTGACATGTAACTTAGTGTCGAAACTTATTGTACTCGTTCATCACTTATTTACTGTAAACCAATACAAATATTTCCAAGTCTATGATTTGTAGTTTACGTAAAGGTATAAATTTTATATAAATTTAGTGACATAGGAAAGACTCTGTTCTGCTTATAAAACACATTTTTTATGTGTACAATACTCTACTTTAAATTGAATCAAACAGCAAAAATATCCTCTATTTTCCCATTTTGCTACAAATTATATATTTATAGGATATGTTTGGTGGAACAATAAAAACTCTTCATATGTCTATGCACACGTCTAAGTTTTGTTTTCTCAAACTTACAATTTTACCAACATGCTAGTCTGTTTTGTTCTTCTGAACTTATGTTCGTAATACGTTGCTTTTTCCCTCTTCCCACTGCCTAATCAGAGTTTAAGGTCAGACACATTAAATTCTTTTTTCCTCCTCTTCTCCATGTATTTTCTTTCTTCCCTTCCAGATCCGATCTATTCTCACTTCTAAGGGACCCTAGTTAACTAGTCCAACCAAACATATCCTCTTCTTGTTAGTTTCTTCTGCTATGTCGTTTCCATACCCTGACCAAATGGAGGACGATGGAGGCAGCGGAATTGAGGTAAAGTTCCATCTATATCGCTTAAGCTCGTTCGAATACAGTGAAGAAAGTGTATTTGCTACTGAATCTATGCTTTTTGTACCTAGTGCCCAATATGTTACAACAACAGAGGCTTCTGCAACTATGAGGAGTTTCCCATGTACAACAGTTTCAACCTCTTATTTCGGGAATCATCGGATGACATGATGGCAAGCTTTAAATTAATTATCTTTTCTTAAGGAACGAGAATGACTATGTAATTTGTACTTGAGCATACAATATTCCTATCGATTTGTTAACTTCAACTTTACTTCTGACAAACAGATGACAAAGGAGACTTAACATTTAGAACACAATGCATGTTCTATTACTATCTTTTGTAAACACCTGAATGTCCCTCACATATACAATGTGTCTTGTGAAAACAATTACTTAAGAAACCTTGTAAGAATAATCAAATATTTTCTTTATTCTGTGTCAGGTTATCCCTTGTTTTGCGAGAAATATTTTCCTTGAGAATGCAATGATCAAAAAGTCCAGAAAATTCTAGAAAGAGTACACCGTGAGACCAAAAAGGACTTTATGCCATGAATGAAGAGCCTGGAACCTGTTTCAGTAGAGAGCATTGGAATAAGTTTATCGAACTTTACAATGTTCAAAATGGTGTTCGGATTTCATTGAAGATGTATGGCTGTTCCATGTGCTATTACCGAATGATCCTGTCACCGATCCATGTTAGATGCTTAAGATATAACTGCATTTTACTATGCTTTCTCTTACCTGCTGCAAGTACTAATTCCATATTTATCGCTACCTCTACTGAAACTCCATACTAGTTTATTTTAGGATGCCTGCAAAAAGCCAAACAATTATCAAGAATATCCAAACTACAAATGGCACAACAACAAACAGGAAGGATATTTCTCACGCAATATCATTTACGTGGTGAATTCATTATGTTCAGGCAATTCACCATTCTGTCCCAAGTGATCATTTTCATGTCCCACTCATACACACTTTGACCAAGTTCGATATTAAAAACAAACTGCTAATAATTGCTAATATTGCCATTACAATTTTAATATATTTTCTATAGAAGACATATACTTGTTAATTACTTACGATTCCGGATTGAAAGATGAACCAGCTGAATTGCAGCTTGTTATGACTCCCCATATAGACTTCACTTCTACATACACACCTATTGTGGATGATCATTCCATCATTAATGACTCACCTGAAGTATTGAAGTAGACCTCTTTTAAAATTGGGGAGAAGGTTATGGTCATGGACAATACTCCTCGTGGAGTTTTCCTATTTGTCTTACGCATTCATGTTCAATTTTGTTTTATTTTGTGATATTCTGATCGTACTTTATCATGTTGCATGCAACTGTTAGTCCTAGTGTGCACCTTTTGGAAATGCTGATTTTAAAGTTTGTTTTGATGCTTTTAATATGTAGCTAGTAAGTGTGTACTACACTTTTTTGTACTGTTATTTTGCAGTATAATACTCCCTTTGATCCAAAATAAGTGTCGCAATTTTGAACTGGTGTTAGTTCAAAATTGTGACACTCATTATGGATGGTAAATAGTGATATATGGACATATATTTAACTGTAGATCCTTACCTTATCATCGTTCCCCTCATTTCCTCAACTTAAATTATATTTACATTCTTACAATCGTTGTAACCAAGTGTCATACTATATTAACATATTTTTCAAATTATATTTGCAAATAAATGAACTACTATCATGTCGTCTCAAATCAACATTCTTTTTAGTCGATATATGTCAGAGCCAAATAATTATGAAGTACTATTACACGAACGTAAATTACACATATATATGTTGTACTTCCATCAACATATGTCTTTTCATGTGTTCGAATTGTATGCTTTTTACCTATGAAAATTCATGCTAGTGTTACTATTTAGAATTTACAAGTTGGGTGAGAATTTATCATTCTTATTTTTAGCTCTAAGAGTTTTAGATCTTATGATTACGCTTATTGTTTAATATTTCGAGTTCAACTTCAGGTTTGTGGTTTAGGTATCACAGTATAGAGTTTAGAGTTTAGGACTTTGTACTTTTTGCCTATATTATCAATAGATTTAGTCCGAGGTTTAGGGTTATCATTAGAATTTAGGCTTTACGGTTTAGGGTTTAGGATTTAGTTTACTGATGTACTCAATGTAGGGATTGTACTTCAGGGTTTAGGGCTTAGGTTATTGACATACATTTTATTGTTCATGGTTTATGGTTGACATTTTTGAGTTTGGGTTCAGTTTTGACGGATTACTATTTATACCCTACAGATTATTGCATTTAGTGTTACCGTTTACAAATCGTATGATCTAGCATTTGATATAATATGGATCACGTCCTATAATCTTTATCTAGAAAGTAATTAGTATTATTACCAACACAAAGTAATAATGAACTTATTCAATTTGTATTGCAATGAATCAACCACTAACATATCACTATTAAAATATGCTGACATGTAAATATAGTACAATTTTCAAACATTTGTACAATACATATAGCATCATATAAATACACACATTTACTAGTCAATATGTACACCTACAGTACAACAAGACAATCGACTTTTCATTGTATATAAATTTCTCAAATTTTCAAATGATATGATTAAAACATGAATTTTATAGATGATATCATTCGATAGGTACTATTATTACATTGGATAGAAATGCTTCATACCAACTTTTAATGTGAACCAAATCATGAAATTTTGAAAGATACTACTTAAATACTTGTAAAATAACAAAATCTCATTTAGGATTCAATTTCATCAAAAGCCATACCATTTGTAATCGGTATTGTGTATGGCAAAATAAGAATATTTCATTATGTAAATTCTTGTACTCAGCATACTATGATTTAAATTATAACCCTTATTTCTCACCTTATTCAGCTTGTATTTTACTTGAGTTTCACGAAAGATACAATTCCAGAATCTTACATGTATTGCACATGATTAATAAAAGAACTATTAGTTATGATACATATGAATAACACATCAAACCTTTGCAATGGCATATTGGTTGAATCATGAAATTTCTCTAATCATCCAATATGAGGAAGTAACTCCAACTACTGAAGAACTTGTCTATGTAGTCAAAAAATGCTTTGTGTATTGTACTAGCACATACTTCATGCTTATCCTTCATCTAAGATGTTGCATCATTCACACACTGTGGATCTAGGATGTTAATCACTTTATCCTTCATACGCCCCACATAAGTTGACCAAAGCATCGGTTCAACAGTCACATAAGTTTAGTAATAGCAATAACAAACTCAGATATTGTATACTAACAGCGAGTTCCAGCTCAAAAAAAAATCCTTGAGCAAACTAAATCAGGCCATGTATAGTTCTGACTATCCATTTGGCTTAGTTTTCACGCACATGCAATATATACTTCATGATCCATAGCCTTTGTGCTAGTGAGTTGCTCTTCTATATCACTTTTGTACACTTTCACATACCTTGGCTCATAATAGTTTATCCAAACGTGGAAGCAACAAATACTGGCAATACTAATATTTACATAATATAGGACTTCATTATTTATAAAGTATAATTTTATGTACCGGTCAAATTCTTCTTTTCCAGTCTGTAAAATGCATTCCTCAAAATTTGCACGCTTTATTTTGCTGGCATCTTTGAGCGCAGTGTATCAAACATTAAATTACATTTCACTTCAATAGAAATCACTTGTCTATGGGCAATACCGGAATAAGAGAAATCACCAATATTAATATCTCAAGGTTCAGTACTTTCTATGTGTTTGTAATACTATTTGACCTTCTTGTACAAGTTTAAACCAAATTTGTAAATATTCTCTTGTACGAATAATATACTTGATGTATTAATTCTATGATCATCCTTGTCATCAATTTTCATACTTACATCACAACCTAGCTCATATTTAAGAATTGACATATCTGTATTTAAACCTGCAATATAATTATTAATTAGGACACATTCTTGTTTGTGCAAACATGAAGTTACTCGTAAAATAAGACTTTACCATTTGTCTTCGTCAACATACTTTCCCCTTCAATGCTACTGCCAACATTTGATTCAACTATTTCAATGTGTTGTCTTTTCTTGAAACTTGTGTTACACGTTGAAGCTTGATCTGCAACACCAAGAATATCTCAAAGACATTTAAAGTAAAATTCAAAACAAAAAGCAGCGCACAACAAATATTACATTTTGAAACAGCATCAACATTACTCACCACGGAAACTTGTTTCAAAATACTCCTGGGAACTCGCTAAATTAACCAGTTAAACAAGAAAAGGATTGAAATATGAAATATTATGTAATATTAATAATTTATACATGAAGACAATACAAAATACCATGTTTTCCTCTGACACTTGTTTGCTTATTTTCCCATTCATGCAGACATGCAGAGCACCTTCTTTAGATGCAACACATGCAAGATTTCTTTCACGTTGTGACACTTTATCTATAAATTCAATATGTTGTTTCACTATGTGATCCTTCTTGATATTCCACTCATGGCTTCTTTTAGTGTTCCTCAGCTCGAATTCTTGAGTTACACTATGTCGCCCCTTTGAAAGATGTTATAGGTCATAAGATAAATAAACTAGAACTAGAACATCTAAACTACACAAATGAACATTTACCTTTTCCGGATAGGTATCTCTTATGTGATCTCTGAACTTTCCATTCGAAGTACGCGGCGGAATTGTCATATCTAAGCACTGCCCTACATTCTTCAAAACCACTCCAGAAACTCTAATATTTCCATTTGTATTGAATGAATGCTTTGGCTCGATCCACCGTTCTTTTGATGCAAGCATTGTACTTTCAAAACTTTTCACCTTCAAAGTAAAATTTAGTGGCAATCACTAAACACAGTTGTTTTGTAAAAAAATGAAATTACGATGATAATTTAGAGCTTCAATCGGTATAGTTGCACATCAGGTTTGCTTTAACATTAGTACTTATGATCTTTAATCTATGAATATATCAAAATTTGCACAATAGTTAAGTTTCATTAACATTTTATTCGCAATTCAGTTATATAGAATTAAATTTCATACCGGTTAACCTAAATCAACTCTTTATACGTAAAATAAAGGTACTTTCACTATTTTTGTTCACACTATAATATTCCGGACCATAATCTTGCATTATATTGAACGTCAGTATCTCCAACAATGCCACAACAACAACATTCAAGTACTATTAGTGTTCACAACAAAAGAAGAATACAATAACACAAAGTTAAAAATATAAACACGACCAATAAGATTCAAGTAGTATTAGAGTTATTATTCTAATGAGTCCAAACAGTCACACAACACAATGCTTTTGACATGACTAATTATAAAGTTAAACTAATAATATATATATAAGAGAAGTACTATGGCAAGTTTAAGTTTCATTACATGTAACTTGCCTTTAAATCTTCATCAAATACAGTTTCAAGCGATATAACTTATTTCAACACCTTTTACACACATATAGCTAGTGCCACTATTTTCAGTCGCGTCATAAGATTGCAGCTCATACAATTTCATATTAGAAAGACTCAATATATCGGTCAGAAAAGTTGTTCTAGGATAACGAGTGAGTACAACAAACAAAAGGAAGCATGACAAACTTCAAAGATGAGAATCCCCAACTATAGGACACATTAAGAGCCTGTAACCGAAGAAACAAGATCATAAGCAAATATAAGAAAATTAACCATTGTGACCGAATATGTACCTTTTTGCACCAAATATATTGTTGTGGGTGTTGATACCTTCGAAGGCCTTCAATTTATAAGGATAAAAGATGATATCTTCCCTTTACTCGTTTGAAATGATGCTTAAAGGTGGATGTTCTTTTTCAAGGGACGGGAAGGTAAGATCAAACAAGAACTAAGAAGAACAACAGAACAATGGCATAATGAATCAGTTTTGCTTATCCGTTCTATATCTATATGTTTGTTCCCATTTTTCACTGTTAAGGGACCTATGGAATAGGTATCAGACCCCGCACCAATAGGTATATCGGCATGATCTACAAATGCATTACGCACAAAAACGAAAATCGAATTGTGTCTGCACATAACCCATTTCACGAATCATAGCGCAAATTGACGGCACAGGATCCACATGCCCCCGGACATGTGTGCTATAAATCCTCTGCCCGATAAACAAATAGAGTAACACCATGCTTGGAACGAGTGTAAGTTTATACACCCGTAACTATTTTGCAGATGTACATTACTGGCCAGTATTTGATTTTCGCCTGGAAACGAAACAACGCACCAAGGCTTGTATTTTAAACCAGCATATGAGGGGAAACGGTCATCTAAGCCTGGCGCTGTCCATGCAAGCACAGTAGGCCACCGTCACGGCCGACAGATCTGGGCAGCAAAGCACCTCTTACAATATTATTAAGACAGGTGCCTTGGCTTTTCATATAAATTTTTAACAGAATTTTTTAATATAACTTTTTGCGGAAACTTCCAATCTATCCATCAAACATTAACAATACAAAGAACACCTCGCCTTCCTGAGAAAAACCCTAAACAGACTAAAAACACTTAAAAAACAAAAGCATGAGCCCTCTCGATGGCAAGGGTCGAGATCCACCACTCCTCCATGACCCTAAAACAAATCGAAGACGAGGCAGATCGCCAGCGGCGCCGGCGGAAGGCAGGGAAACCGTGAACGCATGGGATTTGTTGAATTGTTTTCATATAACTGATCCCACTTAACAACACACCTAGTAGGCCAGTACAGCACGTACAGACGCATATACGCACGACAAGTGAAATTTGAAGCCTTGGAGCTTGAAAGTTAGGAAACTTGGCATAGCATGCGTGTTGTGGTGTGTGCTTTTCCAAACTAACCTAACCATCCCTCCTCTGAATTTCATGGGGGTGGGGCCCATCCTCCCCTAAACACCAATTATAATCCTCCACACTGGTTAGTACGTAAACTTGCATAGTTACTTTATGTAAGTCTAGCATTGTTCCCAGAGCATCTCTAGCAGACCCGTATATCGCCAACCCGCAAAACTCGTTTACAGTTTGCGAAAAATGGTTTAGGGCGGCGGCGCGGCGACGATCGACCCGCATAGCGGAACCGTTTCTAGTTCGGTATGCGGGTCTGCTCAACGCAACCCGCGCCAACCCGCAAATTAGATGGGGTTTTATCTGAATTTGACACATATGCCACATATTCAGATGGAATTTTATCTGTATTTGACACATATGACACAACTATACATATCGCATCCGAAAGCACAAGCACAAGTACTCGTCTGCGGCTTGGGGCGGTAGCTCTACGGCGGTCGATGCCGGGGCGGCGACGGCGACTCAGGGCGGCTCGGCTCGGCGGATCCGTAGAGCCGGTGAAGCGGCTAGGTGGAACCGGGTGAGGGTGCCTCAGCGGCGTGATTCCGTTCGCAGATATGGCTGGAATCGTCGGCGGCGGACGGGCGGAACCGATGGCAGGCGGTTGCGGAAGGGGGCGGAACACGCGCGGGCTAAAATGTCCCTCCCGCCAACCGCTTTTCTGAGATGCAGGGCATCGTCGGGTCGAGGGGAGACATGTGTTTTTGTGGATTGGAGGTGGGATTTTACCGCGCCCCTCAGAAAATTTTACGGGTCTGACGTGTTTATGGTGTATGATCGGACGGCTTTTTTCTCGCGGACCTGTATTTTGACGGTTATTTTGCGGGTCAAGGGTATTATACGGGGTTTGCTAGAGAGAGAACATCTGTGCTCAGTCCGCGTGAATGCCTGATACTGTGACATACTCATGCGAGTATAATCTTTTTGTTTGGGAAAAAAATTCTAAAGCAACCGTGCAATACTCTATATAGTCCTGAGCAAGTTCTCAACAATTCCAGTAAAAACTACGCGTGGAGCGGATCTTATTAGTAGCTGAGGAAACAACGGTCAAGGTGTACCTGATCCAGTTTTTGATCTTATAGTACTTACACCTCGACCAAAATCACAAGTGGCTGTGCTCTTATTTGCACAGTGCCTGGAGCTTGGTGCGCGGCTGGGAGAAGTCGCCGG
This sequence comes from Aegilops speltoides, assembly GCA_021437245.1. Classification (NCBI taxonomy): domain Eukaryota; kingdom Viridiplantae; phylum Streptophyta; class Magnoliopsida; order Poales; family Poaceae; genus Aegilops; species Aegilops speltoides. The sequence continues at coordinate 79,111,619 of CM038141.1, forward strand.
AGAGTATCTTGGAGGCGACGATAGCGTTGGCATCCTCGGTGTAGTGCACGCCGTCCCAGCTCACGTGCCTCTCCCCCTCCGGGCACGCCGTCGCCGTCGGCTGACCGCACGTCTTGAGGTTCACGTAGTTGTACGGCGGCCCGCCGTGGCCGCAGCACGCCATCAGCGGCCGCTCGATGCCGTACTGGTCGTGGTTGGCGAACAGGTCGTACTTGACGGCGTACATGTCGGTGCACACCACGGTCGCGCTCCCGCAGTACTCGTCCGCGAGCCGGCGGCACGCTGCGGCGAGGCCGGCGTTGAGCGCCCGGGCGGCGGCGTTGTAGCTGGCGAGGCAGCCGGCGGGGTCGAGCTCGTCGCCGGGCCTCTGCCGCAGCGCCAGCGTCTGCGGCAGGCACCCGATGGGCCCCGTGTTGTACACCCAGAACTTGCGCGCGCCGCTGCCGTACAGCGCCCGGACGGCCTCCTCGACCTTGGCGGCCGCGGCGGCGAGCGGGCCACCGTCGGCGACGATCTCCGGCAGCGTGAGGTTCGCAAGGAAGGCGAGTGTGATGTCGTTCTGCCCGACGTCGATCGAGTACACGCCTCCCCGGAAATCCTCCTCCGGTAGCATCGAGCCCTGCCCCAGCGGCCGGAGCTCCCGGGTCCGGTTCTTGAAATGCAAGAACTGATTCACCTGCGTGGCCATGGTGAACGGGATGGCGCTCTGGTTGCTCGCCGCCGCCGCCCCGGCCACCGCGAAGTTCACTCCATCGGTGAAGTTGGAACCCGACGACTCCAGGTACGGGCTCAGGTACCTGATCCCCAGGTTCTCGGCTGCAGGCATGCAATCGATACCTCGTCGGAGCTGAACTCTGCTTGCATGGAACTAAATGAGCGATGGTTTGGACGCAAGGAACGTACCAATGAAGTCGATGTAGAGGCGGCCGTCCGACCAGCGGCCAGTGGTCCGGTTGAAGAAGCGGCGGCCGGCGGGCGGGCCAAGGTAGAAGCCGTAGGCGGCAGGGAGGGAGCCCGTGTCGGAGTTGGAGTCGCCGAAGTTGAACAGGACGCACCTGCCATCCGTCCTGCGTGGGAGCTCACAGCACTGCAGTGCGACGACGACGGCGGCGACGATCACGAGCCCTCTAAGCATTCTTACCATGTTCCCTCGATTAATTAGCTTCGATCTCAACTATAGTACTTGCTCCAGCGTTTCGCCGTTTCCTTATCCTCCTCCGAAGTTGACTATTTTGTAGTAGGTGTCTGGGTCGACTGTTCCTTTTTTAATGTCAACTGATTCTTTGAACAGCTGGATATACAAATACAACGTTCCATTGATCTTCTTCCTACGTCTTCATGGATCTCGATGGAACCAAGGGTATGAATAAGGGCATCCCGAGCCGGCCGTCAACCCTATCCCCGTAAGTCCGTGTCCGTTTGTTCTAAATCCGCAGCACTCAAAACTGCTCAAAATAATAGTACTTCCCTCCTTTCTAGTAAAATATAAGGCGTAATTGATTTTGTACGGTCTTTTATGTAGGACTTTGACCACTAGTATATCAGATATATTCTAAAAAAAGTATATGGAGTATCAAAGTACATGGGTTGAACATGTCCAGATGACGTCGTCATATTTGTCTTGCAAAATAATTTTATTTGATATGTTTCTATACTTATTTGAAAATTAGTCAAAGTTATGCAACCAAGACCAAAAAAAGTCAACCGACACCTTATATTTAAAGGAGGGAGTATATCAAATCTTTGATGAGCGAGAATAATCAAATACGACAGGAGCATTTACAGACGGGCTCCCAAAACATCCCCTATACGTTCGAGCGGACGACCCTGTCACTAGCCGATCATAAAAATTGGCCCTGATGCACCCCTCATTCTGGCCACGAACGTCCGGGACGACGGGCACTCCTCGAACCCAACCCAAATCTAGGGGGTATGGGGAGGCCCGGGCGCATCCGCCACGTCGGCCGGCCCACCATGACCAACCCGGATCCCACACACATCCCACATCCGGACGAACCCTAGACCGAAGTCAACTCTCTCAACTCTCTCTCTCTCTCTCTCTCTCTCTCTCTCTCTCTCTCTCTCTCTCTCTCTCTCTCTCTCTCTCTCTCTCTTCCAATCCCATCCACTTTCGATATATGGAGAGCGACGACAGCAGCGCTGCCTCCGGTGGAGGATTCGCCAGCTCCGATGACTGGGAAAGCTTACTGCACGATGCGGAGCCAGACGGCGTGGAGGAGATCGTCCTCCGCATTGCGTTGCGGCGGTCGCAGCTGGACCGGGGCGGAAGCGGAACTCTGGTTCTGCATCGTTCCCCGTTTCCCGACGATGAAGTGCCGGCGACGTCGTCGGACCCTCCTATCCTTCACGCAGCTCCGCCCACTCCACACCCGTCCGTGTACGCTGCTTACCACGCGCCTCTCCCCATTCTCAACCTACTCTGAATGGCATACTCGGGCATCGCTGGGTCCTTGTGCCCACGTTGGCACGGACGAGGACGCCCAAATCTAAGGCACGTGCAGCACACCGCGAGCGACAGCGGGCGAGGGAGAGGGCGGAGGCGCTGGGCGCTTGCTGGGCCCGCACGCGCAGGTGGATCCGAAGGACCAGCTCCTCACAACGGTCCTCTGATGCTCCCTCACGACGACGAAGACTGAGATGCGATGGCTCCGCTGCAAGCATGCCAAAGTGCTACGGCTCTCCGTTGAGCAGTCGGAGCGCGAGCCTACGACAGAGACGGCGGCCAAGGAGAAGGTGGCCCAGATGGCCAAGGCGCAGGAGAGCGATGACGGGCATCATCTCCTTCGCCGACCTCACCCAGCCCTCTAATGGATCCAACTCCAGCAAAAACGCCCCTCCGGCTGCGGATGCCTACACAAAGGGGTATGGTTGCACCGGCGATGCAAGGGGAAGGGGCCGGTGAGGAAATGGTGATTTCCCTACCTTTTCATTTTATCTATTTTTAGTTGTTTTTATTATCAATTTGCATTGTCGAGTGATGAACTTTGATCCTTTTCTGCCGGACGACTATGTACGTGTGACGCACCCGATGCAGAAGTACACTAATCATACACGCAAATGTGTACGATCAAGATCAGGGACTCACGATAAGATATCACAACACAACTCTATACACAAATTAAAATAATACAAGCTTTATATTACAAGCCAGGGGCCTCGAGGGCTCGAATACATAAGATCAAGTACAAGAGAGTCAGCGGAAGCAACAATATCTGAGTACGCACATAAGTTAAACAAGACTACCTTAGGAAGGCAAGCACAAAACAGCGACACTGATCAAAAAGGCATGACCTCTTGCCTGGGACCTCCTAACTACTCCTGGTCGTCGGCGGTCTCCACGTAGTAGTAGGCACCCTCGGGGTAGTAGAAGCCATCGGCGATGGCAACTAGCAGCTGGCTCCAGAGATCCACCATCTGATCTCAGCAACTGGGTAATGGGGGAAAAGAGGTAGCAAAGCAACCGTGAGTACTCAGCCAAAGTACTCGCAAGAATTACACCAGAACTATACTAAGTATGCATCGGTACCAAAGGAATGAGATGTATGTGTGGACTGAACTGCAGAATGCGAGAGGAGAAGGGAAAACCTAGCCTATCGAAGACTAACATCTTCAAGCATCTTACAACATTTAGAAGAGTACATAATAGTATATTGATTAACAAGCAAGGTGTAGCATTAACGCTCGGAGATCCTTCCTCGACTCCCTGCGAGAGAGCAATCCCAAAGCCATCATATCCATATCATGTTTCAAGTATCCATTTCTAGTTGTAATATATCGGGATACAACTCCAATCGTCCATTACCGTGGACACGACTATTCGAATAAATAACTTCCCTACAGGGGTGCACCACATTTCCCAACGCGCTTGATTACTCTGACCGGACACACTTTCATGGGTCATGCCCGGTCTCGGAAGATCAACACATCGTAGTCCTACCTAGCTTCCACGGGAAGGTCCCCGCCGGTCTACATCCTAAGCATTCCGGGGCCTTGGGCCCATTGCTTTTGCACTCTGGGTCGTTATGCGACGAGCCAGGATGAGTGATGACCCACAAGTGTAGGGGATCTATCATAGTCCTTTCGATAAGTAAGAGTGTCGAACCCAACTGAGGGAGTCCCAGATTAAGGGGTCCTCGGATAGCCGGAATATATGCATATGCCAGACTGTTGGACTGTGAAGATACAAGATAGAAGACTTCGTCCCGTGTCCGGATGGGACTCTCCTTCGCGTGGAAGGCAATCTTGGCGGTTAGGATATGAAGATTCCTTTCTCTGTAACCGACTCTGTGTAACCCTAGTCCCCTCCGGTGTCTATATAAACCGGAGGGTTTAGTCCGTAGGACAACAACAATAATCATAATCATAGGCTAGCTTCTAGGGTTTAGCCTCTACGATCTCGTGGTAGATCAACTCTTGTAATACTCATATCATCAAGATCAATCAAGCAGGAAGTAGGGTTTTACCTCCATCGAGAGGGCCCGAACCGGGGTAAACATTGTGTCCCCCGCCTCCTGTTACCATTAGCCTTAGACGAACAGTTCGGAACCCCCCACCCACCACCCACTTGATAGCCACTGTCAACGGTTTGACCGACATGCTTGATTTTGACTCCGAAGATATCGACGGTATGGACGATGATGCCGGAGAAGAACAGGAACCACCGCCCATAGGGCGCTGGACAGTCACCTCCTCATACGACATATACATGGTGGATACACCCAAAGAAGACAATGGCGATGACAAAAAGGATCCAGTTGAGGACAAACTTCCTGAGAAGCAACCAAAGCATCGACGTCAGCGGCGCCGCTCTAAATCACACCATGGTAAAAATAGCGATACTGGCACAAGAGAAAATAGTACTCTGGACGATGCCAAAGACAATGAAGACCCCGCCAAGCCAAGTTTCGAACAAGCTGAACGGGAAGACGGGCGAGCCAGCCCCGATGAACAGGCCGTGCACGACGACTCGGAGGACAGCAATTGCATGCCTCTCTCCAAGGATGAGGTGAGCCTCGGCAACGAAGAATTTATAGTGCCAGAGGATCCCATCGAGCAGGAGCATTTTAAGCGCCGGCTTATAGCCACGGCAAAGAGCCTGAAGAAGAAGCAGTAGCAGCTTCAAGCTGATCAAGATCTGCTCACGGATAGATGGACTGAGGTCCTGGGAGCCGAGGAAGACGGACTCGAATGCCCAACCAAAAGTTACCCGAACCGTAAATTGCTACCTCAATTCGATGACGAGGCACTGGAGGTAGCACTACCAGCGCACAATGTGGCTGACCGACCACCGCGTGGCCGAGATAAAACGGCAATTCAGTCCGAGCACCAGCCGGAGCTGCCTCGCCGAACAAATAAAAACACAACAGCTCGGGGAAACACACTTGACCTGCGGTACGATTTGGAAAATAGAGCAGGACAAACCAGATCGATCTATGGATCGCGGGGGTGCGCCCCAACGTACAACGACGACCACGAAGCCGGATATAACAAACACAAACCTGTCCAGGCCGAATACCGCAGACCGGCTCCATCCGAGCTGTGTCCCGACGTAGCCCGACACAGAGGCGCCGTGCACCCCCTCTGCTTCACTGATGAAGTAATGGAGCATGAATTCCCAGAAGGGTTTAAATCCGTAAACATTGAATCATATGATGGAACAACAGATCCCGCGGTATGGATCGATGACTTCCTTCTCCATATACATATGGCGCGTGGCGATGATCTCCACGCCATCAAGTATCTCCTGCTAAAACTCAAGGGACCAGCTCGGCATTGGTTGAACAGTCTGCCTGAAAACTCCATTGGCAGTAGGGAGAACCTGGAAGATGCATTCCTTGACAACTTCCAAGGCACTTATGTCCGACCTCCGGATGCCGATGACTTAAGTCATATAATCCAACAGCCCAGCGAGTCAGCCAGGAAATTCTAGACTCAGTTCTTAACTAAAAAGAACCAAATCGTCGACTGTCTGGATGTCGAAGCCCTAACGGCCTTTAAGCATAACATCCGTGACGAGTGTCTTGCCCGATACCTCGGCCAAGAAAAGTCGAAATCCATGGCAGTCCTCATGACACTGGTGACCCACTTTTGTGCGGGCGAGGATAGCTGGCTAGCTCGTAGCAACAGCACCTCAAGTAAACATGGCACTTCTGAGGACAGAGATAGCAACGACAAGCCCCGACGCAATAGACATAAGCATCCAAATAATGGCGATAACGCCGAAGACACGCCATCAATGCCGGATTCAGTGGCTCCAAGTCCGGTCACCGGAAAAAGCCATTTAAGAGAAACAATCCGGGCCCGTCCAGTCTGTACTGCATACTCGATCGTCCATGTCAAAACCATGACACCCCCGATAAACCAGCCAATCATACCAACAGAGAATGTTGGGTCTTTAAACAGGCCAGCAAGTGAAATGTCGAAAACAAGGGATAGGGATCGCAAAGCAATGACGACGAGGAGCCCCGGCCACCGAACACAGGGGGACAGAAAAAGTTTCCTCCCCAAGTTAAAATGGTGAATATGTTATATGCTACCCATATCCCCAAAAGGGAGCGAAAGCATGCACTAAGGGACGTCTACGCGATGGAGCCAGTTGCCGCAAAATACAACTCGTGGTCCTCCTGTTCGATCACTTTTGATCGAAGGGACCATCCAACCAGTATCCGTCACGACGGTTCAGCCGCACTGATGCTCGACCCTATCATTGATGGATTCCACCTCACACGCGTCCTTATGGACGGTGGTAGCAGCCTGAACCTGCCCTATCAGGATACAGTGTGCAAAATGGGTATTGATCCTTCAAGGATGAAGCCCACCAAAACCACCTTTAAAGGTGTCATACCAGGTGTAGAGGCCTGTTGTACGGGCTTAATCACGCTGGAAGTGGTCTTCGGATCCCTGGATAATTTCCGAAGCGAAGAATTAATCTTCGACATCGTCCCCTTCCGCAGTGGTTATCACGCACTGCTCGGACGAACCGCATTTGCTCGTTTCAATGCGGTGCCGCACTATGCTTACCTTAAGCTCAAGATGCCCGGACCTCGCGGTATTATAACAGTCAATGGAAATACGGAGCGCTCCCTCCGTACTGAAGAGCACACCGCGGCCCTTGCAACAGAAGTACAGAGTAGCCTTCTTAGGCAAAACCTCAATTCGGCAATGAAGCCCCCGGACACCATCAAGCGAGTCCGAGCTACTCCGCAGCAGGACCGTCCGACTCGTCCAGAGCTCAGCTAGCAATCCGGCCTGCGTCCCAGCCCCGATAAAGCGGTGAAATTCGTGTCGCGCGTACATAACTACGCACTTAAAATACCATGGGCATGGACGGAGGCACATCTAGAACTCGGTCCACAATGCGGCTCAACCGCTCCTGGATTCGCATACCTTCACTTTTTCTCTTTCTTTCAGGTTTTTCCCTTCTCGAGACCTTTTCTGATAAACCTGCTCATCAGACCCATAGCGGGACAGATACACCAAGAAATCTAGGGGCTCGGACGTACAAGGGAATAACCAGGTGATCTCTACTAATGATCGTCATACCTGTTTTAAATACCTGCACGCAACTCGCTCTTGGTCATGGCATGTTAAATAGCCTTATTTGCTTATTGCACTACTTGTACGCATACGCCTTGACATATTAATCAAATTACAATGAAAAATAATTTGCAATGTTTGATTATTACCTAATTTTTTCCTTGTCTATTTATTTTCAATTGCACCTGTACATTCTGGTATGCCTTAATTCGCCAGGGGCTTCATTGTACCCCATAACACGGCAAGAAAGTCCGAAAACTTTTACAGTACAGTTCGACACCCCGAACTTATAGCATTATATGCATCGGCTCCGAATCATTTGGTCAATACTTGGGTTACCCGGCTCCTGTGCTTGCTACCTTACGTTCCGCTATATCGGCTAGGGTAGTAAAGGGAGAACTACTGCGATTGTGTCCCGGTTCTTCCGGGTGAGCACCTCAGTAGAGAAAGCCAAAAACTAACTGTCATGATGCGGTGAGAGCTGGTCAGCTGTTTGAGAGGTCTTCAAATTGTTAGAGATTTTTTCCGCTTTATGCGAGGAATCAGTCTTTATCTGGTTAGGCGTGTATAGCGCCCCGGCGTCGGCCTTCCGAATACCAGGGGCTATGCCAAAATTTAAAATTATAGAATTCCTATGGCTAAGTGAGGGTGATAAAGTTGTATAGTACGATTGCCTTGTTCGTTGCGCTAAACACCTCCTTAAAGGACCAAAAATTTGGATAAAGAGTGTTTAGATTTATCTAGAACACCCCTGTACTAGCTACGTGGGGGCAGAAGCCAACGACTAGCCAACTCTCATATTTCATAAACGGCCGCACAGGAGGTAAAATTTTAAATAACAAGCATTATATTACATGAAAACCTTGTTCCATATTACAGGACAGGATAAACTAATGCTTTCATGGGAAAATGATATCCTTGGCACATTGCTCCGCCATAAGGCGGGATCCCTTTATGACACTGTCATAGTACATCTCGGGCTTGTGATGCTCCTTTCCCGCGGGCGGACCCTCGGTCATCAACTTTGTGGCATCCATCTTCGCCCAATGCATCTTGGCGTGGGCGAAAGCCATCCACGCACCTTCAATGCAGACCGACCGCTTGACGGCATCAAGCCGAGGGCAGGCACTGACCAGCCGCTTCACGAGTCCGAAGTAGCTACTGGGCATGGGCTCGGCAGGCCATAGCCGGACTATTAGGTCCTTCATGGCTAGTTCGGCCGCCTTGTGCAGCTCGACCAACTGTTTTAGCTGGTCGCTAAAGGGCACCGGATGTTCTGGTCCAAGGTATTGAGACCGGAACAGCTTCTCCGTAGAGCTCCCTTCTTTGGCTCGAAAGAACTCTGCAGCATCTGATATGCTGCGCGGCAGATCCGCAAACGCTCCTGGAGAACTCCAAATCCGGGTAAGTAAAAGGAATGTTTCCTTCACATATTTGCTTTGCATAATAAAAGCCTTACCCGCCGCGATCTTCTTGGCCGCCTGGATTTCCTAGAGGGCGCTCTGAGCTTCGGCTCGGGCATCTTGCGCGCTCTGGCGGGCCTTGGCAATTTCGGACTCTTGAGTCTTAGAATCACGCTCCAAGGACTCGTACTTTTTGACGGCGTCCTGGAGCTCTTGCTGGACCTCGCTGACCCGGGCCTCCTGCTTCTCGCGCGTGGCGCGTTCCTTAGCCGCTTTGTCCTCGGCCTTGGCCAATGCCTTTTTGAGGGCCACTACTTCGATCGCGGCCCCTAATAAAGTTCATGACACTTTAGTCAGTACAAACTTTTCATCCTTCCTAAACATAAAGCACCGGTTAGTGCATACCTTGGCTGTCCTCCAGCTACTTCTTCACGAGGCCGAGTTCTTCCTTGGCCCGCTCCAGATTCCGCTTCAAGCTGGAGACCTCCGCAGTATGAGCGGCAGCAGCTAGTAGCGACGCCTGCTTATTCACATAGACATGTTATGTTAGACTCCTGCGAAAATTATTTTGATGCTCTGTTTGGTTTTTCTTTCCGAACACCAACCAAAACATCAGGGGCTTCTGTCTACAAGGTGATATTCTTTTACAACTACATTACTTACCTCAAAGCCTGTTATAAGGCTAATGCAGGTTTCGATCAGTCCGTTTTTGGCGGATTGGACTTTCTCAATC
>CM038141.1:79753102-80010209 GCA_021437245.1 Aegilops speltoides
TTATCCAGGATTTACTGATTTGCAGAAAAACCCTCAAAGTTCATGCATATAATAACTCCACAACCGTGCATCGGATTAAAACAACTTATATATGTAAAATGCTTAGTATTTCATCTAGTTTAATAATTTGCCACTTTCATCCATGTTTAAAATGTTTAAAATGCTGTTTGATTAAATTTATGTAAATGTCATGCTAAAATGATTTATTTCATAACTATTTAACCGTAACTCCGAATTTAATAAACTTTATATGTAAATGGGGTAGAATTTTGCCTAGTTTAACATGGTACACTCATCTTGCATGTTTAACAACTCTAAAATGGTGTTTAGGGCAGAACAGTACCTATTTCGAAATATGCACATGGGGATTTTCCGGAATTGTTGTTTGTTATTCCGGCCTCATTTAAACTTGCCTAGTTAGGTAGTTTTGTTTTGCTTCACCCCTTGCCATGTTAATCAACATTTAATATTGTTGGGTAGCTTAAACGAGAGCGAACTAAATAATTGATGTGGTGTTTCGTCAATATGCAACTCGTTGCATATTGAGCTCCACTTAATTTGTAGAATTGTTTGTGCACTTTACCATGCCATGCCTCATTAAACCGGACATGCATCATACTTGTTTGTGCATCATGCCATGATTATGCGATGGTTGTTTACTATGTTGTTTGCTTCTTTCCGGTTTGCTTCTCTCGTTAGCTTCGGTTTCGTTCCGGAGTTGTGAGGATTCGTTCGACTACCTCCGTTTGTCTTCTTCATGGACTTGTTCTTCTTCCTTGCGGGATTTCAGGCAAGATGACCGCTACCCTGGATCTCACTACTATCATTGCTATGCTAGTTGCCTCGTTCTTTCGCTATGCTGTGCTACCTATTACCTGTTTGTCAAGCCATCCCATATTGCCATGAACCTCTAACCTTTGACACCATTCCTATGCAAACCGTTGTTTGGCTATGTTACCACTTTTGCTCAGCCCCTCTTATAGCGTTGCTAGTTGCAGGTGAAGTTGAAGATTTCTCCATGGTGGACAGGGTTTTGTTGGGATATCACAATATCTCTTATATTATTAATGCATCTATATACTTGGTAAAGGGTGGAAGGCTCGGCCTTATGCCTGGTGTTTTGTTCCACTCTTGCCGCCCTAGTTTCCGTCATACCGGTGTTATGTTCCCGGATTTTGCGTCCCTTACGCGGTCGGGTGATTTATGGGACCCCCCTGACAGTTCGCTTTGAATAAAACTTGTCCAGCAAGGCCCAACATTGACTTTTACCATTTGCCTCACCACCACCTACTTTTCCCTTGGGAGTAATTAACCCAAGGGTCATATTTATTCTAGCCCCCCCGGGGCCAGTGCTTGTCTAAGCGTTGGTCCAAACTAGAGCACCGTGCGGGACCATCCCTTGGCAACTTGGGTTACGTCGGTACCAGACGCTTCGCTTATCCGGTCGTGGCTCGAGACGAGATACTGCGGCTACTATCGGGATGTCGGCACGCCGGCGGCTTTGCTGGTCTTGTTTTACCATTGTCGAAATGTCTTGATGTCGGGATACCGAGTCGATCGGAGTGTCTCGGTGAAGGTCTATTCTTCGATGATCGCGAGAGCTTGTCATGGGCTAAGTTGGGACACCCTGCAGGTTTAAACTTTCGAGAGCCGTGCCCGCGGTTATGTGGCAGATGGGAATTTGTTAATGTCCGGTTGTAGACAACTTGACACTTGATCCGAATTAAAATGCATCAACCGAGTGTGTAGCCGTGATGGTCTCTTCTCGGCGGAGTCCGGGAAGTGAACACGGTTTCTGGGTTATGTCTGACGTACGTAGGTGTTCAGGATCACCTCTTGATCATTGCTAGCTTCACGACCGTTCCGCTTGTTCTCTTCTCGCTCTCTTCCGTAGTCGCTGCTGCAACCTCACCACTTTACCCCTTCCTTTTCCCATTAAGCTTTGCTAGTCTTGATACCCATGGTAATGGGATTCTTTGAGTCCTCGTGGCTCACCGGATACTTCAAAACCAGTTTGCGGTGCCTATGTTACCGAAAGCGGTGACGCAACCAAGCTCAAGGAGGAGCTCGATGAAGATCTTGCCCTTTGTGTTGTTCCGTTCTAGTTGATCGAGAGTGGAGCCCAGTTGGGGTCGATCGAGGACCTTTTGTCGATTTGGGGTTCTTCTTTTATTTTGGTTCCGTAGTCGGACCTTGAGTGTATCTGGATGATGTAATGCTTTATTCTTGTAATTGTGTGAAGTGGCGATTGTAAGCCAACTATGTATCTCTTTCCCTTATGTATTACTTGGGTTGTGTGAAGATTACCTCACTTGCGACATTGCTTTCAATGCGGTTATGCCTCTAAGTCGTGCTTCGACACGTGGGAGATATAGCCGCATCGAGGGCGTTACAGTTCATCTCTTTAGCCATCCGGAGACCGTGGAGCAAGGCTTCAGACTCAGCTGCATTATTAGTACAAGGAACATTAGGCGGAGAACATAACAAAACTTATCACCTCGTGGGGAAGCACGACTCCAGCCCCGAGCCTTCCGGTTACTGGATCCATCAAAATGAATAGTCCAATATGTGTGATCCGGCTTCTCTCTCGGTGCTCAGAACTCCGTCCCGTCATTGATGAAATCAACAAGTGCTTGAGACTTCACCGCCGTCCGAGGTACATACTTGATCCGTGTGGCCCAAGCTCTAGAGCCCACTTGGCAATCCGCGATCGCCTCCGGTTCAGATGATATCACCCAAGGAGCTGAATCGACCATCGTGATGGGGTGCCCTTGAAAATACTGCTTCAACTTCCGATCGCCATGAAAACACCGTAGACCAGCTTCGCCAATGCGGATACCTTTGCTTGGATTCAATAAGCACCTCGCTGATATAATAAACCGCCGCTGAACCGGATATTCCTTGCTCGCCTCCTTGCGTTCCACCACAATAGCCATGCTAACTGCCCGAGCATTGGCTGCTACGATAATAATAATGGCTCCTTGTCGACCGGAGCTGCAAGAACAAAGCGGATTGGCTAATTGCCGCTTCAAGTACTCAAATGCTTTATCAGCAGCGGACTCGCATTTAAATGGTCATCTTCCTCAGCATTTGGTACAAAGGATGGCCTTCTCTCCGAGGCGGGTGATAAACCGGCTCGATCTTGGCGATTTCGCCCGCCAAACGCTGAACATCGTTGATACACTTCGGTTTTGCCAGGGAGGTAATAGCCGTGATTTTCTCCGGATTAGCCTCAATTCCTTTGTGAGACACCAGGAAACCCAGTAACTTGCCTGCCGGAACACCAAAGACACACTTGGCCGGATTAAGCATCATCTTGTAAACGCGCAAGTTGTCAAAGGTTTCCTTCAAATCATCCACCAGCGTCTCCTTCTGCCTTGACTTCCCTACAATATCATCCACATAGGCATGCACATTGCGGCCGATCTGTTTATGCAGGCAATTCTGTACACACCGTTGATAGGTGGCTTGGGCACTCTTGAGCCCGAAGGGCATAGATACATCGCAGAAGGCTCCAAAGGGAGTAATAAACGCTGTTTTCTCCTAGTCCTTAACCACCATTTTGATCTGATGATATCCAGAGTACGCATCCAAAAAACTCAAACGCTCACAACCCGCCGTGGCATCAATGATCTGGTCAATGCGGGGGAGGGCAAAAGGATCCGCTGGACAGGCCTTGTTAAGATCTGTGTAATCCACGCACATACGCCAAGTGCCGTTTTTCTTAAGAACCAGCACCGGATTAGCAAGCCACTCTGGATGGAACACCTCAATGATAAAGCCAGCAGCTAAAAGCCTGGCTACTTCCTCTCCAATGGCTTTGCGCCTTTCTTCGTTAAACCGGCGGAGGAATTGTTTCACCGGTTTATACTTAGGATCCACATTAAGAGTGTGCTCAGCGAGTTCCCTCGGTACACCTGGCATGTCGGACGGTTTCCATGCAAAGATGTCCCAATTCTCATGGATGAACTCGATGAGCGCGCTTTCCTATTTGGGATCCAGATTGGCACTGACAGTGAACTGCTTGGATGAATCGCCGGGCACGAAGTCAACAAGCTTGGTCTCCGCTGCCGATTTGAACTTTAGATCCGAATCATGCTCTGTAGTTGGCTTCTTCAAAGGAGTCATATCCGCCGGATCAACATTGTCCTTATAGTACTTCAACTCCTCCGTGGCACAGACCGACTCTGCATAAGCCGCATCACCTTCCTCACATTCCAAAGCTACCCTACGGCTCCCATGAACTGTTATTGTCCCCTTGTAACCCGGCATCTTGAGCTGTAAGTAGATATAACAAGGCCGCGCCATGAACTTGGCATAAGCCGGCCGACCAAACAAGGCGTGATACGGGCTTCGGATCTTCACCACCTCAAATGTTAGTTTTTCTGACCGGGAGTCGTGCTCGTCCCCAAAAGCCACATCCAGGGCTATCTTACCAATAGGATATGCAGATTTGCCAGGCACCACACCATGGAACACCGTGTTGGACGGTCTAAGATCCTTGTCTGTTAGACCCATGTGGCGGAATGTCTCATAGTATAGTATGTTAATACTGCTCCCTCCATCCATGAGTACCTTGGTGAATTTGTAACCCCCCACCTGAGGGTCTACCACTAATGCTAGCTAGCCCGGATTATCAACCCGGGGCGGGTGATCCTCTCTGCTCCACACGATAGGCTGCTCGAGACCAAAGTGCAAGTAACGTGGTAAGGCCGGTTCAATGAATTCACCGCCGCTTGTGGAGTTTTCGGTCGCGTTTATCCAAGCTAGTTGTGAAAACATGATATTGCCCATTGTTCAACTATTTTGGCTGGCTCGATAACCCGATCGCTGCTGCTGGCCGTTCGATTATTCGGTTGTTGTGACCGCCCGATTGAGACTGAACCGAAACTCCATCGTGACCCGCCCATGGAAACCGGATCTGAACCGCCACCGACCCATGGTCATACCGAAGGCATTAGAGTTTTAAACTCCTGCATAATATAACAATCCTTCCAAAGGTGGTTAGCCGGCGCCTCCTTCGTCCCGTGCTTTGGGCAAGGCTGATTCAACAGGTAATTCAAACGGCTTGCGTTAGGATTGGGAGCCCCATTACGATTTGCCGCTTTACCTCTGTGCCGCTGCCCCCTGTCCTGGGCATTAGTGTTGGCTACAAAGTCCATGCTGCCATCCGCCTTGCGCTTGCCTCCGTTTCCATGACCCGCCGGTTTGTGTTGGTGCTGCTTGGACTTGCTATTCTTTTTTCCCTTCCCTGCTTCATCATCATCAGTCTCGGGATCCTTGGTACTATCCGAATCAGCATACTTCACTAAAGCGGCCATGAGAGTTCCCATGTCATTACAGAACCGCTTCATGCATCCCAGCTTCAATTTAAAAGGCTTAAACCGGCAGTTGCCTTCCAGTGTTAAGATTGCAGAGTCAGCATTGATCCTGTCAGACGAGTGCAAAACTTCTGAAACGCGGCGCACCCAATGGGTCGTTGATTCTCCTTCCTCTTGGACACAAGCCGCCAGGTCTACTATGGACTTGGGCTGCTTACATGTATCCTTGAAATTTGATAAACCGGCCCTGAATCGGGCCCATGAGCTGATAGAATTGGGCGGCGGGCTCTTCAACCAAGTACGAGCCGTGCCTTCAAGCATCATGGTGAAGTGTTTCGCACACGCGGTCTCATCCACATCTAGCATCTCCATGGCCATCTCATAACTCTCTACCCACGCTTTGGGAGATAAATCAGCGGTGTAATTTGGCACCTTGCGCGGACCCTTGAAATCTTTGGGCAGGCGTACATTGCGTAAAGCGGGAATTAAACAAGGCACTCCCAAAGCGGATGCGACCCCTGGTCCAGCGGAGGTGGTAGGACGAAACGGCGTCAGTTGACCCACATCATTCTACGCTGCTAACTCGGCCTCCCTTCGTGCTCGGGCCCGGTCCACCACATCCTGAGCATCGCGAACTCCTCCTGCAGGGTTATTGCCACGGGCCGCTTCACGGCCTCGCGCATTGCTTGATATGGCCGGTTCATCCATGCACCTGCTATAGCTCCGGCTTGGACGGGGCGTAGAGTGAATCCGATCACGGCTGTACGAATATGCTTCCTGGTGAACCAACGCGGTCCGAAGAAGCTCCTTAACCCGGCGTGTCTCTATCGCTTGCGGAGAGTCCCCTTCAACTGGGATAGCCTCTAATCGCGCGGCGGCTGCAACAAGGTTGTCCATAGGATTAGAATAATGACCGGGGCGCTCGGACCGCGGAGGAACCACAATGTTCTGTTGAGGAGGTTCCATCAGCGAGGTTGGACCATCGCCCCGGTCCCGTGCCTCGATCCGGTTTGTCTCAGTGCATGCGGCGGATTATCGGGTCCAGCTCTGGAGTGTGAAAGAGATTTCGGGGGTCAAACCCTAACGGCAGGCGCGATCTATGCTTCCGCTTCAAAACCTCCTGTGATGCATTTTGGTCAAGCATGAGTTTATAGGCCTGGGCATCCAAAGCGGCCCGCTCTGCAGCCATCCTGTCCTTTTCTGCTGCTAGATCCGCTTTGGCCTGCATGATCTGCTCTCTCACCTTTGCAATCTCTGCATCATGGGCCGGATTGGCCTCTGCCATAAGCGCGGCTAGTGCATCAAACAGATCAGATAGAACTTGAACCGACGGGCGCACAAGGCCTCCTGCCCCTGCTGCCGCTGCCGCAGCTGATCCGGAGAGCATTGCTGCGGCGGTCGAAGAGTGATTCGCCGCCTGGGTGCTGGCCATGAATATTCCAACCCGGTTGACCTAGCCTGGGGGGTCCGGAATACTGTCACCATCGGAACAACCCCTGACCTGGTCGTCTTGCAACTGGTATAGTGATTCGGTCTCTCCGGTCGAGGACTCGTCGCCGGAATAGTTGACGGTCTCGCTATCATGTTCTGACTCGTCCTCACGCTCTCCTCCGTGGATGACTCCAACGAAGGCACGCTTCACGGCCAGTTTAGCCTGGGTAGATCTCGCACGCTGAGCCGTCTCGACGAGGTCGGTGCAGATGTCCGGCTCAGGCCCAGGTTCACCGATCTTGCCGATGAAAAAGTGTATGCCACCAAAGGGGACCCGGTACCCGACTCGATCGAATCGGCCTCGGGACCCCATCCTGCGTCGTCGATGTAGATCCTGCCACGTCGACTCTTGGTCATCCGGCCCACAACATAGCCTTCGAGTCCCTTGAGCTTGCCCTCCAAGATCGTCAAACCATCGTGCGATAGCCCCACGGTGGGCGCCAACTGTCGTGGATTTGTCACGGCAGATGTCCTAATGAAAGGACTTAGTCGTGGAGCCATCGCTACGGGTTTACTTGAAGGGGTTAAAACGGACACAAAGACACGAAGGTTTTATACTAGTTCGGCCCCTTCGATGAAGGTAAAAGCCTACGTCTAGTTGTGATGGAATTGATGTGATCTCGATGGCTAGGGAGCAAACAAGCTTCGCCTAGGCTCGAGTTGTGGTTGTCTGTCTTGAACCGCCGCCGGGTCGTCCCCTTATATACACGGGTGACGCCCGTCGGTCCATAGAGTCCCAACCGGTTCATACTCGTATCTCGGTTGGTATCTCTCTATTCCTAACTTACAATACAAGTTATACATCAGGCCGGTTTACGGCTACAAGTTCTAAACCGACTACAGGCCTTGGGCCTTCATCTGCTTATACCACTAATGAAGTTAACCCGGCCAGAGTAGGCCGGTTTACGCCTAGTGGTAATATCCCCAACATACTGAAATAGGCAAAAAAAACAGCAATACGGGCTGGGCCTCCAGTTAGTAGGTTAGTCCCAAAAATGATATAAATGTGTTAAATAAAGCCCATAAACTTCCAAAACGGGTAATATAATAGCATGGAACAATAAAAAATTATAGATACGTTGGAGACGTATCAAGCATCCCCAAGCTTAATTCCTGCTCGTCCTCGAGTAGGTAAATGATAAAAACAGAATTTTTGATGTGGAATGCTACCTAGCATAATTGTCAATGTAATTTTCTTTATTGTGGCATGAATGTTCAGATCTAATGATTCAAAATAAAAGTTCATATTGACATAAGAAATAGTAATACTTCAAGCATACTAATAAAAGCAATCATGTCTTCTCAAAATAACATGGCTAAAGAAAGTTCATCCCTACAAAATCATATAGTTAGGCTATGCTTCCTTTTCGTCACCCAAAAATGCTCCCAAATTCTGCACCCCCGATGACAAGCCAAGCAATTGTTTCGTACTTAAATAATCTCAAACTTTTTCAACTTTCACGCAATACATGAGCGTGTGCCACGGATATAGCACTATGGGAGGAATAGAATATGATGATGGGGATTGTGTGGAGAAGACTAAAAAGGAGAAAGTCTCACATTGACGAGGATAATCAATGGGCTATGGAGATGCCCATCAATTGATTTCAACATGAGGAGTAGGGATTTCCATGCAACGGATGCACTAGAGCTATAAATGTATGAAAGCTCAACAAAAGAAAACTAAGTGGGTGTGCATCCAACTTGCTTGCTCACGAAGACCTAGGGCATTTTGAGGAAGCCCATCGTAGGAATATACAAGCCAAGTTCTATAATGAAAAATTCCCACAAGTATATGAAAGTGACAACATATGAGACTCTCTATATGAAAAACATGGTGCTACTTTGAAGCACAGGTGTGGAAAAGAGATAGTAACATTGCCCCCTTTTTATTTATTTTTTCTTGTTTTTTCTTTTTTGGGCCTTTCTTTTTTTCTTTTTGCCTTTCTTCTTTTTTTCTCTTTTTTCTTTGGCCTTTCTCTTTTTTGGCCTTTATTTTTCTTTTTCTTTTTGGGGACAATGCTCTAATAATGATGATCATCACACTTTTATTGATTTACAACTCATGAATTACAACTCAAAACTAGAACAAGATATGACTCTATATGAATGCCTCCGGCAGTGTATAAGAGTGGGCAATGAAACAAGAGTGACATGTATGAAAAATTATGCAAAGTGGCCTTGCCACAAATATGATGTCAACTACATGATCATGCAATGGCAATATGACAATAGTAATGCGTGTCATGATGATAAACGGAACGGTGGAAAGTTGCATGGCAATATATCTCGGAATGGCTATGGAAATACCATAATAGGTAGGTATGGTGGCTGTTTTGAGGAAGATATAAGGAGGTTTATGGGTGATAGAGCGTATCATATCACGGAGTTTGGATGCACCGGCAAAGTTTGCACCAACTCTCAAGGTGAGAAAGGGCAATGCACGGTACCGAAGAGGCTAGCAATGCTGGAAAGGTAAAAGTGCATATAATCCATGGACTCAACATTAGTCAAAAGAACTCATAACTTATTGCAAAAATCTACAAGTCATCAAAAAACCAAGCACTACGCGCATGCTCCTAGAGGGATAGATTGGTAGGAAAAGACCATCGCTCGTCCCCGACCGCCACTCATAAGGATGCACAATCCAAGGACACCTCATGTTGCAAATTTGTTACACAACTTTAACCATACGTGCATGCTACGGGACTTACTAACTTCAACACAAGCATTCTTTAAATTCATAATCATCCAACTAGCATGATTTTAATATCACTACCTCCATATCTCAAAACAATTATCAAGTATCAAATTGATCATAGCATCCAATTCACTTCCTATGATAGTTTTTATTATACCCAACTTGGATGCCTACCATTCTAGGACCAATTTTATAACCATAGTAAATACCATGCTGTTCTAAGAGACTCTCAAAATAATATAAGTGAAGCATGAGAGACTAGCAATTTCTACAAAATTAAGCCACCGCCGTGCTCTAAAGGATATAAGTGAAGCACTAGAGCAAAAACTATCTAGCTCAAAAGATATAAGTGAAGCACATAGAGTATTCTAATAAATTCCAATCAAGTGGGATTCTCCCAAAAGGTGTGTACATAAAGTATGATTGTGGAAAACTAAAAAGCAAATACTAATATCATACAAGACGCTCCAAGCAAAACACATATCATGTGGCGAATAAAAATATAGCTCCAAGTAAAGTTATCGATAAACGAAGACGAAAGAGGGGATGTCTTCCGGGGGCATCCCCAAACTTAGGCTTTTGGATGCCATGGGCATCCCCAAGCTTAGGCTCTTGCCACTCCTTATTCCATAGTCCATCAAATCTTTACCCAAAACTTGAAAACTTCACAGGAAATCTCATAAGCTCCGTTAGTGAAAGAAAGCAAAACCACCACATAAGGTACTGTAATGAACTCATTATTTATTTATATTGGTGCTAAACCTACTGTATTTCAAGTTCTCTATGGTTCATACCACTTGATACTAGCCATAGATGCATCAAAATAAGCAAACAACACATGAAAAACAGAATCTGTCAAAAACAGAACAGTCTGTAGCAATCTATAACCCACGAATACTTATGGAACTCTAAAAATCCTACACAAATAGGAAGTCCTGGTAAAGTTTTCTATTGATGTACAGCAAAAAGAATCAACGGAAAAGCACGTTTCTGTGATTTAACAAAACTAATTTAGTGCGCGCAAAGTTTCTGTTTTTCAGCAGAATCAAATTAACTATCACCATAGGTTAGCATATAGGTTATACTTGGCACAAACACTAACTAAAACATAATAACACATCTAAACAGAAGGTATATGCAAAGTTTATTACTAAACAGAAACAAAAACAAAAAAACACAAATAAAATTGGGTTGCCTCCCAACTAGCGCTATCGTTTAACGCCCCTAGCTAGGCATAAAAGCGAGGATAGATCTAAGTAGTGCCATCTTTGGCACTCAATTCATAAGTAGCTCACATGATAGATTCACAAGGTAATTTGATTTTTCTTTCTTGGAAAGTGCTCCATGCCTTTCCTTAATGGAAATTGGAATCTAATATTCCCTTCCTTCATATCAATAATCGCGCCAATCGTTCTAAGGTAAGGTCTACCAAGAATAATAGGGCAAGAAAGATTGCAATCTATATCAAGAACGATAAAATCTATGGGCACCAAATTTATATTTGCAACAATGAGAACATCATTGATCCTTCCCATTGGCTTTTTAATGGTGGAATCTGCAAGGTGCCAATTTAAAGAGCAATCATCAAGATCATGAAAACCTAGGATATCACATAAAGGTTTCGGAATTGTGGAAACACTAGCACCCAAATCACATAAAGCATAACACTCATGATCTTTAATTTTGATCTTTATAGTAGTTTCCCATTCATCATTAAGTTTTCTAGGTATAGAAACTTCCAACTTAAGTTTTTCATCAAAAGAATGCATCAAGGCATCAACGATATGTTTGGTACAAGCTTTACTTTGACTATAAGCATGAGGAAATTCACAACGGATTGCAACAAGGAAATACAACCTTCTAAAGAACATTTATCATAATCAAATTCCTTGAAATCCAAGATAGTGGGTTCAATGCTATTTAAAGTCTTGACCTCTCCAATCCCACTTTTTCCAAATTTAGCATCAAGATCTAAAAACTCCGAATTATTGGGACGCCTTTTAACTAAAGTTGACTCTTCTCCAGTCCCATCATTATTAAGATTCATATTGCAAAAAAAAGATCTAATAGGGTACACATCAATAACATCAATATCTTCATCATTATTATCATGGAAACTAGAAGAACACGCCTTTACAATGCAATCTTTCTTAGCACGCAATCTAGCGGTTCTTTCTTTGCACTCATCAATGGACAATCTCATTGCTTTGAGAGACTCATTGATATCATGCTTAGGAGGAGTAGATCTAAGTTTAAGAGAATCAACATCAAGCAAAAGTCTATCAATGTTCCTAGCCAAATCATCAACTTTGAGTAATTTTCCTTCAAGCAAAGCATTAAATTCTTTTGAGAGATCATAAATTCTTTCACACTATTCTCAAAATCATAGGGCATCTTATTAAAATTACCATAAGAATTATTGTAGGAATTTTCATAATTATTGGAGGAATTACTAGGGAACGGTCTAGGATTAAAGTTTCCTCTATAAGCATTGTTTCCAAAACTATTCCTACCAACAAAATTCACATCCATAGATTCATTATTATTCTCAATCAAAGTAGACAAAGGCATATCATTGGGATCAATAGCATCACTCTTAGTAGCAATCAATTTCATAAGTTCATCCATCTTCCCACCGAAAACATTAATTTCTTCTATAGCATGCACCTTTTTACTAGTAGATCTTTCAGTGTGCCATTGAGAGTAATTAGCCATAATATTATCAAGGAGTTTTCTAGCATCTCCTAAAGTGATTTCCATAAATGTGCCTCCCGCGGTCGAATCTAAAAGATTTCATGAGTAGGGCAATTGTGAATCATCAATTTCATTATTTCCCAAGATTGGGCAACATGCTCATGATCAAGTTGTTTAAAATTCATAATATCGTTCCTAAGAGTGATGATCTTAGCGGGAGGAAAAATATTTAGAGATAAAAGCATCTTTGCACTTGTTCCAAGAATCAATACTATTTTTAGGCAAAGACGAAAACCAAACTTTAGCACGATCTCTAAGTGAAAACGGAAATAACTTCAATTTAACAATATCATTATCCGTATCTTTCTTCTTTTGCATATCACACAAATCAACAAAGTTGTTTAGATGGGTAGCGACATCTTCACTAGGAAGGCCGATGGATCTTTCATAACAAGATTCAGCAAAGCAGTATTGATTTCACAAGACTCAACATCATTAAGAGGAGCAATCGGAGTACTAAGGAAATCATTATTATTAGTATTGGATAAATAACACAATTTGGTATTATCTTGCGCCATGGCGACAAGTAATGCGCACACAAGCAAACAGAAAAATGCAAGCGAAAGAGAGGAGAAGATTGGGAAAGAGAGGGCGAATAAAACGGCAAGGGTGAAGTGGGGCAGAGGAAAGCGAGAGGCAAATGGCAAATAATATAAATGCGAGGGAGATGAGTTTGTGATGGGTACTTGGTATGTCTTGACTTGAGCGAAGACCTCCCCAGCAACAGTGCCAAAAATCCTTCTTGCTACGTCTTGAGCTTGCGTTGGTTTTCCTTGAAGAGGAAAGGGTGATGCAACAATAGTAGCATAAGTATTTCACTTAGTTTTTGAGAACCAAGGTATCAATCCAGTAGGAGGCTCCTCAAAAGTCCCATGCACCTACACAAACAAGCAAAGAACTCGTAACCAACGCAATAAAGGGGTTGTCAATCCTTCACGGCCACTTCATGTAAAGTGAGATATGATAGAGATAGTATGATAAGATAAATATATTTTTGGTATTTTATAATATAGATTGGAAAAGTAAAGATGCAAATAAAAGTAGATTGAAAGCTTATATGATAAAATATAGACCCGGGGGCCAAAGGTTTCACTAGTGGCTTCTCTCGAGATAGCATAAGTATTACGGTGGGTGAACAAATTACTGTCGAGCAATTGATAGAAAAGCGAATAATTATGAGATTATCTAGGCATGATCGTGTATATAGGCATCACGTCTGCGACAAGTAGACCGACTCCTGCCTGCATCTACTACTATTACTCCACACATCGACTACTATCCAGCATGCATCTAGAGTATTAAGTTCATAAGAACAGAGTAACGCATTAAGAAAGATGACATGATGTAGAGGGATAAACTCATGCAATATGATATAAACCCCATCTTTTTATCCTCGATGGCAACAATACAATACATGCCTTGCTGTCCCTGCTGGCACTGGGAAAGGACACCGCAAGATTGAACCCAAAGCTAAGCACTTCTCCCATTGCATGAAAGATCAATCTAGTAGGCCAAACCAAACTGATAATTCAAAGAGACTTGCAAAGATAACTCAATCATACATAAAAGGATTCAGAGGAGATTCAAATATTTCTCATAGATAAACTTGATCATAAACCCACAATTCATCGGATCTCGACAAACACACCGCAAAAAGAGTTACATCGAATAGATATCCAAGAAGATCGAGGAGAACATGGTATTGAGATCCAAAAAGAGAGAAGAATCCATCTAGCTAATAACTATGGACCCGAAGGTCTGTGGTAAACTACTCACAACTCATCGGAGGGGCTATGGTGTTGATGTAGAAGCCCTCCATGGTCGATTCCCCCTTCGGTGGAGCACCGATGAAGGCTCTAAGATGGGATCTCACGGATACAGAAGGTTACGGCGGTGGAATTAGGTTTTCGTTGGCTCCCCTAATGTTTTCGGGGTACGTGTGTATATATAGGAGGAAGAAGTAGGTCGGTGGCCGCCCGAGGGGCCCACGAGATAGGGGCGCGCCCTGTAGGGGTGGGCGCGCCCTCCACCCTTGTGGCTGCATCGGCTGCTTCTTGGCTTGCACTCCAAGTTCTTTGGATCACGTTTGTTCCAAAAATCACGCTCCCGAAGGTTCCATTCCATTTGGACTCCGTTTGATATTCCTTTTCTTCAAAATGAAATAGGCAAAAATACAACAATATGGGCTGGGCCTCCGGTTAGTAGGTTAGTCCCAAAAATGATATAAATGTGTAAACTAAAGCCCATAAACATCCAAAACGGATAATATAATAGCATGGAACAATAAAAAATTATAGATACATTGGAGACATATCAGAAACCACCTCAAAGCTACCTTTCTGATCGATCTATTTGTAGGATCGAAAGTATGTCTAGAGGGGGGGTGATTAGACTACTTGACAATATAAAAATTCAGCCTTTTGATTAAGACAAGTTTTGGCAGATTTTAAGATGATGATCAAGTCAAGTATCACCCTACACATGCAATTCTAGAGTATTGGCAGCGGAAAGTAAATTGCACATGTAGTAAAGAGAGGTGGAGAAGAGCAAACGCAATTTGGAGACACGGAGATTTTTCTCGTGGTTCCGATAGGTGGTGCTATCGTCAATCCACGTTGATGGAGACTTCAACCCACGGAGGGTAATGGCTGCGAGAGTCCACAGAGGGCTCCACCCACGAAGGGTCCACGAAGAAGCAACCTTGTCTATGCCATCATGGCATACGCCCACGGAGGACTAGCCTTACTCGGGGTAGATCTTCACGAAGTAGGTGATCTCCTTGCCCTTACAAACTTCTTGGTTCAACTCCACATCTCGACGGAGGCTCCCAAGCGACACCTAACCAATCTAGGAGGCACCACCCTCCAAAAGGTAATAGATGGTGTTGATGATGATGAACTCCTTGCTCTTGTGCTTCAAATGATAATCTCCCCAACACTCAACTCTCCTCACTGATTTGGCTGTGGTGGAAGAAAGGATTGAGTGGAAAGCAACTTGGGAAGGCTATAAATCAAGTTTCATATGGTGGGAGTGGAGCAACTTGATCTCAACACAAGGGTAGGTAGTTTTCTTCTCGTAAATGTAAGGTAGGAGTGGTAGTTCTTTTCGATGGCTCTCTCCACGAATGAAGAGGAGGTGGAGGGTATTTATAGCCTCCACACAAAATCCAACTGTTACACACATTTGACCAATCTCGGTCGGACCGAAGTTGACAACTCGGTGAGACCGAAAGTTCAAATCTTGTGAACGTTGGGATTTTCGTGGGACCGAAAATACAATCTCGGTGAGTCCGATTCTTCCAAAGACTAGGGTTTGCCAATCTCGGTGGGACCGACTTTATCATCTCGGTGACACCGATATGATGATGTATGTTCTGAAGCTTGGCAACACTAGTTTCGTGAGACCGAGTTTGGAATCGGAAAATCTGAAATTACTAGGGTTTGGCTTTGTGGCTGAGGTGGTTCATCTCGGTGTGGTGAGTTTAGGAAATCGGTGGGACCGAGATTACTTATGAGTGTATGTTGGAATGAAAGATTGCTGATGGTTTGGGAGATGTATCACTAAGCACTTTGAGCAACCAGATCATTAACATAACCTCATCCCTTTTAATAGTATTGGCTTTCCTATAGACTCAATGTGATCTTGGATCACTAATCCAAAATGGAGTCTTGAGCTTTTGCCAATGTTTTCCTTAGCATTTTGAGGGGTCCACTTCTTCAGTCATTGCCATACCCATATCACTGAACTTTCTGAAATGTTCTCAAGAAACTATTAGTTCAATGATATATATGTTGTTATTAATTACCAAAACCACCCGGGGATTAGTTGCACTTTCAATCTCCCCCTTTTTGGTAATTGATGACAACATATAGATCAAAGCTTCGACAAATGATATAATCAATGAATAATATCGTCGCTTTGAGAAGTATGTGATAAGCAAGAGCTCCCCCTAAATTTGTGCATTATTTAAGATTTGCGTTTGAATGCAAATGCACAATCGATTAGGATCATGGGTCACTCTTCCATGTCACATACATCTTGGTGGAGCGCACAAAATGATAAGAATGAATAGCATGCACCCAATCACCAAGACATGAGTAAATGGTCATACAAGATATGAATAGCATATGATAAGCATTAAGCACACATTAAGGCATAGTACGACCAAGCACTCATCAAAGTAGAACAAACATAGTATCAAACACACGGAATGTCTCAAAAACTCAAAAGTATCTCAAAAGACCGCAAATGAAACGAAGAGCAAAAGCGAGCACTCTCTCTCGAAGTCCTATGATCTATACAATTTCTCCCCTTTGGCAACAAGTTACCAAAAAGTTCGAAGGTATAGAGCTAAACGTCACTAGGGACTCTGCTGGCGGCTCTATGCAGGTTGATGGAGTTGAGATAGCTGCATCCGCAAAGGCTTGGTGATGTCCGAGGAGCTGGAGGAGTGGACACCGAGCTGGAGCTGGAACCGATGGAGCTGTGGAGGTGCTGATGTTGTAGCCCAGTGTCATCCTTTGGAATAGCAGCTGATCTGGGTCTGTAGGAACTGGAGCAGGCTGTTCATCATCATCCTGGACTAGGTCATCTTGCATCTCACGCATGAGCTCTTCCTTCTCCCTCTTAGCTTCCTCGATATCTGCCTCAAGCTTGTTGACAGTGACTTGCACTTGATCCACTTGACATCCAGAGCATGGATCTTGTCTTCAACAATCCTCTCAAGACTCTCCCGAGATCGCATAATGCTGGCAGGCGTTGTTCAATTCTCTGGGTAGCTTCAAGGAGCTATTCTCCAACACTCTTGGGTTTAGCTGCTGCTGCTGCTGCTTCCTTCTCAGCTTTGGCTTGTTTGGCAGCTTCAGACTTTGCTTGACCTTCAACAGACGTGGATCATCCTCGGTCATCACAACTTCATTGTCCTCATGCTCAAAGCACAGAGGCAAGTGTGGTCTTTCCAACAAGTAGGTGCCCGTGCCAAACTTGGCATTGATAAGCATCTGAATGTGCGGGGCAAATCCACAAGACCTCTTCTGGTCTGCTGCAGTCCTCTTGATAGTCTCAACTATCAGGTCCATCACCTTGAAAGGTGCCTTCTGATCTAGTATATGCAGCATGTTGATAGAATAGCCTCTTATCATGCGATGATCTCCAGACTTGGGCATCAAGGTATGCCTCAGAATTGTGTTTGTGGTAGGGAGACCTGCCTAGAGATGATACACTGAGCCGAGCTTCCAGATTTCCACATCCTTGGCTGGTACCTCATTGTACATATTTTTCATAGACTCATGGTTTTTCTTGGGAATACCATAGACATCAACATCATCATCTCTCTGCCCTTGGAGCATTCAGAAGTGCAGCCCACTCTTCAACAGTTGAAGAGAATCTCGACCTTCAGTCATCCATACAATCCTGCCATCTGGATAGAAATGAGCTGTGGCATAGAATTGCATGATCATCTCATCATTCCAATCACGGTTTCGACCAACGAAATCAGCAACACCACATGCAAGAAAGCTCTCATGCACATGTGGAAAGAAGTCTCTGTGCTCTTCCTTTGTCAATGTATGCCCAATCAACATAGCGAGTGTCGCAACAATGGGCTTCTTGTCCATAAGCACAGCCTCATAGAAATCCTGCTTTGCTCTCGGTGTGGAACCTTGGGTCAACAGCAGTCCTTCTCCTCACAAAGATATGGATCAGCTTGTCTCCATAGCCTGAGACCTTTATCCTTTCTTTCCTTCATGTTTTCAGCTCGAGGATGAGCATCATTGTGAATTGGCAATTTCTGACGGAGTTTCAGCAATACAGGTGCCTCATCATCTGACTCAGCTGGTGGCACATTGTCTTTCTTCTTCTCTGAAGCAGGAATGTTTCTCACAGTTTTCTTGGGCTTGGCAGCAGGCTTGGCTTGAGCTGCCTTTGCTGGAGCAGACGGCTTAGACTTTGAAGGTGCTCCTGCCCTGATGGCATCACCCATGAACTTAGGCTTCTGAGGAGGAGGTTGTGGAACTTCCTCATCCTCATCATCATCATCTGCTGCTTCATCATGTACAATCCTCTTCCTCTTGGAAGTTTTCTTCACCTTGCTCGAGGTTTCTTCTTCTATACTCAGCTTCTTGGCAACAGTGGACTTCTTCACTTTACTAGTGCCTTTCTTGGTTTATTGCCCTTGATGCTCTTTGGCAACCACTTTCCTCTTAGGCTTAGAGGAGATCTCTTCCTCAACTATGAAATCAGAATCTTCTTCATCAAAATTCTTCTTCTTCCTGGCCCTGGTGGCAGCAGGAGGCAAACCACTTGGTGTGCTCCTCTCACCATCATCTGAAAAGCTGCTGGCTTCAGGACTAGTGCCTGCCTCTGGAATATCAGCAATTGGAGATTCAGACCTGTTCTGGCTGTCACTGGCATCTGACATGGCTGACAACCTGTGAATAGATTAGGTATAGGCAGAAAAGAAGAGTTATCACAAACTGCAGAAGATTTTGCAAAAAAAATGAGTTCAAATTTTAGTTTTAGGTTTTCACAGAATGCAGTTCGGTCAGACCGAGTCTAAAATTCGGTGAATCCAAAGTGTTCACACAGAACCATTCACACCACTTTCGGTTGGACCGAAATGGGTTTCGGTCTTGCCGAAAACACTAGGGTTTCACTAAATCCTCATTTCGGTCGCACCGATTTGCACAACTCGGTTGGACCGAAAAGTGCAGTGCAATGGCCAGAGGCGGTCATACCGAGAATGTAGAATCGGTCTCACCGAGATGTGTTCGGCGGAAACCTAACCCTAAAACTTTTACTCGAATTTCGTTCTAAGAACTAATCTGCTGGATAGGAAGATCTCAAACGTGGCAAGAAGTGGGCAAACCTATCGTGCATAGAATCGGAGGTTGAAGCACGAGAGGATCAAACTCACCCTAACTTGGTGGAGTTCCTCTACGGCGGCAACGGCGCGGAGAGATTGTCCGTTGACGGCGACGGAGACCTGCGGCGAGGGCGACAAAGCGACGACGGAGACGATCCGGAGACCACGACGACGGCAAAGAAAGGGTTTGGGGCGAGGCGTTTGAAGAATGAATCAACGCGCGCTGCCCTCAGGTATATATACCCTTTGGCTGTCGGTGGGACCGAGTTGTAAAACTCGGTGGCACCGAGATGGTTAACTGCAAGCAGTTACACACTTCGGTCACGCCGAAATTTGCAACTCGGTTTCACCGAGGTGAAAACCTAGATCAATCCAAGTGCTTTCGGTCTGTCCGATTTGAGTGGGTTGGTCTGACCGAAAATACTTAGAAGGTTTTGGAAGTTCAGTCTTAGACGGATCGGTGGCTCCGAGTGCTCCTCACTCGGTGGGTCCGAAAATGACTTGATCAAAGTTTGTGATATAAGCATGAATAGAATTTGAGACAAGAAAGCATAGATAGCTAGGGAGGAACTTAGGCATTCTTGTCCATCCATTTGGTCAAAAGAAAAATCCAAAAGACCATAGCAACAAATGGATGTCCTCGAATGGATAAAATTATGCATCCAACATGCTCACACAATAAGATAGCAAATGAAATATGTGTCAAACATGCACAACAAAACACTAGCTACTATCACACAATTTGTCGATGACTAGGTCATCTATATATGAGTATATTGACTTAGGAGTCAAATGAGAACATTTGATCATAGGTCATACTCATCGCTTAAGCACAAGTGGGGTTACCACTTTTACATAAAGCATTAATGTGTTCACATCATTTGAGGATGCTTTAGCTCAATTCTTTAGAGCAAAGCTCCCCTTGATGTGAGAACCCCTTTAAAGGGTCAAACTAACCTTGGGTTGTCGAGAAGACTTCATGTAGATGTTGAAGATGTGGATGCTCAATGTTGATGAAGATCATCAAGAGTTGGGAGCAATCCTTTGGATTCGGGCACTTTCAATACCTACATGGGTTAGTCCCACAAGGAACAAACAAGGATATCCATGGACATAGATTGAAGTTCACAATAAATGATGTCCATGAAAGCAATGATTACCTTGTCCCTTGTCTTACCAACAAGAGGGTTTGTGACTCCATGAACTAGTGCAAGATGTGGAAGTTGATTGCATAAGTTCTTGCCAAAATGAATGTGAGTGAAGTATGTTGGCGGAGTCACCCTCAAGAACTCTTTAGTTCTTCTTCTTCGGGATCCACATCATCTTGATGGGAATCCTTGGGGTAGTAGTTGAGCTTGACGAAGTAGAACTTGACGCTTCCTTGGGAACCCACTTGACCATGGCTTTGGGTGCTTCAATAAATGCATCAATCTCCTCTTGAAGCTTGTCCTTGCCTTTTAGCTTGTGGTCTTGTGGTGGAAGGTCATCTTGAGCTTGTTCCACATTGGAAGAAGTAGGATCATACTTCTCCTTTTGAGAAACAAACTTTGGAGTGGGATATTGACCTTCTTCCCATTCAACACCCTCGGCGTTGAACTTTCGCTCAAAACCAATTCCTTGATTCTTCCGTGCCTCCCTTGCTTGTAACAATTTCCTCAAAGTTCTTGCTTCCGCAAGGCTCTTGTAGACACCTTTCTATAATCCCTTTCAATAAACTATTTTCTTGCTCAAGTGTAACTTGGCTTGAAACATTCTTAGTGGAATCAAGAGAACTACTAGAAGCAACAATATTGGATTTAGCATGGTTATTGTTACTACTAGATGAAGAATTTTTCTTATGCTTGTCATGCTTAGTTTTAATAGGTGGCAAGAAATTAGGCAAGAGAAGTCGTTTGGCAAGATATGAAGAACTCTTCTTTCAAGATCGTCATTGATAGCTTTTAGAAACTCATGTTCTTGCTCTAGATTGAGCTTCTCGAGCGTAGCTTCTCATGAGATCTTAGGAGCTCTCTATGATCTTCTTGAGTTGTTTCATGAGCTAACTTAAGAGTGTTTAGTTCTTTAGTCAAGCGCTCAATCTCCTTCATAGCATTGTCATTCGACTCTTCTCGACTATAAAGACTACTAGCATGTTCATCATTACTAGGTTCACTAGATTTGTCATGTAAAAGCTCATCTTCACCAAGCAAGTCATCCTCATCACTATCAAAGTCAATGAATTCAGGGTGTGATACCTTGGGGCCTTTTGCCATGAAGCATCTTCCAATTCCCTCATTTGGTGAATCAAATAAGTCATAGGAGTTTGAGTTGGAGGATACGAGAGCAAGACCGCAACACCTTCATCTTGATCAGATTCGGAGTTGGAGTGATAGCTTCTTTCGAATGATTGTCTGAGTCGGAGCCGGAGACCCATTCACCTACATGAGCTTGATGTTTTCTTCTTGTGTAGCTCCTTGATGACTTGTCTTTCCTCTCCGAATCCTTGCTTCTCCGAGAGGATCTTCGCTCATAGCGATCATCTCTACTCCTTCTCTCTTTCCGAGGTGACTCTTCTCTTGAGCTTCTTCTTCTTGGAGATTCTTCTCTTCTCTTGTGGGGAGCCGAACACTCATTTGAGTAGTGTCCGGTCTTCCACAATTGTAGCAGCTTCGATCACGACTAGAAGATCTCTTTTCATCATATGATCTAGACTTTGAGCTTCTTTCCTTGCTTCTACTCTTGTAGAATTTGTTGAAGTTCTTCACCATTAGGCTTATCTCTTCATTGGAAACTAGCTTGTCACTTGAAGTTGTGGGAGCTTCAACTGTAGCTTTGTAAGCACCACTTGAATTGTTGTGAAGCTCTTCCTTATCTTTAAGTGTCATCTCATGAGCAACAATTCTTCCAATGACTTGGTAGGCTTGAGATTCTTGTAGTTTGGCATCATTTGGATCAAAGTGCACACGGTGTCATACTTTCCATCCAAAGCTCTGAGAATCTTCTTGATGATGAATCGGTCGGTCATTTCTTCGCTTCCTAAGCCGGCAATCTCATTTGTGATGAGAGCAAGCCTAGAGTACATTTCAGCGACTCCTTCACCTTCCTTCATCTTGAACTTGTCAAGTTGACCTTGAAGAACATCTAGCTTTGATTCCTTCACGGACTCGGTACCTTCGTGCATTTCGACCAAAGTATCCCAAATCTCTTTTGCATTCTCAAGATGGCTGATTTTGTTGAACTCCTCGGGACACAAAGCATTGAAGAGAATGTCACAAGCTTGAGCATTGTTTTGCAACATCCGCAATTCATCCGCAGTAGCTTCACGATCCGAACTTTTCCTTCCTCAAGAATTCACCTTGCAAGCCAACACAAATAATGCTCCATGCTTGCAGGGTTATGTCCAAGAATATGCATTTTCATTTTATGCTTCCAACTAGCAAAGTTTGAACCATCAAAGTAAGGACCTCTACGAAAATTACCCTCACTAGACGCCATGCTCTCCTAGGTTGTGAAACCAAGCTTATGGAGTCCAATGCAATGGAAACCAATACAATGGAGACCAAAGCTCTGATACCACTTGTAGGATCGAAAGTATGTCTAGAGGGGGGGGGTGATTAGACTACTTGACAATATAAAAATTCAGCCTTTTGATTAAGACAAGTTTTGGCAGATTTTAAGATGATGATCAAGTCAAGTATCACCCTACACATGCAATTCTAGAGTATTGGCAGCGGAAAGTAAATTGCACATGTAGTAAAGAGAGGTGGAGAAGAGCAAACGCAATTTGGAGACACGGAGATTTTTCTCGTGGTTCCGATAGGTGGTGCTATCGTCAATCCACGCTGATGGAGACTTCAACCCACGGAGGGTAACGGCTGCGAGAGTCCACGGAGGGCTCCACCCACGAAGGGTCCACGAAGAAGCAACCTTGTCTATGCCATCATGGCATACGCCCACGGAGGACTAGCCTTACTCGGGTAGATCTTCACGAAGTAGGCGATCTCCTTGCCCTTACAAACTTCTTGGTTCAACTCCACATCTCGACGGAGGCTCCCAAGCGACACCTAACCAATCTAGGAGGCACCACCCTCCAAAAGGTAATAGATGGTGTTGATGATGATGAACTCCTTGCTCTTGTGCTTCAAATGATAATCTCCCCAACACTCAACTCTCCTCACTGATTTGGCTGTGGTGGAAGAAAGGATTGAGTGGAAAGCAACTTGGGAAGGCTAGAAATCAAGTTTCATATGGTGGGAGTGGAGCAACTTGATCTCAACACAAGGGTAGGTAGTTTTCTTCTCGTAAATGTAAGGTAGGAGTGGTAGTTCTTTCGATGGCTCTCTCCACGAATGAAGAGGAGGTGGAGGGTATTTATAGCCTCCACACAAAATCCAACTGCTACACACATTTGACCAATCTCGGTCAGACCGAAGTTGACAACTCGGTGAGACCGAAAGTTCAAATCTTGTGAACGTTGGGATTTTTGGTGGGACCGAAAATACAATCTCGGTGAGTCCGATTCTTCCAAAGACTAGGGTTTGCCAATCTCGGTGGGACCGACTTTATTATCTCGGTGACACCGATATGATGAAAGAAGGTTACAGAAGCTTGGCAACACTAGTTTCGGTGAGACCGAGTTTGGAATTGGAAAATCCGAAATTACTAGGGTTTGGCTTTGTGGCTGAGGTGGTTCATCTCGGTCTGACTGAGTTTAGGAAATCGGTGGGACCGAGATTACTTATGAGTGTATGTTGGAATGAAAGATTGCTGATGGTTTGGGAGATGTATCACTAAGCACTTTGAGCAACCAGATCATTAACATAACCTCATCCCTTTTAATAGTATTGGCTTTCCTATAGACTCAATGTGATCTTGGATCACTAAACCAAAATGGAGTCTTGAGCTTTTGCCAATGTTTTCCTTAGCATTTTGAGGGTCCACTTCTTCAGTCATTGCCATACCCATATCATGAACTTTCTGAAATGTTCTCAAGAAACTATTAGTTCAATGATATATATGTTGTTATTAATTACCAAAACCACCCGGGGATTAGTTGCACTTTCACTATTCAATAGTCCATATTAAAATAACACGAAGCTATTATTTTCATTCAATCTATCATAGAGTTCGTACTAGAATAACACCTTAAGACACAAATTAACCAAAACCCTAATTTCACCTAGATACTCCAATGTCACCTCAAGTATCCGTGGGTATGATTATACGATATGCATCACACAATCTCAAATTCATCTATTCAACCAACACAAAGTACTTCGAAGAGTGCCCCAAAGTTTCTACCGAAGAGTCAAGACGAAAACGTGTGCAAACCCCTATGCATAATTTCACAAGGTCACTGAACCCGCAAGTTGATCACCAAAGCGTACATCAAGTAGATCATGTGAATATCCCATTGTCACCACGGATAAGTACATGCAAGACATACATCAAGTGTTCTCAAATCCTGAAAGACTCAATCCGATAAGATAACTTCAAAGGGAAAGCTCAATCTATTACAAGAGAGTATAGGGGGAGAAACATCATAAGATCCAACTATAATAGCAAAGCTCGCGATACATCAAGATCGTGCCAAATCAAGAACACGAGAGAGAGAAAGAGAGAGAGAGAGAGTGATCAAACACATAGCTACTGGTACATACCCTCAGCCCCGAGGGTGAACTACTCCCGCCTCATCATGGAGAGCACCAGGATGATGAAGATAGCCACCGGTGAGGGATCCCTCCTCCGGCAGGGTGCCGGAACAGGGTCCCAATTGGTTTTTGGTGGCTATAGAGGCTTGCGGTGACGGAACTCCCGATCTATGGTTTATTTCTGGGGGTTTCTGTATTTATAGGAATTTTTGGCATAGGTCTCACGTCAATGGGGTCTCCGAGCCGTCCACGAGATAGGGGGCGCGCCCAGGGGGGTGGGCGCGCCCCTACCCTCGTCGGCAGCCCGGGACTCTTCTGGCCCAACTCTTTTACTCTGGGGGCTTCTTTTGGTCCATAAAAAATCATCAAAAATTGGCACGTCAATCGGACCCCGTTTGGTATTCCTTTTCTGTAAAACTCAAAAACAAGGAAAAAAACTAGCAGTGGGCTCTAGGTTAATAGGTTAGTCCCAAAAATCATATAAAATAGCATATAAATGCATATAAAACATCCTAGATGGATAATATAATAGCATGGAACAATCAAAAATTATAGATACGTTGGAGACGTATCACTCTTGTTTGGGAGCTCTGTGCTGGAGATGGTGCTGTGTCAACTGAAACTGGGTTACTATCTGCTCCGGTTGGTGTTAGATTGGGTGAACCTAGTTCTCTGTCCATCGGAGTAGGGGTACAATTTGCGAGAGTGTGGGTTATGTGTGGTAGGGCTGGTTCTCGTGCATGTACAACCGGGGTGCAATCTCCACCATGAGGTAGCACTGTTTTGTTTGAAGACCGTGTTTTTACTCCGCTAGAAACTGCCATCACCCCCTCCAATTCAAATGGCTGATAAACAAGAAAGTAGTTGAATGTACATACCTTGTATGAGAGACAGATGCAATAGATAGTGTGGAAAAAAGAGGGCATGAAATAGTTCACATGTATATTGTTTAACTAAAAGGATAGCATGACATAATTTCACATATATGATGTCTATCTAAATTGGATAGCATAGCATGGCATAATTCTAAGATATGATTATTAACTAAAATGGATGGCATGAGATAATTATATGATGTCTTTAGTAAACAGGTTCGCATGACATAATTCACATACATGTTATCTAAGTAATCAAGCTCACATGATATAATTCACACGTGTGATTTATATGCTCAGAAGAGGGCATTCACATATATGATTTCTGAACTAAGAACATGGTGTTGAGTATTGTGTATATGATGTCTGAATTATGCAATGCAAGACACGATATGCATGATATGAGCAGTATAACCGTGCCAAGTAAGAGCATACACCTTGGTGGGGGAATGTGACTGGTCATCTGTCTTTGAATCCATCTCTGAAGAGCTACCGGGACCCAGCAAGAGATCTGCTTCGACGGATAGCACTGTCTGCTCTAAAGACCTTGTTTTCACTCCAGATTTTTCCATCACCCACTCAAATTGCTGATTCATAGGAAGAGTAGTTGAATGTACAAACATTGTCGAAAAATGGAAATGTAATGGGAAAGGATTGGCAAGATATAATTCAAATATATGATGTCTGGTTAAAAAGGATGGTATTGCATATTTCACATATATTATGGCTGGCTAAAAGAGATGAGATTGTATAATTCACATGTATGATACAGAAACTAAACAGGTGGCATTACAGAACATGTCTAAACTAAGCAGATGACATATATGATGTCGAAAGTAGGCACTGCAAGGCAACATATGCATGATATGACCAACATCATGATGCCAAGTTAGAGTAAACACCTCGGGGGGTAAATAGGAGTGGTCAGCTCCGTCTGAATCCGCCTCGAAACATATATCTTTCTCTAGATTACAATCTGGAGGGAGGGAGGGGTTTGCCATTGCACCCACTATGGAGCGATGTATGCATGACATTGTATTGCCACACAAAACTGTTCTCTTTTTCTCTACATGTTTAGCATGTCTGTGTACAATATATAACTTGCATACAAAAAATATAGTGAGATTATGTAAGGAGAGCATGCAGAAATCTAGAGTGATGGTAACAACCAGTGGATAGATCCAAAAATAATGATAGCAGACTGATGATAGCTTTACTTTAATAAAAAGACATAAGATGATGGCTTTACTGTTTGTTTCCAACTAACATGAACAACATAGACATACAGTAGGTGAACAAGATAATAGACAAACATACTATTCATTGTTGCCTCGATATGTGCCCCACAAGCATTTTAAAAGTCAAGTTTGAACATTAATTCGGACCTGACTTGGAGTCTAAGAGGTGAACATGACAATAAAGTAGCAGGTAATATTAAGCAATGCATAACATAATCAGAAACAAAAGAGTGTGACCTCTCTTGTGGACCCATGTACTCATCAGGTTCATCTGCTGAGTCGATGATGGTGATGCAGTTGCGGTGGGTGCCGGTGGTAGGGAAAGAGATCTGAAGCGGCGAAAGACAGTCGGGAGTCGTGATGTCTGGTATGGTGGATGCTTATGTCGATGGAGCAGCTCCGGTGAGGTGGACGACGTCATGGAAGGAGAAGGAAAAACCACACAAAGTTTTCTTCGGCACCTATCTATAACTGAAGTAATTTTGTAAGGGCTACTTTGGCTTATAGGATTCTAAAAACACAGGGATAGGAAAAGCACCAGAATAGGATTGGAATGCACGTGGGAAGCAGAGCATTTGAAAACACAGGATTTCTATCAACTTGGGTGTTTGGTTCACAGGAATTGGAAGAGCAGAGGAATGCAAAGAAACATGGCCATATTAAAGTGAAACCATATGAAAGTGTGTACAGTTAACATTATTCTTCCACTAATGCACTTAGTCTTGTTTTCATGCATAGGATTTTGAAAAGTAGGTCCAGGTGGATGTCTTGCTCCATTCCTTTCAACCAAATGCATGAATAATTGAATGGTAGAGTACCATAGGAAAATTTTCTATTGCTATGTTTTTCATTCACTTTTTGCTTTGAACCAAAATAGCCCTAATGGATCGACATGAATGTAGAGTAATAAGTGATGCGACAAGTGTACAACCTCTTTGGCATAGCCGTGTCAACCTCAGCATCATTGGGTTAGTCGCTGAAGAAGTTGTGGCAGAGGTGGCTATCAGAGGTGTGGTGGAAGATCTGAGGCGTCTTTTGACGGCGACAAGGGTACTGCTCTGTTGTGATGGATGGTTCCGTCATTGGAGCAGCTCCGGCGAGCCATAAGATGTTGAGGCTGAAGCAGAACAAGACATACATCGTTAATCTCAAGTGGGATTCTAATAGCATCTCCAATAGATGATGAAAAATACATTACCAAAAAGTGGTAGATGTAAAATTTATGTCACAAAAAACACCCGACTACAACATATGAGGTAAAAACTGTTGACTATGAACTTAACTGTTGAAACTGAAACTTACTGTGGAATCTGAATGTTACTATCGAAACTCAACGCACTGGTAGCAAATAGACACTTCACATCTAGTTTAGGCTGCTCGATCACTAGTAGTAGAGAAACAGTGATCTAAATCAACAAGCGATCGACTGGGAACACAATAGCAGATAGCAGCTAGAGTAGCAGCGCCTGGAGCAGCAGCGCGAACTAGAGCCAGAGCAGCAACTCATGTAGCTGCAGCAGCCCGTGTAGCTGCATCAGCAGTGCGAGCGAGAGGAAGAG
The DNA here is from genome assembly GCA_021437245.1 of Aegilops speltoides. Taxonomy (NCBI): domain Eukaryota; kingdom Viridiplantae; phylum Streptophyta; class Magnoliopsida; order Poales; family Poaceae; genus Aegilops; species Aegilops speltoides. Next base: position 79,781,534 of record CM038141.1, read on the forward strand.
TAGAGCAGCAGCACGAGCAAGGGGAAGAGCAGAGCAGCAGCGCGAGCGAGCGAGAGGTTGAGCAGCATAAGTGGTAGTAGCCGAGCAAGTGAGAGCTAGAGTAGCAGCAGCAGCGCAAGCGAGCGAGCGGACCAGCAGTAGTAGCGGCGCGAGCGAGCGAGAGCCGGAGCAGTAGCAACAGAGTAGTAGCGCGAGCGAGCGAGAGCGGAGAAGCAACAACAGCTCCGACTGGTATGGCCTCTACCGTCGAGGGAGCCTCGCATTGGGGGAGAGCCACTGTGGAGATATTGCTGGCGGCACGGACTACAAGGTAGCCACGCCATGGGGGAGCAGGATCGAGCACCAGCGGCGCCAGGAGGTCAAGTTAAGGAGAAGGTGCGATGCGATGAGTGTACAACCTCTTTGGTGGTGCTGAGTAGGCCTCGGCTTTGTCCAAGGAGTCGGTGAGGATGTTGTGGTTCCGGTGGAGCAGGTTAAGGCGATGCTGTGGGGATGGAGCAGCCGCGATAGACGAGGCGATTGTCGAAGCAGCTCCTTGGAGGTGGAGGACGGGGCGGCTAAACCGGCGGGACGATGAGATCGACGACGGATGCTCACCCGAGGCGGTGGATGAGGGATGTTGAGCTGTTGCGGTGGATGACATCGGTGGGGAAGAGGCTCCGGCTGGGCAGGGGTGCGGTGGCAGACGGTGGATGGTGGGGTTTCATGGCTGGAGCAGAGAGGTAATGGCGGCCTAGGTTTTTGAATGGCGAAAAGGAGGTGATTGGAGGGGGGAACCATGACTTAGGGACTCGCTTGTCCAAAATGTAGTGTGTGTTACCAAAGTACCCCCACCGATTTGAACTAGCGGCTCTTTTGGCTCAGGGTTAGAAGGGGGATTTTGCGTGTCAGGATTTGGCAGATGGAGGAAGTTTTTGCGTGCGTTGTAATTTTGGTATAGCAAGGCGCGGGCTGTGAAGGCGCGAGTTTTTGGAGCACAAACAGACAAAGCAATATCTGAATTTTGGGGATAACAAGGCACTGGTTGAAATTTCGGGACAAGCCTTACATGTAATAATGCACGTACCAAATCAATTCGCACTTCCCCCGACAAAAAAAATAAAAAAAACTATTCGCACCACACAAAGGGAGAGTCTTGTCCCGTTTTACTATACAGATAAATGCTATTCAAAAGTATGAATCCATGTTATGTGCAATTAGTTTTTTCGCTACTTGTATAATGCATGTAACTTACTCATACGAACATTTTAGTGCATTCCAAATGTATATACTAGCGCTAAATTTGAATTTTTTTCTATTTGAATAAGAATCTACAATCATGATTGTTGCCAAGTTAAACCATCATTTTTATATTACCTTAACAACACACCAAATGATTACTATAGAGTTATATATGAACTATGTGTACTATATATATCAACTAGAATTCAAAATTTTGAATGCACTTGATGTTGATTCCAAATAATAGTACATTTGAAGTACTAGCTAGATTTTCATAATCTAAACCATGTTTCATATGTACACTATATTTATCACACAAAGTATAGTGCCCCGCCCCCTACATTATGAAAAGTATTTAGCCCCGAGCTGCAAAAGCCACACATTATCACAAATTCAAAAATATATATTATATGTAGTATAACATGTTCATGACCACACCATGCGTATCACCATTATATTCATGCATATGCCTTGGTTTAAAACACTATGATCTCTTGTTCAAATATCTAAACCCAATTTTTTAATGAATTATGATATATGTTCATCTTTTACACCCACACAATCCTCTTCTCTTTGTAGCTGGCGCTAACTTTCGCTCGTGCATGCACACACCCACCTCCCTCTCACCCTCCCTCGGCATTCTCTCCGTCGCACACATTCATCATTTCTCTTTAGGTCGTTCACCCACGGTGTGTGCAGGCCCTCCAACTCCTTTTCATCACACACCCATCGATATACCTCTCTAGCCAGGTGAACCTACCACAAACACATGCTTTCCCTCTTCTCTTCTCACTGTCCATGGCCTCCTTTGTCTAATACGGTTCCACACACGTGCAAACTCCTGCCCCTCTTTTCATCGATCTCATACTCGCACACTCCTCCCCCTTGATATAGTTGGCCTCTCGCACCACCTCCTAGCCGCATCCCTCTCTCTCTCTCTATCCGCTTCTCCGGGCCTTGTTTGCTTCTAACACATGCATGCATGTATACCTACCGATCTCCCTACGTATAGCTAGGTTGACTATAACTCTTTTTCCCCATGCACCGATCGACGTACCTTAGTAGTTATGTCTCCCCCTCTCTCCAACACACGACAATTGATCTTTCTATATAGTTACTTCTGCTTAACACAGTCATATCACCCTAGCCATATCGCCCCCATCATCATCCTTGCATGCCTCCCGACCCCTCTCTCACACGCACGTGCACAGACAGGCAAGCATCCCCTCTCTTATTGATATTACAGTCGTACCCTCCGTTTTGTCTAGCAGGCCTCTCCTGCCATTTGTGAGAAGCAACTCGACCAACAACCCTTCGACACTCTAGATTTGTCTCTCTTCGAACCTTATTCCTCTTTGACACATATGCATGGATGTCGATCGATCTCCCTCAATACATAGCTAGTTCTCTCTCCTTCTCCACACATATACCAGTCGATCTACCTTTCTATAGTTAGGTCTCTGCGCCCCCCACACCGATAGTCGAACACCGTAGGTAGGTATCCATGCCACAGAGACAAAATGCACCTATCCCCTCTCACATTTTAGTAGGCCAGCCACCCTATATATTTGATGTGGGTGAACACAAATTCGATGGCACTCTTTATCAATCGCGCACCCACACACTTCACCCCTCTCTCTGATTCTATCGATATCTCACGCTGATGATCCATCCACTCTCTTCTCGTGGGTCGCTCCCTCTATATATCATATATCTAGGCCTCTATTTCACTCATCGCATATGTTACATTTTTTAGTTTGAGATATCATCGGCACATTGCCTCTGGTTCGCACAAACCATCTTTTTCTTGAGTAAAAAGAAAAACCATCTCACACACACACCCACGTACGTGGGGTACCTGCACGTAGAGAAGAGGTGCACGCACGACGCACGTACTCACGTCTCGTTCCTGGCCACAACCGCGTGGGTACACGTGGAGCTCATTTCTGAATGAAAAGGCAGCCCACGTGCTAATTTGATGCGTGGAGTGATTGTTTACTCGAAGGAGGGTCGTGTACCACGCGTACACAGAACAAAGTTTGATGTGATGCGTTAGTTTCAAATAAAGTAATATTCATCAATCGCACGTACAAAATATAGAATGATTGTTATCGAGAAAAAAGAAAACCGCTCCACTATATACAATGGAGCCTGCCTGCCGGGGTTTGTCTCTGGTCACACTATCTCACACAAGGTGGCGGTGGCCTCTCTCTCTCACCGTTGGTCACTGATCTGGCCGCATCCCATCCACCGGTGGAAAGGGAGGATGTGCATCGTTTCTCCGTTCGACGGTGTCGAGGCAACACGTCTTGATCTGCGGTACCCACCGTTCAAGCTCCGGCGTGGTAGGGCCTTTGCCGCTTGCTCGTTTACCATAGTATGGGCAGATCCCGGCCACCGGCGCCCTCATAGTTACATCCCGACGACCCTCAGGTACAATTTCCTTCGGCCTTGCTCCAATGCCCATCTTCCCACATTGCTGCATGTGGAAAAATCTTGCATGTGGATTTTCCCTAGTTCTTTTCCCAAAATGTCGCTCATCCGGCATACATTCCATAGTGTAATCTTTTCCTCACACCGTTTTAGACAAACAACCGTGCTGTTATCTTCCCTTAGGACAATGAATATGCTTCTTTTTTGTCGTTGTATGTGTCATAAACTGTTATGGGCCAGTAATTGTTTCCTTTCTACCTCTTTTTTTGCAAACAGGGCTATCCATTTCACCTCATTGCTATTGCGACCTTTTGGTGAACTGCACAAATCACTTTTTTCTTAAGTGTGTTTTGTGCAGTTGTACTAAAATGTCACACGGGAAATGTCAGTGTCAAAACCGGCAGATCTCGGGTAGGGGGTCCTGATGTATGCGTCTAAGGCTAATGGTAATAGGAGGCAAGGGACACGATGTTTTACCCAGGTTTGGGCCCTCTTGATGGAGGTAAAACCCTACTTCCTGCTTGATTGATATTGATGATATGAGTATTACAAGAGTTGATCTACCACGAGATCGTAGAGGCTAAACCCTAGAAGCTAGCCTATGATGATTATGATTCCATCCCTAAGGACTAAACCCTTCGGTTTATATGACACCGAAGGGGGCTAGGGTTTACATGGAGTCGGTTACAAAGAAGGAAATATAATATCCGGATCGCCAAGCTTGTCTTCCACGTCAAGGAGAGTCCCATCCGGACACGGGACGAAGTCTTGAGTCCTGTATCTTCACGGTCCAATAGTCCGGCCAAAGTATATAGTCCGGCTGTCCGGATACCCCCTAATCCAGGACTCCCTCAGGCAACTCTGTACATTTCAGGCAATTGCACAGAGGGAGATTGGTTTTGCCCTATCCTCCTCATCCAACTCCAAGCCTAATCTTCTCCAACTATTTGCTTAATCTTCTCCAACTTGTTAGTCTTAAGGGAGACCGCAAAGGTGTCCAAGTTCCATTTATGTGTTTATTGTTTCATCAATAGTCTTCTATTATTGTAATCACACTTACTCAATATCTTTGGAACAAGGACACTCAGCTCTATTTTAGTGGAACAACACAAAATGATCGGAATGTTGCATGCTCCTGACAGCTACTTTTTTTCCCAACATGCCTTGTTGATTTAGACAGAGCTGGTGGGAAGTTGCTGCCAATGAAAGCATGGATCAATTTTAATTTAACACCTTCTCACAACTTTTTCTTCAGTTGTGATGTAAATATTAGCGCTGATCTGCTAATCATTGAGATGCATTAGCAAGGAAGTTATTTTTTATATTTTCCGAAAGAGCATGGATATTAGTTTCCTTTCTAGTATTTGATTGGTGTTGTAACGAGACAAACTTCCAGCTGGCAAGACACACGAAACAAAAGCTGAAAGATTCAGAGCATTGTACAATTTCATGTCGCTAGAAAATTATTTGTATACGTCAATTATGTAAACAAATGCTGGAAGCTTGATAGCACTGCCAGAAGCCATTCAGCATCCGGGTCCATATTCCATGCACCAAATTAGAGTGCACAACCGCATGGGAGACTCAGCCCGGTTATTGTGCCACACTAATAGTGAGTAATGAGCAGTCAAATCATAAGCCCCACCTTTCCCACTGTAAGTTGCTCGAAAGAAGCAACCATCAATACACTCTTCTTTGAATCTGCTCATAGTAGTATGAAGGTGCAAAACCAAGTCCACGTATGGCCTATCGGTCAACGCGCTTCCTCTTGGCATAGACATGTGGGACCGGAGTGTGAGCATAACGATCTCAATTGACAGCAAAATGGCCAACCCACCGCTCCTTGAGAGAGACGAGGAGCGAGAACACAGACGGGATAGGTGTCGCACAGAGGCCAAGATATATTCGAGCGTTGATTGATGCCATCACACGTTCGATGTTTTTAATAAACTATTGGGCTGCCGTTTTCCACACTTCTCCCAAATAAATGTGTACTTTATCAGAGATTAAAATAAAATAAGAGTACAGATGCTCCACCATGCATTTCCTAGTACCTGTATACTAGTAGTACTGTACTACTCGTACTACTAAACCTTGCGCTTGGCTCTTCGCCTGTTTGGGAAGTCGAACAATGATGGTACTACAGTGTATGCCTCTGGCAATCTGACACCGAATGAACTGCTGCACGTCCACCGTCTGGGTGAGGGCAGGTTGCATTAGTCAAAAGCTTCTCCTCGTCCTGCAAGCCATAGCGCTTGAGGTAGACGGAGAGGGTGCAAGCAAGCTTCACCTTGTCCTGCAAGCTTCTCCTCGTTCTGCAAGTTGACAGGGCACACAAAGTAGTGCTAGTCCATACTGCCTCCTTTCTGGTTAATAGGGCTTAATCTTTTTTGCAGGTAAATGAGAGAGCTTTATTCATATATAAGCATTCTTAGGACAATCAACCAAGAGACTGGTCACTAGGAAGCGAGGTACCCCGCAAAAAGGGAAGCGAGGTGTTTCATCAAGCCAGCTCTCTGTCACATTCAAAGCGCAGCAAGCATGGATCGCACAAGGATGCGCCGCAAGGTTTGCTGACATGTTTACATGCCGAATAACAAAAAAAGAGAAAATATTATTGAGCATTCCTATTTCTAACAGGATAGGAGCCAGAATTAAACGAGATTGTGGCGAGTGTTCCATGCAATCAACTTCCATTATCACATGCTAGAACCCTCAAAGAGTAGCAAATGTGTTGAAGATTGCTTCATCACAGATTAATATATAATAAGAGTGCAGACGCTCCGCCATGCGGTTCCTAGTAGTACCTGTATACTCCGGTAGTAAACTTTACGCTTTGCTCTTAGCCTCTTCAGGAAGTCAAAAAATGATGGTACTAGTACATTGTATGATTCTGGCAATCTGACACCAAATTAACTGTTGCACGTCCACCGCCTAAGCGAAGGTGAGCTTGCATTGGACAAAAGTTTCTCCTTGGTCCAGTGAGCCACCATGCGCAAGCTTGTTCTGCAAGTTGACGGGACACAACAAAGTAGTAATGCCAGTCCATACTGCCTCATTTCTGGTTAATATGGCTTAATTTGAAACGAGATAAATGTTGGATTATATATTTCCAACAATAAATACACATTGGCTGTCACTGTATATTTGTAATAATACGGTTCGTGAACTTCATAATACCCTCATTGCGGGCAATATATACATTTTCCGTTGTTTATATGGTCACTAGCTCACCCTGGCTTAGTATGTGTGTGCATGCAAGTGTAGGTTGAGCACTTGAGCGTGACCGTGTGTGTTCCGTCGTGTGCTCGGGCATGCATGCAATAGGGCGTCGTGCGTGTATTTGCGTGCATGTGTACGTGCGACTGCTGCATGCTCGCACGAGGTTGTAGTCCCTCACATTCACATGTTCATATGTCAATGCTTTGTCAAAACGGTGCATGCAAGGTTTAGAGTAGCCACAGTGGGAGTAAATTCAGCAGTAAGATCAAGTCCAACTCATAAAATTTGGTTATGTGGCAATGACTTAATGACGAGAAAGGTAGTTTCAGTAACTTAGCTAGTTTCCGTAACATCACATGTCCCAATTGTTGGATGTTGGGTTCCGGCAGACCCTTAAGGCTTGAACTCTGGGGTGCGCACGAAGATCTTCCCCCTACCGATTCACGTCCGATCGCCTCGCGAGAATCTAAGCTAAAACGATGAACAACACAAGGGACACAAGATTTATACTGGTTCGGGCCACCGTTGTGGTGTAATACCCTACTCCAGTGTGTGGTGTGGTGCATTGCCTCTGGGGCTGATGACGAACAGTACAAGGATGAACAACCTCGCGAGAGGTGTTCTTGAGCTGGTGCGATGAACTGCTTGGGTGAGTTCGATCGCCTCTCTCTCTGGCTAGGGCCCTCTCCGATCGTCTCTACTCTATGGTGGCTAGCTCTATTTATAGAGGCCTTGGTCCTCTTCCCAAATAATGAGTGGGAAGGGCGCCAACAACGGCCATTTTGAAGGGGAACATCTAGTACAAGTTATCCTGACTAAAGTTGGTCTTCGGCTGCCAAAGGCGCTGGCGATGACGCCGCCTTGGGCTCCACGGTGACCTCCATCCTGCCGCTCTGCTGGTCTTGGTCTCGTTGCACTGAAATAGCAACCTTTGCTTGACGCCTCGGTACTCCACGTCTGTGCTTGCCTCCTTTGCACCAAAGAGAAAACTAGGACACTACGCAGGCCGGCGCCCGCCTGGTCTCGATCGTCATGGCTTGCGTCACGAGAACCTCGCGAGGTACCCTGCCTTGATCTCTCCGCCTCCTCGCAAGCCTGCATGGCGAGTCCGTTCCTGAGGAAGTCCTGCGTCGTCCACCCCATGAGGCTTGGCCCCTCGCGAGGGTCTTGAGTCTTGTGCTGATGAAGATGGGCCATACTGGGCCACCACTTGAGCCACACCGCAGGCCGCAGGCAGGCAAGTCTGGTGACCCCCATTCCCAAAACACCGACAGTAGCCCCCGGGCCCAAGGCACGCCCAGACTTGGCTTAGGAGAGAAGCGAAGGGGCAAGTGCGGAGCGCAGCGAGCCCCATGAGCCTATGGCCTTGGGCGCCGTGTGGCGGTTGATTGGACATGGGCGCCTCCGCTTACCCATGCTCCCTCATTATGCGCCTGGGTAGGCAGCCACGAGGCTTGTACACAGTTATCCTCCCTTTGCTGCCTGCGCGCTTCTTGTTCCCTTTTCCTCCTCGAGCCCCTGCTTCCGCTCTCAATCCATCTTGAGTTCTTCCCCCTTCTATTGCCATGGCGCCAACGAAAAAGGATAAGGGGAAGAAGCCTGCGCCTTCGACCAGCGCGCCTCTGGCGGCTGCTCCCGCCGTCGACAAGTCGCTCATACTCAATCTGGAAGCCCTGGAGAAGGTCCGCTCCGTGCTTGCCTCCAGGTTCAATGAGTGCAGGAAGACGACGGTCTGGCCCGCATCCCACGCCTCCTTCGACAGGATCGTCATGGAGGTCCGATTCTTTGCCGACGCCTTGTGGGCAGGCCTGGATCCCCCCTTTTCCGTCTTCTTCAATGCGGTACTTTCCCATTACCAGATCTACATGATGCATCTTGACCCCCAATCCATTACTCTGCTTGCTGTCTTCGCCTTTGTCTGCGAGGCCATGGTGGGGATTCCTCCTTCCGTTGCCCTTCTGCTCCACTTCTTCTCTCTGCGCCTGTCTGACCTTTCCCGGTGTTCGGGATGCATGAGCTTCCAGGCCGTGCCGGAGATGGTCGCCTCAGGGATCGATTTTGTCCTCTCACCTTCCGCAAGCGGGTTCCGAGAGCGGTGGCTGTATGTGGACGTTGGGGTGCCCAGCCCCCTGCTCGCGCACTCGACGCTGCCTGCCATTCCCAATCCTGGTTGGGGTCACGAGAAGCTTACAAGCCCCCCAGCTTGCCTTCACGTGGCATCGCTTCGAGAGGCTGAGGGAGCTCAGGGTGTCGGCACCCTGGGTGGTGAAGGAGTTCCTCCAGCGTTGCATCGCTCCTCTCCAGCACCATTCCCACCCAATGTGGGCTTACCTCGGTCGTCAGGACCGCATGAGGCTCCAGGAAGGGGATCTCGCGCCTGAGACGCTGAAAAAGGTGCTCCAGGTGCTGACTAGCGACCCCCCTCCTGGCAGCGTTCGTCATGGAGGCGCCCTGTTGTATCTTTGCTCAAACAGGGTCGACTTCATGAAGCCGATGCCCCGCTTCGACGAATGGGGGTTGCGCCCGGCTGGCCTTGTGGAGCCCCGTGAGAACCCGGTTGCTGTGGTCCTTCCCCCAGCCGCCCACGCCGGCTTTGCCCCAGGAGTCGTTGCAGGGAGGCAAGCATTGGCGGGAGCTGGGGGGCCTGATGTCGAGGTGCTGATGTCGCGTGGGACTCCCGAAGTGTCATCCTCCAGAGCTTACGGAGCCCCTCGCGAGGTGGTGGATGACGAGGGGGCGCGGCCAGCCGCTCCCGATGCTGAAGCCCCCGAGGCCTCGGTTGGCCACCAAGAGGTGGCACCTAATCGCTCCTCTCAGGCTGGTGCCCTTGATGTTGGCCGTCCTGATGCTCTGGCTCCTATGCCGCGCACCAGCCCTCACGTCGCGAGCTTGGGCCATATCCGCATAGATTTCGAGGCCCTTCGCAAGAGGAAAGATGCTTCCGTTGGTGATGATCGCCCGTACCGCCCACTGAAGCACAGGAAGTACTTTGCCATGGACCAGTAATTCCCTCCTTCTCGTAGTTCCTTGTCTGCCTCTCCCTTTGCTGACCGTGGCCTTTCAGGATCCCCTCTGACGAGCCCGCGGAGCCAGCTGAGGAGCTGCTTCCTTAGGCTTCTCCTCCATCACCGACCTTGATCGCCCCGAGTCTGCGTGCCGCCCTTGGTGCAAGCTCGCCTGGAGATGCAGGCCGGCTTGCGGCGCGTCTTGAACCTATCGGTGTGCCGCTCTTCCCTCGTGAGCTCTCCTTGGGCACAACTAGCTTGCCCCGAGCTCCTCCACTGATCATAGGCGGCGAGTGGCTGAAGTCGATCTTTGGGTCCTCAACGGGAGGTGGATCGACTCCTGGCTGGGTCCCTTGCGGGGGCCACCCGGCGATCGCAGGGGCGCCCGCCCGAGCCCCCTGCCGAGAGGGGGCGAACCACTCCAAGGCCCTCCGCCAGCATCGATGGCGGAGGATGGTGTTGAAGACGTGCTTGGGCGCGCGCTGGAGCGCAACGCTGTCTGCCAAGAGTTCCTCCAGAGGGCAGCCGATGCAGTGAGCCAGCTCGGCGTAGAGGTGGCAGTCGAAGATGTGTGTCTCGAAGCTGAAGGCTTGAGGTTGGTCAAGGAGCGGCACAAGCTGAAGGTGGCTGTTGGTCTCGCGCGCCACCAGCATGATCTCGAAAATGCCAAGGCCGAGGCATCCCTGGCGGCCTCTCGGGAGGCCTCCTCCTGGGCCATTGAGGAGGCTCAGGAGGCAGATAGGCGACGCGAAGTTGTGGAGAAGCGCGCGTGGGAGCTCCAAGACTGGTGCAACTCCCTGGAGCAGCAGGTGGAGCTGCGCTGAGCCGCCCTTGCGTTTCTAAAAGGAGGGCTCGCTGAAGAGGAGGAGCTCCGGAGGCATGAGGAAGCACTGACATGGGAGACTGCCGAGCGCAACCTCGACCTGGAGCGGTTGGAGACAAGGGAGCGCCAGGTTGCCTAGGCGGAGGAAAATGTCGGTGCGCGGGAGGCCCTGGTCCAGGAGGAGATCGACCGTCGCGTGGCGGAGGCTCACGCCGGCCTTGAGCGCGAGTATGGAGAGCTGCTGGAGCTGGTCAAGGCTGAAGACGAGGGCAGGACTACCGCCCTCAGGACCAGGCTGACCGAAGTCATGCGGCAAGCTGAAGCCACTGCTGCCGCATTGGGATCGGCGCAGACCAAGCTGGCCTCCTCCCGTGCCGAGCTGCTTCTTGTTCAACGGCGGTTGGATGATGCCGAGGCCGTCGCGCAGCGGAATGCGGATGGGATCCAACAGCAGCAGACGTTGGAACACATGCACGGCCCCATGCTCCGGACGCTCAGGGAAAGGGCCAACGCGGCCTTGGGCAACATCTGCGAGGCAGTTGCTGAGGAGCCGCATGTGACCAACTACGCCAGCAATCTCCGGTTCTTCACTGATGTGGTGACGCATCTGGAGAACCGCTCTGAGAGGTCTCACCAGTTGGTGGAGGAGCGGAGCCACGGCTTGCTCGCGCAGGCATTCTCCCGTGTCTTCAGCCATCTCCAGAACATCGACCCCCTCTTCGACTTTGATGCCGCCATCGCCCCGGGGCCTGAGGCCGTCCGAGGCGACCTAGCGCGGTGGGTGGAGGACAATGTAGATGTGCTCGTCCGGGCCTTCACCTCTGACGATGACGGGGTGATTGTTGCTGCTGATGAAGGCGACATGGTGAACGGTGGTGAAGGCGGTGCCAACAACGGCGACGAAGAGGCTGGCGGAGACGACGGCGGTGCCAGCGATGCCTCCGGGGATGCTCTGGGGGATGCGGTGAGTGACATGTCCGATTGACCCCGCGCTTCTCCTGCTGTTTGTCATGCGCAGGAAGAGACTCGGGCGTGGCCCTAAGGGTTGTGAGAGCATTTTGGGGAGGGGAAGCCCCTCATGTAAAAAGATTGTTGCCTACGTGTTGTTGAGATCATTGCCGGACGGGCGTTTGCATGATGCCATGGTTTTCGTGATGTGTAGGTTGCTGTAGCTTTACCTTCGTCTTGGCGAGCTTAGAGTGGGCTCGCAGTGTCCATCCAAGGGCCTCATGAGGGTCCCATTTGACCATGCGGTGAGAGCCTGGCTGGGGCGAACGCCGGCCGCGGGACGGTGGGTGCACTTGTTGGGCCCTGCCCTACTCGTGAGGGGCCCGCGAGAGGAGGGCAGCTAGTGTGAATTCCAACTTGAGCAGAAATCAGAGCACGAGAAAGCACACGAATTAGACACGACACCCCTCCCCGCACACACAAACACAAATTCGACTTCAACTTTAGATCCACAACGAGAAAGCTTGTTCGCACGAAAAGAAGCAAGAGAAAAAGGCCGCATCCGGCACCTAGTCTAGTCTTCGATCTCTTCTCACCAGCGCGGAGCTAAGTGCTGCCACTGGGCGTGGGAGGGAGCCCCCGAGGCCCGAGGGCGGGTCTCCGGAAACTCCGGGGCGTGTGCAGCCCCAACTCATTATTACGTGAGAGTGTCACGGGCGGCGAGCTTCACAGGAACCGGGCCTTCTTCATAGGTACTGGCCTTGATTCATATCGCCAGATGAGGGCCCCGCCTTGCGCCACCCTTGACCCCATCGACGGCGATTGGAAACTAGGGTGACGCCAATGGGGAAAAGGGGACGCCAGCGGTTCCCCCGACGACCACAGCTCCTATGCCAGGGGCAGGCCCTGGGACACCTCTCCCCGGCAGAGGGCCTACCTCCAAAGAACGCCTTGCTCCGCATGCCGTGGGGAGGATCCTAGCTCCCGGCACCTCTCCTGCTGCCCCCAGTGCCCTCCTCCTGAGGGGAGGGAGATTGCCGCACTGGGCAGCCGTCCGCTGCTGCGACATGAACCTCCCGCGACCCATGGTTAGCATAAGCTTGCTCCTGAGGAATTAGCGGTACCCGGTAGTTGCTGCCGCCGGCATGGTTGTCGAGGCTTCCATGGGGCTCCTGAAAGAGCTCGGCTTCTGGCGCCTCTTCCTCCCAGCCTGGCCCGAGGAACGAGCCGTGGTCCTCCTCCAGTGTGTACCCTTGATCCACCATGCGGGGCACATAGGCCTCCGGGGTCACCACCCCAAAGGCCTCGCCGTAGTGCTCCGCGCGCCATGCAGTTCAACTTGAAGCTCCATCTTGGGGACGGTAGTGCGGCGGACAGCCAGGACCATAAGCAGCGATGCGCATGCCCTCGCTTCCCAGAGGTGGTGCCGGCGCAGCTTGCTGGCCAACGCTGAGGGCCAGGACGGTGTTGATGAAGCCTTGAGGCGTGCATGGGGGCGTGTGGGCATGGATTGGTCTGCCTCGTGATCCGCCCGGGGCCTGGGGTGGAAGCTGGACGCAGAACGGGGGAGCCCTTGACGCGGCAGCATCCAGGAGCTCGGTGATGCGCTCCAGCAGCACGTCATGGCTGCTTTCTTGCAGTTTGCACCGCAACAGCTCTTGCGCCACCGTGAGCGCCGCCCTCATGTTTGCTTGCTACCGTCGAGTGTGCGGTGCCGTGGCCGCAGCGTGGCTTGAGACCCTCGCTGCCGATCGTACTTGCCGTGTGGTGAGGGTAGGCGACACCTGACCGCGTCGCCAATGCCCTGCAGCGTTCTGTGGGGTGCGGGCTGCTTGAGGTGCGGGGTCGAGGTCACCTTGGTTAGGCGGCACGGCATGGGCGGGCCATGCCGCCCAGCGGTCGGAGTTGGCCGTCGGATCGCCGGACATAGAGGCGCTGAAGCGGCAGAACGTAGGACGGAAGAAGGAAGATTCTGGCGCACCCTACCTGGCGTGCCAAATGTCGGATGTTGTGTTCCGACAGACCCTTAAGGTTCGAACTCTGGGGTGCGCATGAAGATCTTCCCCCTACCGATTCACGTCCAATCGCCTCGCGAGAATCTAAGCTAAAACGATGAACAACACAAGGGACACAAGATTTATACTGGTTCGGGCCACCGTTGTGGTGTAATACCCTACTCCAGTGTGTGGTGTGGTGGATTGCCTCTAGGGCTGATGATGAACAATACAAGGATGAACAGCCTCGCGAGAGGTGTTCTTGAGCTAGTGCGATGAACTGCTTGGGTGACTTTGATCACCTCTCTCTCTAGCTAGGGCCCTCTCCGATCGTCTCTACTCTGTGGTGGCTAGCTCTATTTATAGAGGCCTTGGTCCTCTTCCCAAATATTGAGCGGGAAGGGCGCCTACAACGGCCACTTTGAAGGGGAACATCTAGTACAAGTTATCCTGACTAAAGTTGGTCTTCGGCTGCCAAAGGCGCTAGCGATGATGCCGCCTTGGGCTCCACGGTGACCTCCATCCTGCCGCTCTGCTGGTCTAGGTCTCGTTGCACTGAAATGGCAACCTTTGCTTGACGCCTCGGTACTCCACATCTGTGCTTGCCCCCTTTGCACCAAAGAGAAAACAAGGACACTGCGCAGGCTGGCGCCCGCCTGGCGCCCGCCTGGTCTCGATCGTCATGGCTTGCGTCATGAGAACCTCGCGAGGTACCCTGCCTTGATCTCTCCGCATCCTCGTGAGCCTGCCTGGCGAGGCCGTTCTTGAGGAAGTCCTGCGTCGTCCGCCCCGCGAGGCTTGGCCCCTCGCAAGGGTCTTGAGTCTTGTGCTGATGAAGATGGGCCGTACTGGGCCACCACTTGAGCCATGCCGCAGGGCGCAAGTAGGCAAGTCTGGGGACCCCCGTTCCCAGAACACCGACGCCAATGCAATATGAGTCTATAACCTAATAAATGAAGCTTTGCATGACACCATACTTATGTTACTACCCATTATGAAGGTAGTAATATAGTCTAGGGATACGTGTATGTTACTCTCCATTATGGCTAGTCTTCGTTGTTCATGCATGCATTCCTGATATTAATTAACACGTTGGTAAAGACAATTTCTCGAGGAAAACGAGCCCATGAATTGAGTACAAAGGGAACCAAGAACCCAAGACAGAGGGAGTACTAGTAGTGAACCAGAAGGCGGGAGTAGGTACGTAACAACATGCAGTCACAAAATTCCTATATGCGCATCCTGTCTACATGTCATGCAAGAAAATAGAGATAAGTACAAGTGAGACTCAGGAACGGTCATACACGTAGGGGGAGTACGTGCAGGGGCAACTCAGGAGAAGTCAAATCACACAGTAAGTTAGTCGGACGAAGCAACCATCATTTCACTCTTCAATGACATGTACGCAATATAAAAAGGTTGATATGGAGAGAAAAAGAAAACCTCTCCACTATATATACACTAGCAGGAGCCTAAGCTACAAGCCTGCTTGCTTGCGTTGCTCTCTTCACAAGCATAGAACGACGGTGGCTACACCGCTGGTCACAGATCCGGCCTGATCCGCCGCCGGGGGAAGCAGACGATGTTCTGCATAGACGCGGTCGACAGTGGTGAGGAAGAAAACCAACTGTCAGTGCGTGCTGATCGGGGGTCCCCGCGGTATGGGCTGATGCCGCCTCCCACCACCCTTCTAGCTACACCCCAATGTCCCAGGTACAACTTCCTTTTGGAGCCGGCTTGCTCCACTGCCGCAGCTCCCCACGTAGCTCCATCTCCATGTTGATCTTTCTCTACTTCTACCGGCTTCTATTTGTGATGAGTTTATGTCTCATGAACTAGTGCCACTACTATTATTCTAATCACACTTCTTCAATATCTTTGCCAATAGGGATGCTTAGCTCGATTTTAGTGGAACTGCACAAAAGCATCGTATGATCTGAGGGTGCCAGGCTTCTTTCCTTCGACAGGTTCTACCTAGCCAGGAAGTTAAATACCATTTAGGGTTTAGGGTTTAAGGTGTAGAGACCCCATCAGTAGTTTTTTTTGTACACACTCTCACAACTTTTGTATTTAGTTGTGAAGTAAATATTGGCTATGATCTGTGAATGATTGACATGCATCAGCATGCGTGTTAGTTTTCCTTTGTATTTGATGGAATGTTGTAACGGGGCAACCTTGGAGTCAGGATACATACATGTTGACTATTAAATTGGCTATAGATGACATGGCAACATGTTAGCCATGAACCGACTATATTGTTAACCATGCTTAAGGCATGCTCGCACAGAGATAGAGAGAGATAGTCGCGTCGCATGCATGCAAAAGCGGAGAGAGAGAGAGAGAGCCGCATGCAAATAGATCTAGTGAGTCTGTATCTAGAGAGATTGAGAGAGGAGTAATTGTTCACGAGACTTGTGTAATTTGCATGCGCGTAACTTCCTAAGCATTTCCTCAAAAGCAAATCCGGGGCAAAGTAGTCTGTACACTCCAGTGTATAGTAATTTTTTCTTGGCATGCGGGTTGTGCAAGGAATATGGTGATAGTAGGAGATGCACCATGTAGTCACTGGGCTGCCGTGTTTCGTACTACTTTGGTGTAAGAGTGGAGAAAGTTCGTTTTATAACCGAATAAATACTATATAAGAGTGCAAATGCTCTACAACGCTCTACCACCATAGTACTAATGACCAATGAGCCATCAAATCACATAAATCCGGTAGTTAGTTGGACGGAAGAAGCAAACCACCACTCTTCGTTGAATCCGCTTCTCCCTCATGTAGTACAATATTCTTTTGGAAACCAACATTTCGTTTTGTTGGATCGCGCCATCGAGCAAAACCAATGTTTAAATCACGTCTGTCATGTTCGTGTCTCGCCCTTCTCCACCCCACATCAAACAAACCGTGTATACACAAACTTTCCCGCCTTCTTGTCAATGGATCGCGCCATGGAGTACTAGCACTACTGGGAGAGATAGACGAGGAGGGGGAGGACAGTTAGCTGTAGGACAGACTCCCAAGATGTTTTTACATGCATGTCGCGACTGGCCTTGGTGACGTTTGAATGCGGAGCAGTCGCGTGCACCGGGAAGCGGCGTGGGAGGCGCTCTCTCAGCCGGCGCGCCACTTCAATGCCAGCGCCAGTGAGAGGTCGCATCCCCTCTGGGCGGGCATGAATGCGGCCTTGACCGTTTCGGGCGGGATGAGGGTTCGGGTTGGGTAGGGCGGTTAGGAGCTGGCGTGCCAGCGGTCCGGACGCCCGCAAATGAGAGATGCTGGACGTACGTAAATATTGCTGCATAATTAATAACATAAATAATGTGCCAGTTGGACAAATATGATTGGAGATGGAGAAGAAAGTAAGAATTTTACGTAAACACGGATATGCATGTCTATGTATGTGTGTGTGTGCACACACATAGTGATGACTCTCGCGATTACTCATACACATCATCGATGTCTCGTTCTCCCTACACACACACAAACTTAGTATCGCCTCATTTTGTTCCCTAGATAGGAATATCATAGGAGTGGGAAACAATATGAAGTGAGATAAATGGAGTACTACTACGTACAAGAAGAAATGTACACGCACTCACTCTATCTCCGACATACCCGCGGGTACACAATGGAGTGCATTTGTACACGAAGAGGCAGCTTACGTACGTAATAATTTAACCCATTAATTTGTTCACTTAATAATGGAGGGTCGGGGACCACATGTGAGGGATACAAACTGCGACCTGGAAGTGGGGCCGTGTTATTGATCAAGTTTTCTTTCTTGGTATGTTCAAAAAAGATTTGTCCGCCAATTTTCGTTTCTTTATTACGGTAACACACGTATTATATTTAAAACCACTGCTATGGAGAGATTTGTAAGTGCATCTAGTGCCCCTTAGTGATTTTGGTGTATTGAAGACTTATAGGTTAAGTAACTGATGCGTTTGTGAGTGTACACAGGTCTATAAGTCTATGAGGAGTTTGATATTTACAGAGAAAGTCGACCCCTAAAAATGAAGTTCTTCGACTGAAGACTTTGATATTCTGAAGACTTTCTGAAGACTTTGAAAGTGAAGAAATTGGTGTGACCTTGAAAACTTGATATTCATTCGAGGAATATGAAGCGTGAAGACTTTTGTTTTCGTAGTTTCACTTTCTCTTTCTTGAGTCATAGGAAACACCATACTGTTAATGGGGGTCGAGGAAATACTAAGGAAAAATTTCCATGTGATGCTCAACTCAAAATCCTACACCTACCAATCCCTTGAGTGAAGCCATTGAAATCTCATACGATTCATCAAATTCTTCAAAGGATGAGACGCAGTTCTTACAGTCGCCGATGACTTTGCTCGATCGAGGAGTTAGGAATTCGCCATGAATTGCCTACACAAAGGAGGAACATGATAGCCCCGAGGAATTTGAGAGTCAAATTTTCGACCGTTCTTTGTCTTCTTGCTTGGCTGTCTCAAAATATCTTATCCACCTAACGGTCATATCATTGAAGGGCATTTATGTCTTATCATGTCGGGATGCTCCCTAGGCTATAAATAGCCGCCCACTACAACCACTAGCTGGTTGGCTGCTCCGAGAGAACTTGACACTTGTCATTTGAGAGCAACCCATCCTCCGAGGACTTTGAGCGAAAATCATCAAGTGAGGAAAATCCAAAACCAAACCCCCACAAACTCAAAGTGATTGAGCATCACTAAAGAAATTGATCCTGCGTGGATCTGACGCTTGTTACCTTTGAAGACTGTGCTTCTTCCAGACGGTTAGGCGTCAAGGTCTAGAGCATCCAAGAGGAATTGTGGATCGCCGAGTGACCAAGTCTGTGAAGTTTTGGAAGTCACCAAGACTTACCACGAGTGATTGGACGAGGCCTGCGTGGTCTTAGTTCAAGGAGAATACGGTGAGGATCGGGTGTCCTGAGTTGCGGCTCGAGGCTGGGTGTCCGGACTGTGTGTCCACGAGTTTAAATACTCACCGCTCCAACCAGATGTATAACTGAGACAGCAGTTGGAACTGGTTTACCAAATCATTGTCATCACCAACTGCCTGGTTCTATTTCCTCAACTCATTCATTTCCTCATATCTATGTTGAATGTTGTTCATATCTGTGCTTGAAGACTTTGATCAAGACTTCCACAAATTCCTCGATTCAATTTCTTGATCTGTTTGTCTTCATCTTGGTATCCTGTTTTACGCTTTACGTACTCTGTTTTTAGTCTTCATTTCATCATGCTGACTATGTGTGTATCCTGTTATGTTTACTTCTGAGTACATATTCCACTGCAAGTAGTTCTTCGCTAAGGAATTTCCTCACCAGCAAATTCCTCAGTGAAGAATTCATAAAAATTGCCTATTCACCCCCCCTCTAGTCGATATAACGCACTTTCAATTGGTATCAGAGCAAGGTACTCCCTTGTTCTGTGTGAATTTGGTTTAACCGCCTGGAGTTTAGTTATGTCGACCGCAGGTATGATCAAGGTCTCGGCTGGGTGTCCTAACTTTGATGGAACGGACTACCCCTACTGGAAGAACAAGATGCGAATGCATCTTGAGGCAATTGATAATGATCTCTGGTATGTTGTGGAAAATGGTGTCCCCTCTGTCACTGAAACACTGACCGTTACCGATGTGAAGAGATTCAAACAACTCGATTCCCAAGCGAAGAATATCATCTGTGGCCATCCGAGCAAAGGACGGTATGGAAGAGTGAGTGCTTTGGAAACCGCTAAGCTTATCGGGATAGGCCGTCCAAAGTAAATGAAGGAGTCTCAACTCAGCGTGACTCTCGAGTCGATGTTCTTGGAATCTCTTCAACCGCTTCAAAAGACTCGACAACAAAATGTCCAACAAACCTTTGATCGCCTCATCGACATCTCAAATGAGCTTCAAGCCCTCGGTGCCACCGACATCACCGATCATGAAGTTGTGCGAAACTGCTAAGATCGCTTGATTCCTCATTTGATACTGGGACCGATGATACAAGAACGTCTTGACTACAAGTCGCTTGATCCCGCCGATATCCTCGAAAGGCTTAACACTCACGAAGTTTCACTTGCTGAAAAGAGAGATCTCTATGGCTCAAACTATGGCAAACCACGCATACTCAAGGCTAAGGTTGTGTCGACTCAATGTGAGGATTCGGTAGTAGCCTTGGTGATCTCAAGAACTGAGCAGGATCTAGCTCGCTTGTGAAGAAATTCCGAAGTTCACAAGACGTGGTCTCTTTGGAAAACCCTCAAGAGGAAATGATTCCTCATCCAAAGGACTACAAGAGAAGACTTTGCCACAAATGCAAGAAGCCTGGTCACTATATTCAAGATTGTCCTCGATGGGAAAAGGAAATGAAGAAGAAGAAATACAAGGACTACAGATTACGATGATATGAAGAAGAAGAAGAAATCATCAAAATCTTCGCCTTCAAAACCCTCAAAGTCTTCATCTCACAAGAAGGGCAGCTCCAAGAAAGCTCGGGCATTCATTGGCAAGGAAATGGACTCTGAAGCGAATCTGAGGAAAATGATGAAGAGGAGGAGTCCAAGAATCTGAGTCCGGTGTGGCGAGTCCGGCGTTGCTACGCTTTCGTCAAGCAAGTCCATCTTCAACCTTGAAGAAACCGACTCCACCGACAAGTCCGATGAAGATAATGATGGCTACGCCCCACCTATTGCTTCATGGCAAAAGGAGCTAAGGTACTCAAATACAACTCCTCTGATTCTAGTGAAAATGAATCTGATGAGGATCTCAAGCCTAGCTACTCTAAACTTGCTAAAATTGCTGTGAAACAACAACGAGCTCTTGAAAAGGTTCAAAACATGCTAGATAAAAGTGATGATATGTTGGGTGAAGAAATGGATCGCACTAAAGCCTTGACTGAAAATCTTCAGAGACTTCAATCTAGGTATGATAATCTTCAAGGTCATCATAACTCTCTCTTGTCTGATCATGAGAAACTTTCATATGAATTTCTTCAAGAAAAGCAAGATCATGAGAAGCTTTCTTTTGAAGCTATTCAAAGAAAGTAAGATCTTGAAAAGCTAAGAGTGTGTTATGAAGATCTTCAGAAGGAGCGCGATTCATTACTAGCCCAACAAATCAGCGCTTCTCAAGAAGAATATGTTCCTCCATGCTTAAAGTGCATTGAACCTGAATCTGCTAATTCTTCACCTGAATGTTCAAATGCTTCAATTGTTACAAATTCTTCTTCGCCTCTGCTATCACTAATTCCTCATCCGAGGACATTGCTAGTATCCTTGACAATGCAGGGCTGAAGGAATTGTACATGACAGAATGTACAAAAGCCTCAAAGGGCATCGACACTTTGTGATGTGCTCAAAAGCAGATCCTCAACGAAACCCTAGGAAAGAGGGTATTGCCTTTGAGAGGAAACTCAATGCCGATGGAACATATTGAAGCCCGAGCAGACCCCAAAACCTCATGGGTTGCTGCAAAGGGACCTCCAGTTGATCCATCTAACTTATCTGGCTTTACATGTGAATCTCCTCATTCTTCTGATGAGTCATTTGACTCCAACTATAAACTGTTCAAAAATCAGAATGGTGAAGTATTTGCTAGATATGTTGGCCCTAACTGCGGGAACGGTTCCCCTATGAAGAAAATCTGGGTTCCCAAAAGCTGTGTTGAAAGTCTTCAGGTGAATGTCCTCATGACACCACCTGTGAAGAACAGGAACCTCAGATCAAATTCTTCATATGGACCAAACTCTTCATATGGATCCAAGTCCTCATATGGACCAAATTCTTCACGAGGATCAAATTCCTCAACTGGATCAAAGTCCTCATATGATTATCATCGTGCTAACAAATCTGTCTCGCAGGGTAGAGCTAAGGACTATGAATATGTGCATTATTCTTCAAACCATTATGTTCATAAGTCCTCAAGAATTACTCGCTTATTCATATGCTTACCCTAACCCTCCTATGCTAAGCTTAAATGGTTTGGCATCTTTGCCACCTTTCTCACATGGTGCTCGCAGGATGATGAACTCTTTGCCACCCCTTGAGATGTGGGTGGTGAAGAAAAGAACTAATCTCTTCCTAGGGTCAGGTCTCGGACGTGCTCTAACGTCTCAAGAATTTTTGGGACCGACAAATGCTCGAAAGGACGCAGCGAATCATGATGAAATGAACCTTCATTTCACACGCCCTCATCTTGCTATAACTGTTTATCGCTTGATGAAATTCATCGATGAACTTGATATCATATTCTTCATCGATGAAGCATATGAGATTGTAAGCTACACTAATTCATCTGCAGGATGACCAACCCAAAATCACCGAATGGGTCCTCGATAGTGGATGTACAAATCACATGATTGGTGACAAGAATCTATTGATGGATGCTCCTTATCACCTTCACCCAAGCATATCATCTTTGTTGACAAAGGCAAAAGTCGTATTGGGTCTTGGTAAGGTTGCTATCTCTAAGGATAAGCACATGGACAAAGTCATGCTTGTTGAGTCCTTAGGATACAATCTCATGTCGATGTCAATGCTTTGTGATCTTGATATGGTTGTTGTCTTTGGCAAATATCGCTGTGTTGTGATTATGGAAGTCGACAATTCCAAAGTCTTCAAGGCTTTAGGAGAGGAGATCTGATATTGTTGATTTCTCTGGGACCACAACCAGCCGTGTGTCTACTTGCAAAAGCTTCGTAAGGCTGGCTATGGCATCGACGACTTGGTCATGCAGGCATGAGGAATTTGAACACGCTATGCGAAGAAGAAGCATGTCATTGGCATTGAGAATGTCAAATTCCTCAAGGTCACTTATCGGAGCATGTGAAGCCGAAAATGACCAAGGCCAAGCATCCAAATAAGACTATCATGACCACTACCCGTCCATTCAATTGCTTCACATGGACCTCTTCGACCTAATCATTATTCAGCAAATCACTAATGATGCTTCTTTATATGGTTTTGTCATTGTTGATGATTATTCTCGATATACATGGGTACACATTGTTACTTACAAACATGAAGTGCAGGAAGTCTTCAAACGATTTTCCTCGAGGGCTTCAACCAACTTTGGAGTGAAGATCAAGCATATCAGAAGTGACAATGGAACTGAGTTCAAGAATTCTGGTCTTGATGCCTATCTTGATGAACTTGGTATTACTCATGAATTATCTGCTCACTATACTCCTCTCGTGAGAATGGCGTCGTGGGCGCAAGAACGTAACTCTTGTTGAGATGGCTCAGACTATGCTTGATGAATACAAAACACCTCGGCGCTTTTGGATTGATGCAATTGATACCGCCGCCACATCATCAACAGAGTATATCTTCACAAATTCTTCAAGAAGACGCCTATGAACTCCTCAACGACAAGAAACCCAATGTGAGTTATTTCAAAGTCTTGATTGCTAAATGTTGGATTAGAGATCCTCACCACAACTCTAAATTTGCACGAAAGCACATGAAGGTTTTATGCTTGGTTACGGAAAGGACTCGCACACCTCTGAGTCTTCAACATTGTTCTTCACAAGATTGTTGACCTTTGTAGATGTGCGGTTCGATGAAACTAATGGCTCGCAAAGAGAGCACCTACCTTCAGTGTTAGATGAACCAGCACCGAGGATGCTATCAAGCTCAAGGCAACCGAGGATGTCATTCCTCATCAAGAATCTCATGAAGAATTCATTCCTGCTCATGAAGAACGCCGAGTGATGCACCAAGAACATGATGAGGAAAATGGTGCTGAAGAAAATGCTGATCAAAATCCTCAGCGACAGCCCACTCATCCACGCATTGCAAAAGAAGTGCAAGTGGAGAAGATTATCGATGACATTAGCGCACCAGGTCCTCTCACACGCTCAAAAGCTTCACACTTATCTAACTTTTGTGGGCACTATGCTTTTGTCTCTATCTCAGAGCCCACTAAGGTAGATGAAGCATTTCCGGAGCCGGAGTGGATTCAGGCTATGCAAGAAGAATTACATCAGTTCGAGTTGAACAATGTCTGGGAATTGGTCTATCATTGGCACAAAGTGGATCTACCGCAACAAGCAAGATGAAAATGGCCTTTTGGTGAGGAATAAGGCACGACTAGCAGCTCAAGGCTACACACAAGTTGAAGGAATTGATTTCAATGAAACTTTTGCACCTGTTGCTAGACTTGAGGCTATTCGCATTTTACTTGCCTATGCTAACTATCATGATATCATCTTATATCAAATGGATGTGAAAAGTGCATTCCTCAATGGTAAGCTTGAGGAAGAAGTATATGTTGCTCAAACCCCAGGTTTTGAAGATCCCAAGAATCCTGACAAAGTCTTCAGACTCAAAAGGCCCTCTATGGCCTCAAGCAAGCCCCTCAGGCGTGGTATGACACATTGAAGGAATTCTTCGTGAAGAATGGCTTCACACCCGGTTCACTTGACCCTACTCTCTTTACATAATCATATGATGGTGAACTGTTTGTGTGCCAAATATATGTTGATGATATTATCTTTGGCTGTACTAACCAACGATACAGTGATGAATTTGCCTATATGATGAGTGAAGAATATCAAATGTCTATGATGGGAGAGTTGAAATTCTTCTTAGGTCTTCAAATTCGCCAAAGAGCACAATGGCATATTCATATCTCAGAGAAATACCTCAAAGATGTAATCGAGGAAATTCGCATGCAAGATTGCAAAGGCGTCAAAATTCCTATGCCCACAAATGGCCATCTATGCAATCGATGAAAATGGTATTGACTTGATCACAAGGTATACCGCCCATGATTGGTTCTTTATTGTACTTATGTGCATCTAGGCGGATATAATGCTTAGTGTTTGCATGTGTGCCCGATTTCAAGCTGCACCGGAAGGAATCACACCATAAGGTGTGAAGCATATTCTTCGATATTTAGCTCACACACCAACACTAGGATTATGGTACCCCAAGGGCTCTGCTTTTGATCTCATTGATATTCGACTCGACTATGTTGGTGATCGTGTGGACCGCAAGTCAACATCCGCACTTGTCATTTCCTCGGACGATCTTTGGTCCGTTGGTCCTCGAAGAAATAGAACTGCGTATCACCGCTCATCTTTGAAGCTGAATACATTGCTGCTGGCTCATGCTGTGCTCAACTGCTTTGGATGAAGCAAACCCTCAAGGACTATGGCGTAAACGTGAAGAATGTGCCTCTCCTCTGCGACAATGAGAGTGCCATCAAGATTGCTCACAACCCGATTCAGACTCAAGACTAAGCACATCCAGATTCGTCATCATTTTCTTCGTGATCATGTGTTGAAGGGCGACATCTCCATCGAGCATGTGAAGACTGAAAAATAGCTAGCTGATATCTTCACTAAGCCCTTGGATGAGAAGAGATTTAGCAAGTTGCGGTGTGAGCTAAGTATCTTAGAATCTTCTAATGTTCTTTGAAAAGGACACACATCCTAACCCTTATGCATAATTGATGACTTAGATGTGCAACACATGAAGAAACGTTTTTCTTCAATCAATGAAGAATAACACTCTAAGTGTGAAGAAATTAGTGAAGAATTTGATTCTCAGAACCCTACGACAGTTGTACACGGTGTCTGAAATCATCATTCTTAGACGGTGGGCTACGCCACCACAAAAGTTGAAAATCTTCAATCTGATTTTTTCCTCATTTTTGAAATTCCTCAGTTTTACAAATTCTTCAACTTTGCAAAATCTTCACTATTTCCGTCGTTTTTCTTCATTGGCTATATACATATGTGAGTTTATGTCCTCTACAGCATTCACTTATTGCTATTTCTTCAAGTTGTGATTTCTGCTAAGTGAATGTGATCGGACCCTTCCTTCTCTAAGCATTCATTTCTTCAAGATTCCTCAATTGTGCGGATTTTCAATCTATACAACTCGAACCTAAGGCTTAAACGCTTAGTGAAATTCCTCAAGGCTCAACTGGTCAAATTCCTCAAAACTTGTTCCTTTTGAAAAATCTTACGAGAACGATATGACCTCTCCAAATTCCTCGCACCTACACTCTATTCACAGGTACTCATGTCCGCTCCCTGAATCACTAGGTTCTCATCAACTTAACTCATTTGCAACGTTCCTCGAAGAAAAACTGCATACTTCTTGAGTGCTCTATTGTTCAAATTCCTCATCCAAGAAAATGGCGAAGGCAAGAGACCGCAGAAGGGAGGAAAGAAACAGGAGGTCATGACCGCCTTTGAGATTCCCTGATGAAATATACAAAGATTATCTGACTTTTGATGAATCCAAGTTTGGCAAGGAGACCAAAAATCAGCGCAAAGTCGATACAGAGGATAGAAAGAAGATGGGCACGAGAATGGAGGGAGTATCTCTATGTTACTCCCAAGTACATGAGGAAATTCGCCTTAAATCCTCCATGCCCAAGAGCTCCATTGGAACCTGGCCTGTCACGATCCCACCAAGCATCAAGCGTGGTGAAGACTTTCGTGAAGAATGGTCCAGCGCCAAGCCAAATTGGCAAGACAGCCAAGGAGGCAAGTGAAGAAATTCAATGAGGATATGCTGCACATCTGCTGCTGGCTGAGCCCTCGGTCAAGCCGAGGAAATCAATGCCAAGAAGCCTGCTCGCATGCCAAGTGCTTCACCGTCAGCGCCCCCACGGCCTAGTTCCTCAGTCGCGCCCTCACGACAAATTCCTCAGACTGCTGCTGCTCACTCAAAATCCTCAGCAGCTCCCTCCAAGTCCTCAACTCCTGTGCATCTTGCTACCTGTCAAAGGACTCAGGGATTCTCAATTGCTTCTGGTGTCTCAGCAAGTTCCTCAGCTGCACCAATGTCCTCATCAGGCCCCACTCTGCTGAAGACAAAAGCAATAGCTGGACGCGGTCCTCGCCAAGTCCAAAGAAGAAACATGTTGCATTCAACGCACCTCCGATGATGAAGCTTATGATGAAGAACTTGCGTAAATCATCGAGACAGACGACCAAGGCCGCTAGAGCCAAAAGAACAAATGTGCCTCGCTTTTGGATCCGAAGAAGATCCTTGACTTCATCGACCTATGGCATCGGGATCCAAACACTCCCATACCAGATCCGCCATCGACTCTGGTCAAAGTCATATGCTGAACCATTTCATCGTTCAAGAGAAATGGAAATTTGAAAAGGCTCGTGAATTAAAGAGAACACAAGCGTAAAGGAGAAGCTTCGAGGAAGAATATCGTCAACTTGACTCTCAAGAACTTCTCAAAGCTCAATCTGAAATCCAAGCCCTCATCAAGGATTTCGATGCTTATAATGCTGATTGGCAAGGAGCCAAGGTGAGATTAAATCAATTTGACGAAGAAAATGACAAGCTATTGCAGCCCCATCGCAACAAGAAAATCCTCAGTGAAGACTCGCTCACCGCTCAAGAACATGCCAGACTGCTGATGACTTTCAGCATCTCGATGAGAATACAAGTTCGTGGCTGATGACTCCATTCCACCACCAAGAAATTCCTGTGGCATCTACTAGTGGTGCGCCTGAAGAAACTGTACCACAATCCTCAGCTCCTCCTGCGCCAACCCCAACTCCAATTCTTCCTTCTTCTTATGAAGTGAAGAAGACAAAGGCTGCAGAACGAGCTGCAGTAAAGAAGAGGAAGGCATCAGCTGCGTCAAAATTCTTCGGCTGCGAAGAAAATGAAGCCAATGACCAGCTCACTTGAAAATCCTATTGATGCCATTCCCATTTCCTCCATGTCATCTAAGAAAATTGTTCCTTATGGAGAAGATTACATGATCCCAAGCGGATCTGATGAAGAAAATCAATCTGTTGCTACCTCAGAACAGTTTGATGAAGAAATTGAAGTGGAAGCATTCCCTTCATCGCCAGTTGTTTCCTCACCCATGCCTCAGTTCACAGCTGAAGAGGCTGGTGTTGAGGAAATTGAAAAAGAAGATGAAGACGTGGATATTGGGTGCACTACACCAGTGATGAACGATGACTTTTGGGAAAGTCAGCATCCAATACTCCTCTCTTCACTCCGATTCTACAAGTTCCTCGGCCCTCGCTACAACTGCTCAAATGGGCTCAAGAAACTCATCCCACATAAATCATTAATGAAGAAATTCCAGCCGCTAGTATTTGAAGAACCTCTTCGTTGATCCTCAAACTGCACAAGAAGAGGAACCAGAAATTCCTCACCAAGAACCCGAGATCGCGATTCTCGAGGTTGTGCCGCAAATCACGACATTCCTCTGCCCAAACCGAAGAATCCGTTCTCTAGCAAGCAAAAATTCAAGGCTGAAGACTTCTTTTACGAGCATGTGTTCTTCATCGCTTATAATCCATATGACTCTGCCGCATGAGGAAAAGACGCTTCTGGACTCCAACTCAAGCCAACTTCTATTCCTCAGTGCTGTTTGACAAGGACAAGATCTTCGATCATGAGCATATTCCTCATGTGGATATGGAATCACTGCCGTGCTTCGAGCTAGTACTCCGTGTTCTTCATGATGCGGACTCTTGAATTTCTGATCGACATCTGTGACTGGAATGAAGAACTCATTCTTCAGTTCTATGCCACCCTGCACATCACCGGAGATGCTGAAGATATCAATTCATGAGTGCTAGATTGGATGACAGAGAATACTCACTACAAGGCACCAGCAACTGAATTGCTTCGTGTCGTTCCTCTTGATCCTCCCCATGAAACTACACGTTGCATCTACAATGACCGCGAACTGTCTGATCACTTTATGCAAGTGCTCACGAAGCCGTTGAAGCCAGCACAGGCCCCTCGAACCAAATTCCTCATCAAGGAATTGCTGTATGGGCCTCGGACTGTCTATAGAATCTTGACGAAGACAATGAGTCCCATCAAAGGCCACGACTCAAATGAAGAAGATGTCGTTGGCATCATGAAGAACATTCTTTTCAACATCATTCATGGCGTTCCCGTCAACTTCCATGATTTCTTCATGAGGACTCGGCTAATGTTGCAATGTCGCTTTTGAGTGAAGCCATATCGCCTTGGATTATGAGATTCATAAGGGCAAGATCTTCATTGAACTACAAGGTCGACACTCTGAACCATGGCAGCTACTTGCCGCCCATCAAGTCCTCAGCGACCGGTTTCATCATCCGATGATAAGGGCAAGGCAGCAGCTGTGATTGATGAAGGCACTCGCCCATTGGATGGTCAATTTCACAAGGCTGCATCTTACTCCACCAATGACGATTACGCAACGCATGACACCGCCGCAAATACCTCAGCCAAGCAAAAGCCTCAAGCAAGCTGCACCTGTGGTGATGATCGACCGTGAGTTACTCCTCGGTCTTCATCAAAAGGTTGAACATAATCAAAAATGGGTGAAGCGCCAATTTGCTGCAATTCTTCACAACATGACCTCAACACATAATGCGGTGAAGAAAATCAGTACTACCTTCATGAAACCCTCAACCGCACCTGGGCTGTTCTTAATCATGTATATTCCGCGGAAGAGCTGAAGACTATGGGTCTCCAGGAAGCATTTGACTGGTCTGCACCACCTCCGAAGAAATTCATGAGAGTCAAAGTTCCCGATTTGGTGGCCAGTTCTTATTCTTCATCGCGTGAAACTGATGAACATGAAGATTTGGACAACACTGCGGCAGGCCCTACTTCAACAACCAACCCCGACAACGCTGGCGCTCCTCCATCAACTTGAAAATCTTCAGGGGCGTTAGTCCTCAGTTTCGACCCTTTTGGTCATTTGATGACAAAGGGGGAGAAATCTGAGTTAGTCTTCAAGCGGGTTTATATTATGGGCGTTTTATTAAGTTACAACTCGTTCTTCCAAACTTTTATTGGATCGAGTTGTAATCTTAAATCCGATGGTGCCTTGATACTTTTGGTCGTGCTTTGATACGTTCGATGCTCTGATGCTTTTGAAGCACTAAGCTCTGAATGTGATATTTGAGCTCTGAAACTTTTGATGTGATATTATGCATGCTTATTCCTAGTCAATATTATTGCACGCATGTTGAATCTCATCAGGCACCATATTTCATCATGCATTTCAAATTCTTCATATTATATATCAAATGCGTGTATGAATTACAAGATATAGGGGGAGATCTCCATGATTCAATTCTTCAAATGTGCATTGCCTCAAAAGCAAATTCCTCACTATGCACATATTCAGGGGGAGTTCTTCTATATCTTGCAATCAAATTCCTCAATATCAGTATTTACACTTCATATGTTTACCCCCGCTGAAAACTTAACCTATGTTGTCATCAATCACCAAAAAGGGGGAGATTGTAAGTGCATCTAGTGCCCCTTAGTGATTTTGGTGTATTGAAGACTTATAGGTTAAGTAACTGATGCGTTTGTGAGTGTACACAGGTCTATAAGTCTATGAGGAGTTTGATATTTACAGAGAAAGTCGACCCTAAAATGAAGTTCTTCGATCAAGACTTTGATATTCGAAGACTTTCAAGATTTTGAAAGTGAAGAAATTGGTGTGACCTTGAAGACTTGATATTCATTCGAGGAATATGAAGCGTGAAGACTTTTGTTTTCGTAGTTTCACTTTCTGTTTCTTGAGTCATAGGAAACACCGCATCGTTAAAGGGGTCGAGGAAATACTAAGGAAAAATTTCCATGTGATGCTCAACTCAAAATCCTACACCTACCAATCCCTTCGAGTGAAGCCATTGAAATCTCATACGATTCAGTCAAATTCTTGAGGATGAGACGCAGTTCTTACGGTCGCGATGACTTTGTTTCGATCGAGGAGTTAGGAATTCGCCGGTCTGAATTGCCTACACAATGAGGAACATGATAGCCCCGAGGAATTTGAGAGTCAAATTTTCGATCCGTTCTTTGTCTTGCACCGCTGTCTCAAAATATCTTATCCACCTAACGGTCATATCATTGAAGGGCATTTATGTCTTATCATGTCGGGATGCTCCCTAGGCTATAAATTGCCGCCCCCTACAACCACTAGCTGGTTGGCTGCTCCGAGAGAACTTGACACTTGTCATTTGAGAGCAACCCATCCTCCGAGGACTTTGAGCGAAAATCATCAAGTGAGGAAAATCCAAAACCAAACCCCCACAAACCCAAAGTGATTGAGCATCACTGAAGAAATTGATCCTGCGTGGATCCGACGCTTGTTACCTTTGAAGACTGTGCTTCTTCCAGACGGTTAGGCGTCAAGGTCTAGAGCATCCAAGAGGAATTGTGGATCGCCGAGTGACCAAGTCTGTGAAGTTTTGGAAGTCACCAAGACTTACCACGAGTGATTGGGACGAGGCCTGCGTGGTCTTAGTTCAAGGAGAATACGGTGAGGACTGGGTGTCTGAGTTGTGGCTCGAGCTGGGTGTCCGGGACTGTGTGTCCTTGAGTTTAAATACTCAGCCGCTCCAACCAGACGTACAACTGAGACAACAGTTGGAACTGGTTTACCAAATCATTGTCATCACCAACTGCCTGGTTCTATTTCCTCAACTCATTCATTTCCTCATATCTGTGTTGAATGTTGTTCATATCTGTGCTTGAAGACTTTGACTGAAGACTTTCACAAATTCCTCAATTCAATTTCTTCAGTCTGTTTGTCTTCATCTTGGTATCCTGTGTTTACGCTTTCTGTACTCTGTTTTTAGTCTTCATTTCATCATGCTGACTATGTGTGTATCCTGTTATGTTTACTTCTGAGTACATATTCCGCTGCAAGTAGTTCTTCGCTAAAGAATTTCCTCACCAGCAAATTCCTCAGTGAAGAATTCATAAAAATCGCCTATTCACCCCCCTCTAGTCGATATAACACACTTTCAAGATTTTTTACTCCTTTGTATATACAACATCTTGTTTGATAGGGTTTCTCGTGTCTCGCTCTCTCACCCTCTCAATATCTAAACACCGGTGGTCACAGATCCGACCGGATCTCGTCCGCTGCGGGAGGTGAGGAGGTCCAGCATTGACGTTGTCGCCGTCGACGATGGAGGAAGCCAATGTGCACCGTCCTCTCTGAGGCTGGTGCCGGCGCGGATGAAGCCCCTCCACACCCTTGTTCGCTGCCGTCATGTGGGCAGATCCCGCCCGCCCACCTAAGCCACGTCTCACCCATTTGAGGTATAACTTCTTTTGGATTTCATGCTTCACTGTACTCTGCATGCGGGTTTTCTTCTATACCACTACTCCCCAGCTCCCCATGTATAGTAGATAGGGTTCATCGGCTGGTCCAACATCACCTATTATTTACTATTATAGAGGAAAATCCACTCCAAAAGTTGTCCTGGTTTATCATTTATGCATTGGTGGATGTATACATGTTTTTTCTGACAAAACGTACATGGTGGTTGTCCGGTCATTGTCCGTATGCTCCTATTGCTGCTGCTAATCTAAAACTATCACTCGTAAAAAGAAGCAATGCCCATGTAGAGGCATCGAAAAATGCTTCTGTCCTACTTTAGTTTTTCTGGTATCATCCTGTAGTTCCCATCAAGATAATCATGATGCTTCTATTTTTTGGTGTACGTTTGATTAATTCTTATTGACAATTATGATGCCGCTGTTAATCTTGTTCCAATGCTAAACCATAGTAACGACACTACTTAAATATCACTTTTTGATATTTTTGCGAACAGGGATGCATATCTCCATACTCGGGCATGTTGTGGCACCCCGGCTCAGAGAAACCGGAATGCCCCGTATTTTAGCCTAGAGATCGACGAGAAGTCTTCTGGAATATGGCACTACTTAGCATAGAACAAACCAACTCTTTATTACAATCTATATGGGTACAAGGAGATTACATCGGCATGGTGGCACTACGCCTGCCATGGTTGCTCCCTGCAAGTAGCCGAACAACTTGAAGCAGCGGACAAAGGCGACAGTGATGAACTCCACTCTGCAGGGATTCTGACTGGAACACTTATCTTAGCTCGCAAACAAGGGATCCACGACAATCAAGAAATCAACTCCGGTAGGACCTGCAAACTGGCATGACATGCCAGGTCAGTACATTGAATGTACTTGCAAGCTCACAGCAACCAAAAGCAATCAAGACAAACAACATCATGGCATTTACAGGTTAAGCATTAGAGATGAGCATGATACCACTAGAACAACAAAAGCATGGTATGAACATGAGCATGTTGAACATCACACAACTAGAACCCTAAGGCATGCTACTCATGATATGAACAAGATGATCCTAGGATGCAGCATGTTCCAACTATCATGCACCAACTTACTCTGCTGAGGGTTACCTCGTAACTATCACATGCATAAGCTTACCATCGCGGACATCACATGATCATCTCAGGATCCAATCAAGCTTGGTATTACAATACCGTAGTAATAATTACATGACCACAAGGAGCTTGACCTTTACCCGTGATTCTCGCATAACACCACAAATATCCACCAACTCGGTATCCTCGATACCACTGTGATCCTCTCACGATCACATAAAGATCAAGCAACTTCGGTGTTCATGATACCTCTGTGATCCTTTCTCGATCACAACCAACCTCTTTCTCATCATCGAACCGGGGTTGTTATTAATCAAGTTATTATTGTTACTATTGATCCATAGTGTGACTGACTATGAACTGGGCCCTTATCTGTTGGTGCGGCTATCGGTAGATTTAAAACACACTCTACAGAGGTTAGTACACTGTACCCACGCCACGGAACCCATGGCCTCGCACTCCCATTCAGGTGGACCAACGGCATTCCGACAAAACCAATCAACTGCCATGACACTCTCCTGGCCACTCCGAAAACTCCCCTTTGGGCTAAGTCATGGGTGGCCCCGATGTCAACTCGTGACATCCGCCACCTATGTGGCCGGCCACCATCATGGCAAAACATAAACGGTCCCAAATGGGGACATGTGCACATAACCAAACTCAGGCTCACAAGGCTTATTCCATCCTACCCGACCAAGGTTGCACTTGCGCATAAGCTTCCCTCGTTGGAGGCACTGGAGAGAGGCATGACAGTAGGCCCAGTTAGGACCCCCCACAAGGCAAGTGTGGCTGCACTGGTCAGCTCGATTTGGTGGCACCATGACTCAACCAATAGTTGTTCATGTTTGATTATTATCCGGTTAAATTTGAATGCAATAAGCCGAGCCATATTAGAATAACATGATGCAACTATAATGCATGATATCAACATGAGCATGGTGGTGCAACATAATCATCAAGCATATCACCAACAATAAATCATATATTCGAATGAGCATGGCATACTAACGAGCATGAATATCACAAGTTCAACACTACTCATAGCATAACATGACCACTAGCATCAACAATAAATACCTAGCAAGAACATGTCAGTAATACTACCAAGTAAGCATGTAACCGACTAGATGCAACAGAACATGCATAGCAATGGTACAAGATAATAGACGATAATAATGCATCAGATCGAACATTACTACTACCAGCATGACATGTGATAATAATACTAGCAAGATGTACAAGATAACAAGATGCAGAAGAGCATCACATGAAGGTGAACACATATCTATAAGCATTACCGAAACAATGATAGCAGTTGCAGACAAACAAACACTTATTAAATTTTGAAGTAGAAAACAATGGCTACTGCATGGCTATCATGCAAGTGGTTGTCTTGGCTTGCCTGGGGGTGAAGAATACACCGAGGTTAAGTGTGGAAAGATCGCGGAAGGAACCACCGGAAAAGTTTCTCTCCCGGGGGAGGGGCTGATTAGGGGCAAGGGCAAGAAGGTCATTTCCATTATGTCAAACCATAGTGAAAATTACAGGAATAGAATGGGCTTGACGAGACGAAGAAGTGGGCTTTAGAATCACCTGATTCGGAGTTATGGGCACGTAGTTATGATCATTCGTTCGCTAGCAGGAAAACAAATAAAATATATGTTTTTCTATTGCTAATGGGTGAACGTTCATAATATAGAGGGTTCGACGCCACGGCTGAAAAAGAGAAAGCACCGTCTCAGAAATACGTCTTCGCAGTAGTGAAAGCGTACTCCTAACAGAACATGCACGAGAATTCGCTTTCAATACACAAAAACGTAGTTTCACGGAATGCACCTTCACTAATCCACGTCACCAGGTATAGGTCAACGCCCGTTGTGGCTAACTCGAGGGGACTACAGGGAGGTGGGGCCTGCCGGCTGGGTCTCCTTCTTCATCCTTGTGCACACTCGAGGACCAGAGGAGGCGGCGCACTCGGGCGACAAGCCCCGGCGAATCCGGCCACCGTTGCCGGTGCTACGGGAACTACCGAGCTCGGGGAAAGTGCCGCTTCCATCCTCGCACTGCACGGACGTCGAGGAGGAGCGGAATGGCGATGACATGGGCTTCAACGGTGATGGCCCTCGGCCAGACTTGGGACACGGTGCCATGGGCCACCGGAGGAGAAGGAGTGGGGAGGAGAAGCTCTACCGACCTGCTGGAGATGCTCTGGTGGTGGAATGAAGAGGAGTGGAGGCTCAGGCCAACTGAATTTAGCCGGGCACCAGCGGTGGCCATTGTGGCAATGGAGGTCGAGGAGAGCTCCAAAGGCTCGACGAAGAGGTTGGGGAGAGATCTGGGTGGCTGAGGAGGCCGTGGGTGAGCTTGGAGTTCTCGGGGGAGCCTATATATAGCTAGGGACGGAATGGCCGAGCCGGTTGCCGCCGCCCGCGTCCGGCCGATACTACAAAAAAATACACTTCCGTGAAGATACGTTTTTGTCACAGTAGGTCACATTTTCTGTCATGCATGTATATCCATGGCGATTTTATGAGAGAATCAAGATATTCATACCTGTGCTGTCGTAGAAGTGTTCCATGACATTACCAAAATTATCATCACGGAAGTGTCCACTTCCACGATGATAAATCGCGCGTCATAGAAGTGCTTTCGTCAAGGGTGACCGACACGTGGAATCCACTGTAACGGGTCGCCGTTAAGCTATCGGGTTTCGGTTTAGATCCGATAACCCATTAACAGCCCCGACCAATGGGGATTTTCCATGTGTAAAATCATCATTGTCTTGAGGAAACACATGTCGGCTCACCGTTGGGACAGATGTCATCCACTCATTGGACCGAAGGCGCCTATGATATGTCGACATGTGGCACGGTCCAACAAAGGCCCATTCTTATGAAAAGGTCATCCCTTTGACTTGGTCAAAATGTAGCAGGCCTGCCCACGGAAAGCCTGTTAACGGCCTGTTCGCATATAGCCCATTTACAGCCCGCTAACCCAGGGCCCGTTACAGGCTATCCGAATTAGGCACAGTAGTGTCATCTAGGCCATCCAATATGATTCCAGCCCATTTTAACTTCCGGCCCATGTATGGCCCATGACATCTTTTGGCCCATATAAGGCCCTTTGTAACTCTTGGCCTATTAATGGCCCGTGGTTGAACTGGCCCATAATGAACAGTGTATCACTTTATACCCATTAGCGGCCCATTATTCCATTGGGCTGTTTCCAGCCCAAGTTATATTTCGGCCTTCTAAGGGCCCATTTATTCTTGGGCTCAT
Organism: Aegilops speltoides; assembly: GCA_021437245.1. Lineage (NCBI taxonomy): Eukaryota > Viridiplantae > Streptophyta > Magnoliopsida > Poales > Poaceae > Aegilops > Aegilops speltoides. The sequence goes on from CM038141.1 coordinate 79,817,630, forward strand.
TTCCAACATTCGGTTACTTACGGCCCATTACTGTCCCTTTCTGCTTGTGGGCTAAATTCAGCCTGTGGTTACAGTCGGCCTGTTTGTGGCCCGTTAATCCATTGGGCTGTTTCCATAGTGTCATCAAATGCGGCTGACTAATGACGGCCTGTTATGGTCGGCCCATGAACGGACGATTCAAACTCTAGCCCATTTACAACCCATAATGCGGTCTGTTATTGGCCCATGTTTGGCCAATTGATCATACGGCCCGTAGAAGGCCCATTGATGATATGACCTGTAGAAGGCCCATTGTTTCTACGGTCCGTAGAAGGCCCATTGTTTCTATGGCCTATAGAAGGCCCATTGTTTCTACGGCCCGTAGAAGGCCCAGGGTCACCACAGTAAATATGTAGCCCATGGTTATTGTTGCCTAGTTTTTAAAAATAGGTTATTGCGGCCACTAACAAACCGCAGAAAATGAACTGCACTGACTACAAGCACACAAATAAACAAGACAACATTGAAATAAATAAGCAAGCAACTTAGGCTACCCTATCACGACTATTACACATATTACATCCACTGGGCATCAAAGTTCGCCACCAGTGCAAATATAGGGAACAAAGCAGCATATCACATACACTGGTTGTCAAAGTTGGCGACCAGTGCAAATAAACGCCGCAACAAAACAAGTCCAGAACTGAAACCACTTCAAGAGCTCAAGAAACAAGATCACGGTACCCATAATCGGCAAGATGCTTAGCAAGCTTATCAACTTTCTCTTGTTTGGCGCTTAAATCCTCCAACACTTGCTGTTGCACTAGAAAGTATGCATCTGAATTCTGCAAGGACTTCCTCAGTCCTTCGGCTTCCTGTCGCATAACATCTGATCAACGTCTTTCAACTTGAAGTTGAGACTCAAGAAGCCGAGCTGATTCAGGCCGCGAGTTCGAAGAGCTGGTTCCAGCAGTAGTAGTGAGTAACTCGAACACTACATCTAGACATGACTTTGGGGTTGTCTCAGTGTCTTCAATATAGTTTTTATCAGCTTACTTGGAGACCAACAGGGATGTCTCACTATCTTGAACCTTATCTGCATTACTTCCTTTACCATTGCATAACGGGGTACTCTTCTCCAATAGTTTATCTGCATTTTAAAAGAGAAACAAACAGACACATCACAGATTTACCATGTTGTAAAATGAACTCATTTTGGTAAACTAGTTCAGTAGTAAGCTGGACAGGATAATAGCATGAAACAAAAATATATCTATGTAGTATGGTCACTCTAGGGTCTATATCATTCTAGTTTATGTTGCCAAATCAGGATAGACAGTTCAAATCATTTATATTTAAGACAAAACAGCATACACAGAATATAAGTGTGGGAAACTACACAACAATAACAACACTTGTAATGTGCATGGCATGAGAACATAACTGTTTAATCAATTGAAACTGAAATCAACATAGAACAAGTTACAACAACAAGCATGTTTAAAACATAGCTGTTGCACCATTGGAGTTTCAATTGCATCCTTCAAATTTGAAATTAGTTGGTATGAGTAAATAAAGTGCTGGGAGAGCAAAGGAGCATGAACCATAGCTACGGAACCTGACCTGAGAACCATTCTTCTTCTGCTTTAAGCGTTGACTTGGGGTTCAGAGTGGTGGTCCTCGTGCTTTGGGCATTGCAGTTGCCTTACTAACTGCTCGTGTTTGGGTTCTCTGTGGTGGAGACGGTGCTGTGCCAACTTGAACTGGGTTACTATCTGCTGGGGTTGGGGTTAGAAGGGGTGTAGCTGGTTCTCTGTCTAGCTGGGTAGGGGTACAATCTGCGTGAGTCTGGGTTATGTGTGGTCGGGCTGGTTCTTGGGCAAGTACAACCGTGGTTCTATATGCATTGACGCTAGCACCATTTTTTCTAAAGACCGTGTTTTTACTCCCACAGATACTGCCATCACCCCCTCCAATTCAAATGGCTGATGAACAAGAAAAGTAATTGAGTGTACAGATATAGTAAGATAGACAGGTGCAATGGATAGTAGGGAAGAAAACAGGGCATGAAATATTTCACATTTATGTTGTCTAACCAAGCAGAATAGCATGACATAATTTCACATGTATGATGGCTAATTAAATAGGATAGCATGACACAATTTCACCTATATGATGGCTAACTAAATAGGATAGAATGGCATACTTCAAAATATGATGACTATTGTGACAGCATGGATTTTGCGTTTTCTCTTTTTTCGGAAGGAGTTAAGAGATTTCAGACCCAAGGAAAATTGGCACCCAGATATATTGGTCCGTTTCCAGTCATGACCAGAGTCGGAACAGTTTCCTACCAGTTGGAATTGCCACCAGAATTGTTAGAGGTACACAATGTGTTCCATTTCTCACAGCTAAGGAGATGTAACTCGCCACCGGAGAAAAGGACTGATATGGCAGAACTGGCTAAGGATTTAACATATGAGGAAAAACCGATCAGAATATTGGATGAAAATGAAAGAGTCACTCGTAGCAAAGTGATAAGGTTTTACAAGGTTTAATGGGAGCATCACACCGAGGAAGAGGCAACCTGGGAAAGAGAGGAATTTTTAAGAACTGCCTACCCATAACTGTTTTCCCAAGCAACCAAATCTCGAGGATGATATTCATCCTAAGTGGGGGAGGTTTGTGACAGCCTGGATTTTGCCTTCTCTCTTTTTCCGGACTTGATTTGCCCTTGCCTTGGATTTGAGTTTTTGGAATCAATTCAAATGGACTTATCACTTGGGCATGCCCTTGACTTTTACCCAAGTGACCCATCTACCTCTCATTCAATCTCATTTCTTTGAAAAACCCCAAAATGGCCCAATGAATATTTTTCATAAAAGATAAATATTCAATTTCTCTTCTGAAACTCATTTCAGAAACTAGTGCTCCAAAGCAACCCTCATTTTAATTGCTCCAAAAATCTTGAGATAATTCCTAATTATTCTTTGAACCTTGGCCCACCTCCCCACCGAAAAATATTGCATGACTTTTTGTAATATTTTTTCTATAGAAAATCATTTCTCTTCTGGCCCAAAAATGCACTTTGTTCAACAAGTGTATTTTTCCTTGATCCAATGGAGCTGGCTTTTCTTGAGCCTCATTACCCTCCTAAGTAAACCTTAGCACCAGGAGACCAGCCCTAATGGCCTTCTAGAAGCCCTCCAAACTTGGCGACCAAGTTTTTACCAGAAACTTGCCAGCAAGCTTGAGTCACATCTGGTCGGCCTGGCTGTGAGTTCTCAACCTCCCTAGACCTAAAACTGCACGAACTACAGCCCAGGCAGGGTTTGGCCGAGCATGAGCGTCGCTTTGACCATGCCAGCATGGTGACCGAGTGTGGACACGGGCTCTGGCATGCGTTCGACGCGCTCTGCGTCGCGCCAGTGCTTCTGTTCGGCGCGTGCTCGAGCTAGAGCTCGCCAACGACTGCCGCGCCGCACCACAAGCCACGACTTTCCACCCTTGACATCTCCCTGGAGCTCGCCAACGCCGGAGATGCCGCAGCAAGCACGAGCATGTCGCGGCCAAAAGACACAGTGTGCCCGTGCCCCTATCTTCTTCTTCCCCTTCTTCCTGTGCTTGTCCGCGAGCGTGGACAGCTCCCGCGTGATTGCTAACTCTTCCCTCCTCTAAGTGGCGCCCTTCGTCGTCGCCCGCCGGCTTTTAGAGAGCTCCGGCGCCGCCACATATTCCCCTCCTACTCCGACTATATATAGAGCCCCTCCCTCCGCCTCGAAGCTTCACACCGCACCTCTCACCCACCACGGCCACGTAGCAAAGCCGCCGCCAGGCCGGGCAGGCCTCTGGCCGCTGTCCACGACAAGAGCTCGCCGGCGATCCCTCCTACCTCTTGAGCATGCGTTGGTTTTCCCTTGAAGAGGAAATGGTGATGCAGCAAAGTAGCGTGAGTATTTCCCTCTATTTTGAGAACCAATGTATCAATCCAGTAGGAGACAACGCACAAGTCACCTAGTACATGCACAAACAATCAAGAACCTTGCAACCAACGCGACAAAGGGGTTTTCAATCCCTTAAGGTCACTCACAAAAGTGAGATCTAACAGAGATAGTAATTACATATTTTTCGTATTTTCGTTGTATAGATTGGAAAGTAAAGATTGCAAAATAGTAAATGAGATGTGATGTAAATAAAAGAGAAGCAATATAATAGGAAAGAGACCCGGGGCCACAGGTTTCACTAGTGGCTTCTCTCAAGATAACATGTATTACGGTGGGTGAACAAATTACTGCTGAGCAATTGATAGAAAAGCGCATAGTTATGTAGATATCTAAGGCAATGATCATGAATATAGGCATCACGTCCGTGTCAAGTAGACCGAAACGATTTTTCATCTACTACTATTACTCCACACATCGACCGCTATCCATCATGCATCTAGAGTATTAAGTTCATAAGAACGGAGTAATCCATTAAGCAAGATGACATGTTGTAGAGGAATAAACTCAAGCAATATGATATAAACCCCATCTTTTTATCCTCGATGGCAACAATACAATACGTGCCTTGCTGCCCCTACTGTCACTAGGAAAGGACACCACAAGATTGAACCCAAAGCTAAGTACTTCTCCCATTGCAAGAAAGATCAATCTAGTAGGCCAAACTAAACCGATAATTCGAAGAGACTTGCACAGATATCAAATCATGCATATAAGAATTCAGAGAAGGACCAAATAATATTCATAGATAATCTTGTTCATAAATCCACAACTCATCGAATCTCAGCCGCAAAAGAGTATTACATCGAATGGAGCTCCAAGAACATCAAGGAGAACTTTGTATTGAGAATCAAAGAGAGAGAAGAAGCCATCTAGCTAATAACTATGGACCCGAAGGTCTGTGGTAAACTACTCACGCTTCATCGGAGAGGCAATGGTGTTGATGTACAAGCCCTCAGTGATCGATTCCCCCTCTGGCAGATCATCGGAAAAGGCCCCAAGATGGGATCTCACGGGTATAGAAGGTTGTGGCGGTGGAAAAGTGGTTTCGTGGCTCTCCCTGATGTTTCTAGGGTATAAAAGTATATATAGGCGAAAGAAGTACATCGGTGGAGCTACGAGGGCCCACAAGGGTGGGGGCGTGCCTACCCCCCTGGGCGCGCCCTCCTGCCTCATGGCCTCCTCGTGGCGTTCCAGACGTCTGCTCCAAGTCTTCTGGATTGCTTTCGGTTCAAGAAAGATCATCGCGAAGGTTTCATTCCATTTGGACTCCGTTTGGTATTCCTTTTCTGTAGAACTCTAAAAAAGGCACAAAAAACAGAAACTGGCACTGGGCGTCCGGTTAATAGGTTAGTCCCAAAAATAATACAAAATAGCATATTAAAGCCCATTAAACATACAAAACAGATAATATAATAGCATGGAACAATAAAAAAATTATAGATGTGTTGGAGATGTATCAAGCGTCCCCAAGCTTAATTCCTGCTCGTCCTCGAGTAGGTAAATGATAAAAACAGAACTTTTAATGCTACCTAACATAATTATCAATGTAATTTTCTTTATTGTGGCATGAATGTTTAGATCGGAAAGATTCAAGGCAAAAGTTTAATATTGACATAAAAAATGATAATACTTCAAGCATACTAACAAAGTAATCATGTCTTCTCAAAATAACATGGGCAAAGAAAGTTCATCCCTACAAAATCATATAGTCTGGCTATGCTCTATCTTCATCACACAAAATATTTAAATCATGCACAACCCCGGTTTCAGCCAATCAATTTTTTTCATACTTTAGTATTCTCAAACTTTTTCAACTTTCACGCAATACATGATCTTGAGCCATGGACATAGCTCTATAGGTGGAATAGAATATGGTGGTTGTGGAGAAGACAAAAAAGGAGGAAGATAGTCTCACATCAACTACGCGTATCAATGGGCTATGGAGATGCCCATCAATAGACATCAATGTTAGTCAGTACGGATTGCCATGCAACACATGCACTAGAGCTATAAGTGTATGAAAGCTCAAAAGGAAACTAAGTGGGTGTGCACCCAACTTGCTTGCTCATGTAGACCTAGGCACTTTGAGGAAGCCCATCATTGGAATATACAAGCCAAGTTCTATAATAAAAAATTCCCACTAGTATATGAAAGTGACAACATAGGAGACTCTCTATCATGAAGATCATGGTGCTACTTTGAAGCACAAGTGTGGAAAAAGGATAGTAGCATTGTCCCTTCTCTCTTTTTCTCTCATTTTTTTCTTTGGGCCTTTATTTATGGCCTCTTTTTTTCTCCTTTTTTTATTTTTTTCATCCGGAGTCTCATATCGACTTGTGGGGGAATCATAGGCTCCATCATCCTTTCCTCACTTGGACAATGCTCTAATAATGAAGATCATCACACTTTTATTTACTTACAACTCAAGAATTACAACTCGATACTTAGAACAAAATATGTCTCTATGTGAATGCCTCCGGCGGTGTACCGGGATGTGCAATGAATCAAGAGTGATATGTATGAAAAAATTACGAATGGTGGCTTGGCCACAAATACGATGGCAACTACATGATCATGCAAAGCAATATGACAATGATGGAGCGTGTCATAATAAACGGAATGGTGGAAATTTGCATGGCAATATATCTCGGAATGGTTATGGAAATGCCATAATAGGTAGGTATCCTGGCTGTTTTGTTGAAGGTGGGTGTATTGTACCAGCGAAAGTTGCGTGGTACTAGAGAGGCTAGCAATGGGGGAAGGGTGAGAGTGCGTATAATCCATGGACTCAACATTAGTCATAAAGAACTCACATACTTATTGCAAAAATCTATAAGTCATGAAAACAAAGTACTACACGCATGCTCCTAGGGTAAGGATTGGTTGGAGTTAACCATCGCGCGATCCCGACCTCCACACATAAGGAAGTCAATCAATAAATAAATCATGCTCCAACTTCATCACATAACGGTTCCCCGTACATGCATGCTACGGGACTTGCAAACCTCAACACAAGTATTTCTCAAATTCACAATTAATCTACTAGCATGACTCTAATATCACCATCCTCATATCTCAAAACAATCATCAAGCATCAAACTTCTCATAGTATTCAACATACTTTATATGAAAGTTTTTATTATACCCATCTTGGATGCCCATCATATTAGGACTAGTTTTATAGCCAAAGCAAATTACCATGCTGTTCTAAATGACTCTCAAAATAATATAAGTGAAGCATGGGAGATCAATAATTTCTATAAAATAAAACCACCACCGTGCTCTAAAAAGATATAAGTGAAGCACTAGAGCAAAACTATCTAGCTCAAAAGATATACGTGAAGCACATAGAGTATTCTAATAAATTCCGATTGATGCATGTTTAACCCAAAAGGTGTGTACAGCAAGGATGATTGAGGTAAACTAAAAAGCAAAGACTCAAATCATACAAGACGCTCCAAGCAAAACACATATCATGTGGTGAATAAAAATATAGCCTCAAGTAAAGTTACCGATAGACAAAGACGAAAGAGGGGATGCCTTCCGGGGCATCCCCAAGCTTAGGCTTTTGGTTGTCCTTGAATTTTACCTTGGGGTGCTGAGGGAGTCCTGGACTGGGGGGTGTCCTGACAACCGGACTATCAATATCCACCGGACTCCAATACTACGAAGATACAAGATTGAAGACACCGGCTCGTGTCCGGATGGTACTTTCCTTGGCGTGGAAGGCAAGCTTGGCAATACGGATATGTGGATCTCCTACCATTGTAACCGACTCTGTGTAACCCTAGCCCTCTCCGGTGTCTATATAAACCGGAGGGCTTTAGTCCGTAGGACAACATACATTACAACAATCATACTATAGGCTAGCTTCTAGGGTTTAGCCTCCTTGATCTCGTGGTAGATCTACTCTTGTACTACCCACATCATCAATATTAATCAAGCAGGACGTAGGGTTTTACCTCCATCGAGAGGGCCCGAACCTGGGTAAAAACATCGTGTCCCTCGTCTCTTGTTACCATCCGCCTAGACGCACAGTTCGGGACCCCCTACCCGAGATCCGCCGGTTTTGACACCGACATTGGTGCTTTCATTGAGAGTTCCTCTGTGTCGTCACCGATAGAGCGGATGCCTCCACCCGTCTTCAAAGATGGTGTTTTCGCCGGAGGGGCCTTGGCCGCCGGCCAAACTATCCGGCTTGGTGGTTTTCTCATGACCGCCTGTCCGGCCGCCGCTTCGGCAATGACTTCTCAAGTCGTCGGAAGCAATCTTCGTGTCAGCCCTAAAGCTGCCAAACAGTTAGATCCAATAGAGCTCTCGTCTGTTAACGAGCTCTTGGATCGCATCGCCGCCCTGGGAGTCGCTATGGACTACATCCAGTTGGGCTTAAAACCGATCGAGAGAGATTAACTCTCCCGGGCCACCCACCACGTCGCGATGGTAGAGGAGCAATCACGGCAACTCTTTGCCAGTATTGAAAACAATTCATGTCCGGATTCCCGAACCCCCCATGCCGGATTCCCGCGGGGGGACGGACTTCGATCGAGCATTGAACTTAAAATCATGCATCGCCCCGGACTCGCTGGATTGTCACCAGCAAACCAAACTTCCGAATTCGGAAACCCCTTGGCCTTTGAGCCTCAAGATGGGCAGGGATCCGGATTTTATTCCACCCACCCGCCCAGACATATGCGATCTATCTCTAATACGGCAAGAGCCTCTTGAAGCAATACATCACTCTTGGGCGATTCCTCCGGTTATGGACAGGATAAAGGACTGCCGAGAGGAAAACGCGATATCAATCTTTCGCAATAAGCGCACGGACAAGGGAATACTAAGCGCCATTGATCATCGCAAAATTACGCGCTTCACCGATCTGGCATCCATTGTACGAAAGTACCGTGCGATGGAGAGTTTCCGGAAAACCGAAAATCAATTTTGGGATAATCCGGCCCCAAACACAATCCATGATAAAAGGCGCCTTACACTCGGGCCCCGGATGCAAAAACGAAAAACAAAAACCCAATAAGGGAAATGGAACCATACTGGGGGGATGGCTTAATGGACACTGTAAGCTTCATAGTATAGAGGGAGCCGTCCCAACACATAGCCTTCGAGCATGTTGGGTATTACGGCAGGTGGCCAAAAGTGGCGAAGAGCTTCTAGCTCCGGGAAACCACTCCAACAATACCATCACGGTGTCAACAGTCTTCGAGACTTTCGCATCAAATAATATGCGAAAACGAACAATCTGTGAACTCGCCGAAGTCTACCAAGTAGCAACAGCAAATCCATGGAGCGACACAGCTATTACCTTCAATGCCAGCGATGAGCCCACATTCGAACAACGAGAGCCCCACCAGACCGGTACTTAGTCCCATAGTGGGCGGACTTTCGTGACAAAAGTCCTCATGGATGGCGGCAGCGGACTAAACCTCATTTATGAGGAAACTCTGCGAAAAATGGAAATCGATTGGAGCCGATTGAGCGAAGCAGCACAACCTTTAGAGGAATAATCCCTAGCCGGAAGCGCTGCACCGAAAAATCACACTCGACGTGGTGTTCGCTCCCGGACAATTACAGATCCGAAGAAGTCACGTTCCAGGTGGCCCCGTTCAGCAGTGGGTATCACGTTATATTAGGACGAGAGGCATTCACAATTTTTCAAGCAATACCTCATTACGGGTACATGAAGCTCAAAATGCCTGGGCCCAGCGGAATAATCACCCTCGCTAGTGATCCGGACATAGCACTCCGCGCCGAAAACAAGACAGCCGCACTAGCCGTCGAGGCACTATCCGAAGCCTTAGCGGCAGAGGAACTCACCGCGCTGCGCTCTACGGTGAACAGGGACGATGTGATACTCGATAAAAGATCCAAGTCCACCTCCTTCAAACCAGCAGACGAGATAATAAAATTCCAGGTCCATCCAACGGACCCAACAAAGACGGCTTCCATTGGGGCACAGTTGAACCCCGAAGTAGACGCCGCACTGCGTGAATTCCTTCGGGAAAATTGGGATATCTTCGCTTTGGCATCCTTCGGACATGCCCGAATCCCTTGCAGTTGGCGAGAACACAGCCTAAACATCCTAAAGGATTCAAGCCATCAAACAGGCTCTTACGATTTTCCGAGCCCAAAAAAGACAGCAATGGGAGAAGAGCTAGCCAAACTATTGGAAGCGGATTCATTAGAGATATCAAACATCCGGATGGCTAGCAAATTTGGTGATGGTAGCAAGAAGGATAAATCTGGCGCCTCTGCGTCGATTTTAAAGACCTCAATAAAGCTTGCCCAAAGGATCCTTCCTCTCCCGCATCGATCAAATTATCGATGCCACAGCGAAGGCACGATTCATTGTGTTTCTGGGCGCATACTCGGCTATCATCAAATCAAGATGGCGGAAGCGGCACTGCCGCAAAGCGGCATTTATCACTCCATATGGACCATTACGCTTCAACACGATGCCCTTCGGACTTAAAAACGCCGGCGCAACATATCAGCACATGATTCAAACATGTCCGCCACCCAGATCGGCAAAACAGTCACAGCATACGTGAGCGGCGAGTCGTCAAAACAAAACACGTCGAAACTTTAGTAGACGATTTGAGGCTCACATTCGACAACCTCAGAGCATATGACATCAAGCTGAATCCGGAAAAATGCGTTTTTGGCGTACCAGCCGGAAAGCTGCTGGGCTTCATCGTATCCGGTAGAGGAATTGAAGCAAATCCGGCCAAAATCCGAGCTCTATCACAGTTGGATATTCCAAAAGACCTCAAACAAATACAAAAATTAACAGGATGCGTGGCAGCCTTAAGCCGCTTTATCTCCCGTTTAGGAGAAAAGGCGTTGCCCTCTATCGCCTCCTCAGTAAGATGAACACCAGTGGGCGGATGCTGCCACCGCGGACTCGAAGAAATAAAGGCCATCTTGGCAACAAATCCGGTCTGGCTGCGCCCACTCTGGGCAAACCAATGTTGTTATACATCGCAGCAACACATCAAGTTGTAAGCGCGGTCCTCGTCGTCGAGCGAGCGATGAGAAGGGCATAAATTCCCTCTTCAAAACCAGTGTATTATGTATCCCTTTGTTAACCCCTGCAAATCCGTTACCGCACTATCGAAGATAGCATATCACGGTGTTCATGGCGTCTCAGCTCGGCACTACTTTCAAGAGTGCTCGATAACGATGGCCTCTGAAGTACCACTCAATGACATTATAAATAACCGCGACATAGCGGGCAGGATAGCAAAATGGGCCATTGAGCTCTTACCATTCGACATCACTTACAAACCTCGGCGAGCTATAAAGTCACAAGTTTTGGCTGACTTTGTTGCCGAATGGACCCAAGCGAACTCCCTAAAAGTACGGCGATACTCAATTGACTATGCATTTCGACGGCTCCAAAATGTTGGCGGATGGGGGTTGGCGTCGTCTTGGCGTCCCCACGGAGATCTGATCCAATATGTACTTCAAATAATGTACACGGACTCCAACAATGCAGCCGAATCTGAGGCCTGTTACATGGTCTCCGGATGGCGGTCTCCATGGGCATTCAACGCCTAGAGTGTGCGAGGACTCAAACCTTGCAATATCCCAAATAAGCGGAGACTTGACGCCAAGGATCCGAAAATGGCAGCATATCGCAACGCTATCCTAAAAATGTCAGCCGGTTTGAAGGACTCGAATTCCATCACATAGCCCGAGATAATAACCAAGCGCCGGCGTCCCCGCGCGCATCGGTGCGAAACGTGATGTTGTCCTCAAATATCTTCTGAAGCGGCTCTTCAAGCCATCCGTACTATGGGAAGAGGAGCCGGTAGCGACAAGCGGAAAAACCGCACCAACCGGTGATTGGCAGATGACATAACACCCTCCGCCCACGTTATAATGGCAGTAATTGCCGCGTGGACAGAATCTTTCCTAGCCTACTTACTTAGGCAGGAACTGCCCGAAGACCAAAATGAGGCCCGCTGCATAGTCCGGCGATCGAAGGCCTACAAGGTCCACGAGGAGAACTTTATAAGAAAAGCACCACCGAGTCCTTCAAAGGTGTATCTCCAAGAAGAAGGGCGAAACCTCTGGCTGAAATTCATGCGGACTAGGCGGACACCACGCAGCAGCCGGGCCCTTGTAGGAAAGGCATTCCGTCTGATTTTATTGGCCGGCGGCTCGGGCAGACGACAGACTTGGTCCAGCGATCGTTGGTTGTTAGCTCTTTGCTAATCGAGCCATATGCCACCCACCGCCCTCAAAACCATACCCATTACCCGCCGTTCGCGATGCAGGGGGCTTGACATGGTTGGACCCCTTAAAGGGGGAACCCACAAGAAAAAATACCTATTGGTCATGGTGGATAAGTTCACCAAATGGATAGAGGCCAAACCGGTCAAAGCGGCAGAGTCCGGACCAGTGATAGACTTTATATCGGGGTGGTACACGTTCTGAGTCCCCACAGCATCATCACCGACAACGCACGAACTTCACAGCCGGCGAGGTTAAGTCATGGTGCAAAAATATGGGCATCAAGCTCAACTATCGTCGATCTATCACCCTCAAACCAGCGGTCAAGTGGAAAGAGCAAATGGTCTAATAATGAGCGGCATTAAACCCAGACTAGTGAGGTCACTCACTAAATCCGACGCACAATGGGTCGAGGAGCTCGACTCCGTACTCTGGGGGCTGCGGACAATGCCTAACCGTACTACCGGATTCACACCATTTTTTATGGTATATGGCGCAGAGGCAGTTTTGCCCTGTGACATTATTCATGACTCACCTCAAGTGCGCATGTATGAGGAAAGAGAGGCCGAGCTTGATCGGCGGGACAGCTGGACACATTGGAGGAAGAAGCGTGATGTCGCGAAGGCTCGTTCCGCATTCTATCAGCAACAAGCCGAAGATGTCAAAGCAGAAATACGGGCCAAGACTTACAACGTTGGTGAACTAGTTCTCGCTGCGGACAAGAAAAGGACAAGCTCAAGCCCGGATGGGAGGGCCCTTCATTATCGATCAAGTCTTGACGGCGGAGCATACCGCTTCGTCTAAATCGTCGGATAACCGACTCGAGCGAACCCATGGAACGCAGCCCGCCTCAAGCGATTCTATGCCTAGCGCCGGACTAAGAGTTCGTTCCTTCCCCGCCCAAACTTCTATACTTCGGCTATCTTTTGTTTCTCTTTTTATCCTTTTCACTTAAAAGCCCTTCTAGGCCTATTTTTGCATTTTTTGCATACGCATGGTGTGCCATCCGCACTCATTATTCCTGGGGGCTTCTTTTACAGAAGCTCAATTATATGGGTTTCATACCCAACACATGTTTCAAGCTTCCACATGTACCTTTTACTCGCCATTATATGCATCGATATGACTTAAGTTTTGGCCAAGCTGGGTTGCTGGCTCTGTGCTTACCCCTCGCTCCCGATTGTTCGGCTAGGAGGTAAAGGAGCATCTCTGCGATTATTCTTGCTGGTCACCGGATGTGTACCTCGGTGGGTGAAGCCGAAAGCTAAGCGTTCTTAAGGGAATATTGGTCGGTGACTTAAAAGATGACTTTTACCTATTTATCTATTTGCCCCGGATGTTTTCTGCTTTCTTTGCAGTCCGGACATGCACTTTAGGGCATGCCTCCCAGCGAAAAGGAACCCTTAACGGAACTATTCTTCCCGGAAGATGTTTCTTACTAACCATGTAATATAACATAACTAGTTGGGCACTTATGCGATAAAGCACTAATGACCCCTACGCCTGGTCTCCATGCATACCATGGTTGTTTCTTAACCAAAAAGGTATTCGGACACACTCCGGACTCTAGGGTCCCGAGGTCGAAGCGAAAAGGTCGGCAAAGACAAATGATCTACAATCCGGCTAGAAGGCATTTCACATGTCACTTTAAAGGATAACATACATTGTCAAATTTATTGATTGTATTCCTCCTCAATCCCGTCTAACAGGCTGTCTAGTTCTGATCCCGTTGGGAAAATTTAGCAGCCAACTCTACTTGGCTGTACACTAAACTCACAGGGATCTCCTTCCCATCGGGCCCCACCGGTCCAACTTCGGCCATGTGGTTGGGGTCCGCCTTCTTGTACCGCGTATTCACCATGGCCCAAGCCTCCCTAGCACCTTGACGGCAAGCCGAAATCTTCCACAAACGGAAGCGCTGCCGCACTCCCTGTAGCTTCTCCGGAAGCTCCTCGAGGCCCTCGAGTAGGGTGAGGGCTGGCCATAAAGCCTGAATGACGCCGCTCATTGCCTGCCGAACTCGTTCGAGTAGCTGCAACAGTTCGGGAAGTTGATCACCCATTGATATAGGCATCCCCTCTGCAGGACGACCCGTGAGTATACCTACAAGACACATCATGTCAAAATACTTCCTCGCCGAACTCTTCTTTTCAAAAGAGTTCGCTCAAGCACTTACTATAAATGCCGCGACGAAGCCGTTGATTCTCCATAATGGAGCGGACAGCTCGGCTGGCGCCTTTCAACTCTTCTCCGAGCTTGGCGTTGGCATCCTGGAGCTTGTTCCTTTCTGCTGAACCCTATTCAGCACACTCTCGCCGCCTTTAGTCTGGCGTAGCAATCTTGCTGTCCGGATCTTGTCCGCGGTACCTGCAATGTCATTATTAGACTCATACAAGACGCCGCACAACGCTTATATTTATTAATAAAATGTGTTACCAGGAGGGTCTTTCCGTCTCCTCCTGCGAGAGCAAATCTTGACCTCAAGTTGGGCCTTGCAATCTTGCAGCTCCCGAGACAGTGGGCGTTCTTCTCGTTAAGTGCTGAAATTTACAATCATCCTTAAATCAGTTAGCATAACTACTTTAAGTCTCGGGGCTACTCTTGGTATATACAACCGTTAAAATTCCCTTACCCATGTGTCTTTCACATACTGCTCCGTGGCTCTGGTAAAACCATTTTGAGCGGCACGGAGATGCGCATCCCCTGCGTTAAAGGCATCCAATGCCTTAGGGGAAAAGCACGCTTCTTGAAATACTGTCCAGCGGCGCCTATGGTTCATGGCGCTCTCCACCTCAAACTTGGTGGCAGACAGTCTGTCGGTATCATCCGTTGGAGAAGGATCCGGCTCGCGTCTTGCGCTTGCCTCCCCCTCCAGGCTGGGCGCTGGAGCCTGGCCGGTGTTGGTCGGATTGGCAATTCCTGCGCTCGCAGTCCGGTGGGCGCTTTTTCTCCTACAAAGATTATGAGCACTCAGACGTTTCCTCGGAACGTCGCTCTAAAATTCAAATACGAGCTATACCTTTGCGGCGATGTTTCTGTCCGCATTGCGCTCCTTTTCCGCCTGCTGGTTCGGACTGGCCTCTGTTGGTCAGCCGCCGCGGGCTCGGCTTCCTGCCGTAAAGGCGCTTCCTGCAAAATACCATCATTCGCGAAGGTCATAAATGGGCAGGGAGGAGATAACGGTGTCCGGACTTGGGTCGCGGTCACCTGGGAAGCCGGACTTAGTCTGGGGTAGTCTGCCGTAATGGCGACCAAAGCATTGTCTATGCTAAGCTGGTGATACACCCCGTCGATTAGCTCCACCTCGATGTCCGGGTCCTCTTCGGAGTCCGGACCCAGGGATCCTTCCGAGTCCTCGGGTTGCGGAGCAGGACTCACCATTTCCTCCATAGGCCGGCGCAGATCCTGCGCCGAAGACATAATATAAGAAGCTTAAACTTCGAAAGCATGGGTTGAGCCCTTCAAGGTGTTCACTTACCCATCCTCTGGGGTTGATCATGGAAAACCCATTCAAAGGGTTCGTTTGAAGGAAATCCTCCTTCTCCCCTTATACAGGCGGACAGGATCTTCACGGATCCTCGATCGAATCCGGCCCTTTGCGCCCGTGCCGGGTAGCATCGTCTTCCCCGTTGAAATCCCACATAGGATGGCCTCTGTACTGCAGTGGCTGTACCCCTCGCTTGATGCTTGTCGCCATGACTCCGATCATGGTCAAGCCGGAATGAACCATTAATCTTATCCGGCCCATCAAGTAGTGGGCGCTCTTGTCTTCCTCAATCGGGGCTCGGGCGCCACCGAGGCGTTTCTTCAAGGGAGCAGCACTAAACTCCGGAGGCCGATCCGAGCTGGAGTGCAGCAGCGGGCGTCTCCTATATAAAACCACTCCGAGGGCCAATCTTGGACGCCTTCTTGGGAGTGCGGATAGGTATCCGTCCCGGCGATCCACCATACTTGGCGCCGCCCACGATATATGGACCCCTGGTGAGAGCGGGTGCGAGGCAAAACAGCCTCTTCCACAATGCAAAGTGGGGCTCGATGCCCAGAATAGCTCACAAAGAGCTCGTAGCCGCGATATGCACAGCCTGAGGCGGGCGTCGGTGGTGGAGCTGGAGTCCGAGAACTTCAGGAGCCAGCGGAGGAGCGGATGTATTGAAATCCGAGTCCCTTATCGGTAAGGGACAAAACATACTCGCTCCCCCTTATTGGGGCTTGGGCGTCCTCCGCTGCCTCCCACCTTGATAAGTAACCAGTCCGCCCGGATTTGGGACCATGAAGGCCGGAGGAGAAATCCCTCCGCTTGGAGCTTCACTAGCTCGTTGTGCGAAATAGAGCACCTCCTCCAATTCCCGGCGGTGGGCTAGGGCGCGTGAAGAAGAGCGCGTTGACGATCCATGGTGGAATGGATTTCTAGGTCGAGGCGCCGATGGAGTATCTACGGGAGGAAGGCGGTGCGGTTTGGATCTGGATCCTTGCCTCTTTTATAGGCGGGCGACTCGCACAATTAAGGGGTGAAATGCAAAAGACACCCTGGCTTTTCGCATTTGTGCGACACGTGGAAGAGGGCCATTATTTGGCGCAGAAGCCGAGGAACATAGTGTTCAAGATGAAGCTGGACACTGTTCGACAGGTACATGGAATTTGAAGGGAGAACCCGCCTTGCAACGCCGAAGACTATAAACACGCTGGACTTATCGTCATTGAAGCCTGGTTTGGGGGCTACTGAGGGAGTCCTGGACTGGGGGGTGTCCGGACAGCCGGACTATCAATATCTGCCGGACTCCAAGACTACGAAGATACAAGATTGAAGACTCCGGCTCGTGTCCGGATGGTACTTTCCTTGGCGTGGAAGGCAAGCTTGGCAATACGGATATGTGGATCTCCTACCATTGTAACCGACTCTATGTAACCCTAGCCCTCTCCGGTGTCTATATAAACCGGAGGGCTTTAGTCCGTAGGACAACATACATTACAACAATCATACCATAGGCTAGCTTCTAGGGTTTAGCCTCCTTGATCTCGTGGCAGATCTACTCTTGTACTACCCACATCATCAATATTAATCAAGCGGGACGAGGGTTTTACCTCCATCGAGAGGGCCCGAACCTGGGTAAAAACATCGTGTCCCTCGTCTCTTGTTACCATCCGCCTAGACGCACAGTTCGGGACCCCCTACCCGAGATCTGCCGGTTTTGACACCGACAGGTGCCTTGGGCACCCCCATGCTTAGGCTATTGCCACTCCTTATTCCAAAATCCATCAAATCTTTACGCCAAAACTTGAAAACTTCACAACACAAAACTTCAACAGAAAATCTCATGAGCTCCGTTAGTATAAGAATATAAACCACCACTTTAAGGTACTGTAATTAACTCATTGTTTATTTATATTGGTGTTAAACCTACTGTATTCCAACTTATCTATGGTTCATACCCCCGATACTACTCATAGATTCATCAAAATAAGCAAACAACACACGAGAAACAGAATCTGTCAAATAACAGAACAGTCTGTAGCAATCTGTAACTTTAGAATTCTGAAATAAATTGGTGATGTGAGTAATTTGTCTATTAATCATCTTAAAAAAGAATCAACCTAAAAGTACTCTCTAGTAAAAAATGTCAGCTAATCTCGTGAGCGCAGAAGTTTCTGTTTTTTACAGCAAGATCGCAAAGACTTCACCCAAGTCTTCCCAAAGGTTCTACTTGGCACAAACACTAATTATAACATAAAACCACATCTAAACAGAAGCTAGATGAATTATTAATTAATAAACAGGAGAAAAAAGAAAAGAACAAAAATAAAATTGGGTTGCCTCCCGACAAGCGCTATCATTTAATGCCCCAAGCTAGGCATTGAGATTTCGATGATGCTCACATGAGAGACAAGAATTGAAGCGCAAAGAGAGCATCATGAAACAAGTGACAAACACATCTAAGTCTAACATACCTCCTATGCATAGGCATCTTATAGGCAAACAAATTATCATAGCAAGCAAGAACTAGCATATGCAAGGAAGCGGAAAGAAACAATAGCAATATCGACATAACGGGAGGTAATTTATTATCATGAAAATTTCTACAACCATATTTTCCTCTCTCATAATAACTACATGTGGGATCATAAGAAAATTCAACAAAATAGCTATCACATAAAATATTTTCAACACGATCCACATGCATGCAAAGTTGACACTCTTCCAAAATAGTGGGATTATCATTAACTAAAGTCATGACCTCTCCAAACCCACTTTTATCAAAAATTTCATAAGATTGAACATTCTCCGAATATGTGGGGTCTACAGTTGAAACTCTTCCAAACCCACTTTCAATATTATTGCAAAGACTATTATCAATCTCATATTCATCATTGGGCTTAAACAAATTTTCAAGATCATAAGAAGAATCACCCCAATCATGATCATTGCAACAAGTTGTGGACATAGCAAAACTAGCATCCCCAAGCTTAGGGTTTTGCATATCATTAACACAATTGACATTAATAGAATTTATGATAACATCATTGCAATCATGCTTTTTATTCAAAGATCTGTCGTGAATTACTTCATAAAGTTCTTCATCACAATTTTTAGATTCACGGATTTCAAGCAAAACCTCATAAAGATAGTCTAGTGCACTCAACTCACTAGCAATAGGTTCATCGTAATTGGATATCTTAAAAAGATTAGCAAGTGGATGAGGATCCATAAACTTTTAGCAAGCAAAGATGCAAGCAAAAAGAAGGCACATGGTAACACAAGCAAACAAACGATCGAACGGAAGAGGGGAGAAGAAAAGGCAAAGGTTTTCGAAAATCACTTTAGAAGTGGGGGAGAGGAAAACGAGAGGCGAATGGCAAATAATGTAATGCGAGGGAGAAGAGTTTATGATGGGTACTTGGTATGTCTTGACTTGGAGTAGATCTCCCCGGCAACGGTGCTAGAAATCCTTCTTTCTACCTCTTGAGCATGCGTTGGTTTTCCCTTAAAGAGGAAAGGGTGATGCAGCAAAGTAGCGTAAGTATTTCCATCAGTTTTGAGAACCAAGGTATCAATCCAGTAGGAGACAACGCACAAGTCACATAGTACCTACACAAACTATCAAAAACCTTGCAACCAACGCGATAAAGGGGTTGTCAATCCCTTCACGGTCACTCACAAAAGTGAGATCTAATAGAGATAGTAAAGTAAATATTTTTGGTATTTTTGTTGTAAAGATTGGAAAGTAAAGAATGCAAAATAGTAAACGAGATGCAATGTAAATAATAGATATGCAATATAATAGGAAAGAGACCTGTGGGCCATAGGTTTCACTAGTGGCTTCTCTCAAGATAGCATGTATTACGGTGGATCAACAAATTACTGCCGAGCAATTGATAGAAAAGCACATAGTTATGAAGATATCTAAGGCAATGATCATGAATGTAGGCATCACATCCATGTCAAGTAGACCGAAACGATTCTGCATCAACTACTATTACTCCACGCATCAACCGCTATCCAGCATGCATCTTGAGTATTAAGTTCATAAGAACGGAGTAATGCGTTAAGCAAGATGACATGATGTAGAGGGATAAACTCAAGCAATATGAAATAAACCCCATCTTTTTATCCTTGATGGCAACTATACAATATGTGCCTTGCTGCCCCTACTGTCCCTAGGAAAGGACACTGCAAGATTGAACCCAAAGCACTTCTCCCATTGCAAGAAAGATCAATCTAGTAGACCAAACTAAATCGATAATTCGAAGAGACTTGCAAAGATATCAAATCATGCATATAAGAATCCAGAGACAAACCAAATAATATTCATAGATAATCTTGTTCCTAAATCCACAATTCATCGGATCTCAGCAAACACACGGCAAAAGAGAGTATTACATCGATTAGATCTCTGAGGGAGTCCTGGACTAGGGGGTGTCCGGACAGCCGGACTATCATCGTCCGCCGGACTCCAAGACTACGAAGATACAAGATTGAAGACTCCGTCCCGTGTCCGGATGGGACTTTCCTTGGCATGGAAGGCAAGCTTGGCAATACGGATATGTGGATCTCCTACCATTGTAACCGACTCTGTGTAACCCTAGCCCTCTCCGGTGTCTATATAAACCGGAGGGCTTTAGTCCGTAGGACATAACCTCCATTACAACAATCATACCGTAGGCTAGCTTCTAGGGTTTAGCCTCCTTGATCTCGTGGTAGATCCACTCTTGTACTACCCATATCATCAATATTAATCAAGTAGGACGTAGGATTTTACCTCCATCGAGAGGGCCCGAACCTGGGTAAAACATCGTGTCCCTTGTCTCCTGTTACCATCCGCCTAGACGCACAGTTCGGGACCCCCTACCCGAGATCCGCCGGTTTTGACACCGACAATCTCCAAGAACATCGAGGAGAACTTTGTATTGAGAATCAAAGAGAGAGAAGCCATCTAGCTAATAACTATGGACCCGAAGGTCTGTGGTAAACTACTCACGCTTCATCGGAGAGGCAATGTGTCGGGGGTTGGGTGCGACATATGCCAATGGATGGCTTATCATGGTGGGAGCAAGTAGAACATCGTCGGTGCCTCGAAGCGGGATAAGGCATAGATACGAACGCCCGCATACTTTACCCAGGTTCGGGGCTCTCCTAGGAGATAACACCCCTAGTCCTCCTCTGCGGGGTCTCCCCATGATCACTAAGGCACAAGTGATACAATGGTTCCCCTCGAGCTGTATGCTAGAGGCTGAAGGAGGCAAGACTTAGCTATCTTCCTGCTCTAGGGAGTGGCTAGTTCTAATGGGGTCGAACCCTTTGCATGGGTGGCCTGGGGGGTTTATATAGACCTACCCCCAGGGGTACAATGGTAATCTGGCTGGCTGTTGGGCCCAGCTATCAGTGTCTCCAGCCTCCGGCTTCTCCGCCGACCGCTGGGGCCTGCCGCCTGGTGGGCCCCGCGGACTGGTTGGTGGCTGCTTACTGTAGCCATGTCACTGGTGACGGGAGCTTGGTCATCTTTGCGTGGCTACAGTCCCACCGCCTGGCGGGAGGCCACTGTAGCCACACCTGGTCTTATCATCTTAATGGCGTGCTCGCCTCGGGATAAGGGACGACCGCCTGCTGGGGGCCGGCTCCTCTTGAATCCGCCTGGTCGAGCTTCCGCCGTCTTCCTTGGGGTCACTGCCCGATAGGGCCCGCCTCTGGCAGGCCGTACCGACAGACCGTCGTGGGGAATAGGATTCCCCCTGCCCAAAGCGATGTCGGGGGAGACATGGCACAGTGACCCGCTGTCGGTGTCAAAACCGGCGATCTCGGGTATGGGGTCCCGAACTGTGCGTCTAGGCGGATGGTAACAGGAGACAAGGGACACGACGTTTTACCCAGGTTCAGGCCCTCTCGATGGAGGTAAAACCCTACGTCTTGCTTGATTAATATTGATGATATGGGTAGTACAAGAGTGGATCTACCACGAGATCAAGGAGGCTAAACCCTAGAAGCTAGCCTACGGTATGATTGTTGTAATGTATGTTATGTCCTACGGACTAAAGCCCTCCGGTTTATATAGACACCGGAGAGGGCTAGGGTTACACAGAGTCGGTTACAATGGTAGGAGATCTACATATCCGTATCGCCAAGCTTGCCTTCCACCCCAAGGAAAGTCCCATCCGGACACGGGACGGAGTCTTCAATCTTGTATCTTCAGTAGTCTTGGAGTCCATGGACGATGATAGTCCGCTGTCCGGACACCCCTAGTCCAGACTCCTCAAGAGCCCCGAACCAGGCTTCAATGGCGATAAGTCCAACGCATATATAGTCTTCGGCGTTGCCAGGCGGGTTCTCCTTTTAAGTTCCATGCACCTGCCGAACAGTGTCCGGCTTCCTCATCAATGTTTTGCTTCTTGGCTTCCACGCCCAATAATGGCCTTCTTCCACGCGTCGCATGAATGTGAAAAGTCAGGGTATCTTTTATGTTTCACCCCCCGGCCAAGTAAATAACCTGCATATAAGAGAGGCAAAAATCCAGATCCAAATCACACCATCTTCCTTCCGCGAATACTCATCGGAGCGCCCTTGACCCAGAATGCATTCCATCATGGACCGTCGACGCGGCTCCTCTTCTCGCGCTCCCAGCCCTCTGCCGGGAGATTGGAGGAGATGATCTGTTCAAGACAATGAGCTGGTGAAGCTCAAGCGAGGATATCTCCCACCGCCTTCATGGTTCGGTTCGAGCAGGCTGGCCACCTATCAAGGTGGGAAGCAAGCGGAGGCTACCCCAACTCCCAACAAAGGGGAACGGGTATGCTTCGTCCCCAATCTGATAAGGGGACTCGGATTTCCTATACATCCGTTCCTCCGCGGGCTCCTGGAGTTCTACGGACTCCTGCTCCATCACCTTACACCCGCCTCTGTCCTGCATATCGCGGGTTACGTAGCTCTTTGCGAGCTATTTCTGGGCATCGAGCTCCATTTTGCACTGTGGAAGAGGTTGTTTTGCCTCGTACCCCATTCTCACGAGGGATCCATATATCAAGTGGGCGGCGCTGAAATATGGCGCATTGCCGGGACCGGATATCCATCCGGAACCCCTAAGAAGGCGTCCGAAGACTGGCCTTTGGAATGGTTTTACATAGAAGACGCTCCGATACCGGACCCTGTTCGGATCGGCCTCCCGGAGTTCTGCACTGCTCCTCTGAAGAAACGCCTTAGCTGGCGCCCGCAGAGCCCCAACTGGAGGAAGACAAGAGCGTCCATTATCTGATGGGCCGAATAAGATTGCTGGCCCATTTCGGGTTGACCATGATTGGAGTCATGGAGACATGCATTATGCGGGGGTGCAGCCATCGCAATCTGAGGCCACCCATGTGGGATTTCAACGGGAAGGCGATGCCACCGCCATGGGCAGAAGGACCGGATTCGACCGAGGATCCGTGCAGATCTGTCCGGCCTGTACAAGGGGCAGAAGGAGGACTTCCTTCGGACGAACCCCTTGAATGGGTTTTCCATGAATAACCCTCGGCGTTGGGTAAGCGAACACTTTAAGGGCCCGACCCATGCTTTCAAAGTTTAAGCTTCTTACATTATGTCTTCGACGCAGGAACTGCGCCGGATTGTGGAGGACATGGTAAGTCCAGCCCCGCCACCCGAGGATCCAGAGAGATCCCAGGATCCGGCCTCTGAAGAGGATCCGGATATCAAGGTGGAGCTCATTGACGGGGTGTTCCACCAGCTGACCATGGATAATGCTTTAGTCGCCATTACGGCGGACTACCCCGGATTGTATCCGGCTTTCCAGGTGATTGTGACCGAGGTCCCGACACTATTGTTTCTTCCTCGCTCGTCTCTAATCTTCGCATACGACGGTGTTTTGTAGGAAGCGCCTCCAAGGCGGGAAGCCGAGCCCGTGGCGGCTGACCAACAAAGGCCAGTTCGGACCAGCAGGCGGAAAAGGAGCGCGGCATGGACTGAAATGTCGCCGCAAAGGTATAGTTCGTATTTAATTATTCAGAGCAACGTTCCTAGGAAGCGTTTGAGTGCTCATGATTTTTGTAGGAGAAAAAGCGCCCGCCGGACTGCGGGCGTAGAGGTTCCAATCCGACCTCTACCAGCCGAGCTCAAAGCACCCGGTGCGAGGGGAGGCAAGCGCAAGGCGCGGGCCGGATACTCCTCCAACGAAGGATGCCGACAGACTGTCCGCCACCAAGTCTGAGGTGGAGAGTGCCATGAACCACAGGCGCCGCCGGACAGTATTTTGTGAAGCATGCTTTTCCCCTGAGGCGTTGAATGCCTTTAACGTGGGGGACGCGCACCTCCGTGCTGCTCAAGATGGTTTACCAGAGCCACGGAGCAGTATGTAAAAGACTACGGGTAAGAGAATTTAATATTTATATATGCCAGTAGCCCCCGAGACTTAAAGTAGTTATGTTAACTGATTTAAGGATCATTTGAAATCTGAGGATCTTACCGAGAAGAATACCCAACTGTCTCGGAGCTGCAAGAGTGCAAGGCCCAACTTGAGGTCGCACTTCACGCCGCAGGAGGAAACACAGAGGCCCCTCCTGGTAACACATTTGTTTTTAAATATAAGCGTTGTGCGGCGTGCGCGCAAGTCTAATAATGATATTGCAGGTGCTGCCGGACAAGATCCAGACAGGCAGGAACTGCTGCGCCAGCTGAAGGCCGGTGAGAGGGTGCTGAATAGAGTATAGCAGGAAATGAACAAGCTCCAAGATGCCCATGCCCAGCTTGGAGAAGAGCTGAAAGGTGTTCAGGTCGAGCTGTCCGGCTCCGTTAAGGAGATTCAGCGGCTTCGTCGCGGCATCTATAGTAAGTGCTTGAGAGAACTCCTTTGAAAAGAAGAGTTCGGCGAGGAAGTCGATTGACAAAATATGTCTTGTAGGTATACTCACAGGTCGCCCTGCGGAGGAGATGCCCGTATCAGCGGGTGATCAACTTCGAGCTGTTGCAACTACTCGAGCGAGTTCGGCGGTGATGGCGGCGTCGTCGGGCTTTATGGCCAGCCCTCTCCCTACCCGAGGGCCTTGGGGAGCTTATGGAGAAGCTTCAGGAGTCTTGGCAGCGCTTCCATTTATGGAAGATTTCGCCTGCCGCCAAGGTGCCGTGGACGCTTGGGCCATGGTGAAGACGCAGTACAAGAAGGCGGATCCCAACCACATGGCGAGGTCGGACTGTGGGGCCCGATGGGAAGGAGATCCTGTGAGTTTACTATCGGCCAAGTAGAGTTGGCGCTAAATTTTCCCAATGGGATGTAAATTAGACAGCACTGTTAGGCGGGATTGAGGAGGAATACATCGAGAGATTTGACAATGTATTTTTAAAATGACAAGTGAAATGCCTTCTAGCGGATTGTAGATCGTTTGTCTTTGCCGACCTTTTCGCCCGACCTCGGGACCCTAGAGTGCAGGTGTGTCGAATACCTTTTCGGTAAGAAACAACCGGGGTATGCATGGAGACCAGGCGTAGGGGTCATTAGTGCTTTATAAGACAAGTGCCCGACTAGTTATGTTATATTACATGGTTAGTAAGAAACATCTTCCAGGGAGAATAGTTCCGTTAAGGGTTCCTTTCCCTGGGAGGCATGCCCGAAAGTGCATGTCTGGACTGCGAAAAAAGCAGAAAAACATCTGGGGGCAGATAAATAGGTAGGTAAAAAATCATCTTTCAAGTCACCGACCGAATATTCCCTTAAAAATGCTAGCGTTCGGCTTCACCCAGTATGAGGTACACATCCGGCTGACCCGGCAGTAACAATCGCAGAGGTGCTCCCTTTACCTCCTAGCCGAACAATCGGAAACGTAGGGGTAAGCACAGGAGCCAGGCAACCCAGCTTGGCCAAAACTTAAGTCATATCGATGCATATAATGGTGAGTAAAAGGTACATGTGGAAGCTTGGCACATGTGCGAGGCATGAAGCCCTTACCATTGAGCTTCTTGAAAAGAAGCCCCCAGGTATAATGAGTGCGGATGGCACATCAAGTATGTGCGAGCAATGCGCAAGTAGGCCCTTAAGGGCTTTTTATGAAAAAGGGTTAAGAGAAGAAAGAGAAACAAAGTGCAGCTGAAGTGTAAAAATTTGGACGGGGGAAGGGGACGAACTCTTAGTCGGTGCTAGGCATAGAATCTTTGAGGCGGGCTGCGTTCCATGGGTTCAGCTCGAGTCGGTTGTCCGATGCATTTAAGACGGCAGTGCGCCTACCGGTCAGGACTTGGTCGATAATGAAGGGCCCTCCCATTTGGGCTTGAGCTTGTCCTTTTCTTGTCCGGCGGGCATAGAACTAGTTCGCCAACGTTGTAAGTCTTGGCCCGTGCTTCTCTGCTTTGATATCTTGAGCCTGCTGCGATAGAATGCGGAGCGAGCCTTGGCGACGTCGCGTTCTTCCTCAATGCGTCCAAGCTGTCCTGCCGATCCAGCTCGGCTTCTCGTTCTTCGTACATGCGCTCTCGAGGTGAGTCATGAATAATGTCGCAGGGCAAAACTGCCTCTGCACCGTATACCATAAAAATGGTGTGAATCTGGTAGTACGGTTGGGCGTTGTCCGCAGCCCCAGTCTGGTCGAGCTCCTCTACCCAGTGTGTGTCAGATTTCGTAAGTGACCGCACTAGTCTGGGTTTAATGGCGCTCATTATTAGACCATTTGCTCGTTCCACTTGACCGTTGGTTTGAGGATGATAGACTAAAGCGTAATCGAGCTTAATGCCCATGTTTTTGCACCATGACTTACCCTCGTCGGCCGTGAAGTTCGTGCCGTTGTCGGTGATGATGTTGTGGGGGACACCGTAACGGTGTACAACCCCGGATATAAAGTCTATCACTGGTCCGGACTCTGCCGTTTTGACTGGTTTGGCCTCTATCCATTTGGTGAATTTATCCACCATGAACAATAGGTACCTTTGCTTGTGGGTTCCCCCTTTAAGGGGTCCAACCATATCAAGCCCCAGACATGACAGGCGGGTAATGGGTATAGTTTTGAGGCGGTGGGTGGCATATGGCTCGATTAGCAAAGAGCTGAGAATCGGCGCATCTGGACTAAGTCACAGGCATCTGCCGGGCCGTCGGCCAATAAAATCTGTCGGAATGCCTTTCCTACAAGGGCCCGGGCTGCTGCGTGGTGTCCGCCTAGTCCGGCATGAATTTCAGCCAGGAGGTTTCGCCCTTCCTCTTCGGAGATACACCTTTGAAGGACTCCGGTTGTACTTTTCTTATAAAGTTCTCCCTCATGGACCTTGTAGGCTTTCGATCGCCGGACTATGCAGCGGGCCTCATTTTGGTCTTCGGGAAGTTCCTGCCTAAGCAAGTAGGCTAGGAATGGTTTTGTCCACGGGGCGATTACTGCCATTATGTCATGGGCTGAAGGTGTTATGTCATCGGCTGAATCGCCGGTTGGCGCATTTTTTTCCGGTTTGTCATTTTCGGACCCCTCTTCCCATAGTACGGATGGCTTGAAGAGCCGTTCCAGGAAGATATTTGGGGGGACAGCGTCACGTTTTGCGCCGATGCGCGCCAGTACGTCGGCTGCTTGGTTATTATCTCGGGCTACGTGATGGAATTCAAGTCCTTCAAACCGAGCTGACATTTTTAGGACAACGTTGCGATATGCTGCCATTTTCGGATCCTTGGCGTCAAAGTCTCCATTTATTTGGGATATTGCAAGGTTTGAATCCCCGCGCACCTCTAGGCGTTGAATGCCCATGGAGATTGCCATCTAGAGACCATGTAGAAGGGCCTCGTATTCGGCTGCGTTGTTGGAGTCCGTGTACATTATTTGAAGTACGTATTGGACTGTGTCCCCGGTCAGGGACGTCAATACAACGCCAGCCCCCAGTCCGTCCAACATTTTGGAGCCGTTGAAGTGCATAGTCCAATTGGAGTATGCGCCGTACTCTTTAGGGAGTTCTGCTTCGGTCCATTCAGCGACAAAGTCAGCCAAAACTTGTGACTTTATAGCTCGCTGAGGTTTGTAGGTTATATCGAATGGTAGGAGCTCAATGGCCCATTTTGCAATCCTGCCCGTTGCGTCGCGGTTGTTTATAATGTCACTGAGTGGTACTTTGGAGGCCACCGTTATCGAACACTCTTGAAAGTAGTGTCGGAGCTTCCGGGATGCCATGAACACCACATACACTATCTTTTGATAGTGCGGGTAACGGGACTTGCAGGGGGTTAACACGGTGGAGCGTAGTACTTTGGTTTTGAAGAGGGAATTTATGCCCTTACGTCTCTCGTTCGACGACGAGTACCGCGCTTACAACTTGATGTGTTGCGCGATGTATAACAACATTAGTTCGCCCAGTTGGCGCTGCGAGACCAGATTTGTTGCCAATATGGCCTTTATTTCTTGAGTCGGCGGTGGCAGCATCCGTCCACTCGAAGTGTTGGTGCGCCTAAGGAGGCGATAGAGGGGCGGTGCCTTTTCTCCCAAGCGGGAGATGAAGCGGCTTAAAGCTGCCACGCATCCAATCAATTTTGTATCTGTTTGAGGTCTTTTGGAATATCCAAGCGTGTGAGCTCGGATTTTTGCGGGTTTGCTTCAATTCCTCTACGGATACGATGAAGCCCAGCAGCTTTCCGGCTGATGCGCCAAAACGCATTTTCCGGATTCACTTGATGTCATATGCTCGAGGTTGTCGAATGTGAGCCTCAAGTCATCTACTAAAGTTTCGACGTGTTTGGTTTTGACGACTACGTCGTCTACGTATGCCTCTACTGTTTTGCCGATCTGGGTAGCCAGACATGTTTGGATCATGCGCTGATATGTTGCGCCAGCGTTTTTAAGTCTGAAGGGCATCGTGTTGAAGCAGAATGGTCCATATGGAGTGATGAATGCCGTTGCGGCTTGCTCTGCTTCCGCCATCTTGATTTGATGGTAGCCAGAGTATGCGTCGAGGAAGCACAATGAATCGTGCCTGCGGTAGCATCGATTATTTGGTCGATGCGGGAGGTGGAAGGATCCTTTGGGCAAGCCTTATTGAGGTCTTTAAAATTGACGCATAGGCGCCAGGATTTGTCCTTCTTTGGTACCATTACCAGATTTGCTAGCCAATCCGGATGTTTGATATCTCTGATGATTCCGGCTTCCAATAGTTTGGCTATTTCTTCTCCCATTGCCTGTCTTTTGGGTTCGGAAAATCGTCGAAGAGCCTGTTTGGTGGCTTGAATCCTTTTAGGATGTTTAGGCTGTGTTCGCCAATCTGCGTGGGATTCGGGCATATCCGAGGGTGCGGCGAAGATGTCCCAATTTTCGAAGGAATTCTCATGATCTGGCTTCTCGTCGAGGTTCAATTGTGCCCGATGGAGGCCGTCTTTATTGGGTCCGTTGGGTGGACCTGGAATTTTAATATTTCATCTGCTGGTTTAAAGGAGGTGGACTTTGATCTCTTATCGAGTATCACATCATCCCTATTCACCGTAGAGCGCAGCGCGGTGAGTTCTTCTACCGCTAGGGCTTCGGACAGTGCCTCCAGGGCTAATGCGGCTGTCTTGTTTTCAGCGCGGAGTGCTATATCCGGATCACTAACGAGAGTGATTATTCCACTGGGCCCGGGCATTTTGAGCTTCATGTACCCGTAATGGGGTACGACTTGAAAAATTGTGAATGCCTCTCGTCCTAATATAGCGTGATATCCGCTGTTGAGCGGGCCACTTGGGCGTGACTTCTTGGATCTGTAATTGTCCGTGAGCGAACACCACATCGAGTGTGATTTTTCCGGTGCAGCGCTTCTTCGGCTAGGGATTATTCCTCTGAAGGTTGTGCTGCTTCGCTCAATGCGGCTCCGGTCTATTTCCATTTTTTGAAGAGTTTCCTCGTAAATGAGGTTTAGTCCATTGCCGCCATCCATGAGGACCTTTGTAAGTCGAAAGCCGTCCACTATAGGACTAAGCACCAGTGCGGCTGGTGCTCGGGCTGTTCGGAATTTAGGTTCGTCGCTGGCATTGATGGTGATGGCCGTGTCACTCCATGGATTTGTTGTTGCTACTAGGTAGACTTCGGCGAGGCCGCGGATTGTTCGTTTTCGCATATTATTTGATGCGGAGGTCTCGAAGACTGTTGATACCGTACCGGTATTGTTGGAGTGGTTTTCCGGGGCTAGAAGCTCCTCGCCACTTTTGGCCACCTGCCGTAGTACCCAACATGCTCGAAGGTTGTGTGTTGGGACGGCGCCCTCTGTACTATGAAGTTTACAGGGTCCGCTGAGCCATCCCTCCAATACGGTTCCGTGCCCTCTATGGGGTTTTTGCTTTTTGGTTTTTGTATCTGGGGCCTGAGTATGATGCACCTTTTGTTGCGGACTAGGGTTGTATTCGGGGCCGGATTGTCCCAAAACTGGTTTTCAGTTTTCCGGAAACTCTCCATCGCACAGTACTTTCGTACTATGGACGCCAGATCGGCGAAGCGTGTAATTTTATGATGGCTGATGGCGTTCAATATTCCCTTGTCCGTGCAATTATTGCAAAAGATTGAGATTGCATTTTCCTCTCGGCAGTTCTTTATCCTGTCCATAACCAGGAGGAATCTAGCCCAGTAGTGATGTACTGTTTCAGTGGGCTCATGCCGTATTAGAGATAGATCGCATATGTCTGGGCGGGTGGGTGGAATAAAGTCCGGAACCCTACCCACCTCAAGGCTTGAAGGCCGTGAAGTTTCCAAATTTGGAAGCTTGGATTGCTGGACGTTGTCCAACGAGTCCGGTCCGATGCCTGACTTTCAGTTCAGTGCTTGATCGAAGTCCGTCCCACCGTGGAAATCCGGCATGGAGGGTTCGGGAGCCCGGACATGGCTAGTTTTTAATACAGGAGAAGAGTCGCCGCATTGTTCCTCTACCACTGCGACGTGGTGGGTGACCTGGGGAGAGTTAATCTCTCTCAGATCAGTTTTAAGCCCAATCTGATTGTAGTCCGTAGCGACTCCCAAGGCGGCGATGCGATCCAAGAGCTCGTTGACAGACGAGAGCTCTATTGGATCCAGCTGCTCGGCAAGTTCCGAGCTGACGTGAAGATTGCTTTTGACGACTTGAGAAGTCGTTGTCGAAGCTGTGGCCGGACGGCGGTCATAAGAAAACCACCTAGCGGATAGTTTGGCGGCGGCCAAGGCCCTTTTGGCGTAAAATACTGTCCTTGAAGACGGGTGGAGGCATCCTTCCTATCGGCGACGACACAGAGGAACTCTCAATGAAAGCACCAATGTCGGTGTCAAAACCGGCGGATCTCGGGTAGGGGGTCCCGAACTGTGCGTCTAGGCGGATGGTAACAGGAGACAAGGGACACGATGTTTTACCCAGGTTCGGGCCCTCTCGATGCAGGTAAAACCCTACGTCCTGCTTGATTAATATTGATGATATGGGTAGTACAAGAGTGGATCTACCACGAGATCAAGGAGGCTAAACCCTAGAAGCTAGCCTACGGTATGATTGTTGTAATGTATGTTATGTCCTACGGACTAAAGCCCTCTGGTTTATATAGACACCGGAGAGTGCTAGGGTTACACAGAGTCGGTTACAATGGTAGGAGATCTACATATCCGTATCGCCAAGCTTGCCTTCCACGCCAAGGAAAGTCCAATCCAGACACGGGACAGAGTCTTCAATCTTGTATCTTCGTAGTCTTGGAATCCGGCGGACGATGATAGTCCGGCTGTCCGGACACCCCCTAGCCCAGGACTCCCTCACCCGCCGTGCGAAGATCTCCATCTGTATGGAGCAGTGTAGCCATGCCCGTCCTGAGCGTTGGAGGCAACGCGCCTTACTGTAGCCATGCTCTATCTTGTACTCTTGAAGGGGGGCTCGGACATGCTATAACGTGAGGTGGCCGCCTGCCTGTTGCCGCCTCTCTAGAAGGCGGTCGCCAGGAGCCGGCCGGTCGGAGCTCCGTAGTGTTGGGTTACCCGCCCTCTGGCAGCCGGCCACTGCGCCAGCCGGTCCCAGAGGGCGGAGTTTCGGCTTGGGGCCCAGCCAGGCAGAGCTGGCCCAAAGTCTTGATAAATCTTGGGACCCGGGTGAGCCTACCTGTCGTGGGGAACGAGCACCTTGTTGTGTAACGTAGTAATTTCAAAAAATTTCCTACGCACACGCAAGATCATGGTGATGTATAGCAACGAGAGGGAGAGTGTTGTCTCGTACCCTCGTGAGACCCGGCGAAGCGATCTGGCGTAGAGGAAGTAGTCGTCGTTCTCCTCGCGATCCGACCGATCCCGCGCCGTTACTCCGGCGCCCCGAGTTCTTGACACACGTACAACTCGATGGCGTCCCTCGAACTCCGATCCAGCCGAGTGTCGAGGAGAGTTTCGTCAACCGACGGCATGGTGGCGATCTTGATGTTCTATCGGCAGCGAGCCGCCTAAGCAGCGACGATATGACCGATGTGGAATCTGGTGGAAGGGGCACCGACACGGCTAAGGAACGATCCGTAGATCAAACTTGTGTGTTCTATGGTGCCCCTGCCCCGTATATAAAGGAGCAGGGGGGGTGGTGCGGCCGGCCTAGGAGGAGGCGGCGGAGGAGTCCTACTCCCAGGAGTAGGACTCCCCCTTCCTAGTTGGAGTAGGATTGGGGTGGGGAAGAGGGAAGGGCGCCCCCTCTCCTTGTCCTATTAGGACTAGAGGGGAGGCGTGGCCTGCCTGGCCGCCCATCCTCTTCTCCTCGTGGCCCACTAAGGCCCAATAGCCCCGGGAGGTTCAGTAACCCCGGTGTTCGGTAAAATCCCGATTTCACCGGAACCATTCCGAACTCAAATATAGGCTTCCAATATATCAATCTTTATGTCTCGACCATTCGAGACTCCTCGTCATGTCCGTGATCACATCCGGGACTCGAACTTCTTCGGTATATCAAAATACATAAACTCATAATATAACCGTCATCGAAACCTTAAGCGTGCGGACCCTACGGTTCGAGAACAATGTAGACATGACCGAAACCGTCTCGGTCAATAACCAATAGCGGGACCTGGATGCCCATATTGGTTCCTACATATTCTACGAAGATCTTTATCGGTCGGACCGCATAACAACATCGTTGTTCCCTTTGTCATCGGTATGTTACTTGCGAGATTCGATCATCGGTATCAATACCTAGTTCAATCTCGTTACGGCAAGTCTCTTTACTCGTTCCATAATACATCATCTCACAGCTAACTCATTAGTTGTAATGCTTGCAAGGCTTGATGATGTGTATTACCGAGAGGGCCAGAGATACCTCTCCGACAATCGGAGTGACAAAACCTAATCTCAAAATCGCCAACCCAACATCGCCTTTGGAGACACCTGTAGTACTCCTTTATAATCACCCGATTCACGTTGTGACGTTTGGTAGCACCAAAGTGTTCCTCCGCAAGCGGAGTTGCATAATCTCATAGTTACAGGAACATGTATAAGTCATGGATAAAAGCGGTAGCAACATACTAAGCGATCGTGTGCTAAGCTAATGGAATGGGTCATGTCAATCAGATCATTCTACTAATGATGTGACCTTGTTAATCAAATAATAACTCTTTGTTCATGGTTAGGAAACATAACCATCTTTGATTAACAAGCTAGTCTAGTAGAGGCATACTAGTGACATATTGTTTGTCTATGCATTCACACATGTATCATGTTTCGGTTAATACAATTCTAGCATGAATGATAAACATTTATCATGAAATAAGGAAATAAATAATAACTTTATTATTGACTCTAGGGCATATTTCCTTCAGTCTCCCACTTGCACTAGAGTCAATAATCTAGATTACATAGTAATGATTCTAACACCCATGGAGTCTTGGTGTTGATCATGTTTTGCTCGTGGAAGAGGCTTAGTCAGCGGGTGCGCTACATTCAGATCCGTATGTATCTTCAAATCTCTATGTCTCCCACGGACTAGATCCGGATGGAAGTGAAGCGTCTTTTGATGTGCTTGGTCCTCTTGTGAAATCTGGATTCCTTCGCTAAGGCAATTGCTCGATATTGTCACGAAGATTTTCATTGGACCCGATGCATTAGGTATGACACCTAGATCGGATATGAACTCCTTCATCGAGACTCCTTCATTAGCTGCTTCGAAGCTGCTATGTACTCGCTTCACATGTAGATCCCCCTCGACGCTTTGTTTAGAACTGCACCAACCGACAGCTCCTCCGTTTAGTGTAAATCATTATCCGGTCTGCGATTTAGAATCGTCCGGATCGGTGTCAAAGCTTGCATCAACGTAACCGCCACGATGAGCTCTTTGTCACCTCCATATCGAGAAACATATCCTTAGTCCTTTTCGGTATTTGGGATGTTCTTGACCGCTGTCCGATGATCCATCTGGATTACTTTGGTACCTCCTGCTAAACTTATAGCAAGGCACACATCAGTCTGGTACATAGCATTGCATACATGATAGAGCCTATGGCTGAAGCATAGGAACATCTTTCATTTTCTCTCTATCTTCTGCGGTGGTCGGGCATTGAGTCTTACTCAACTTCACACCTTGTAAAACAGGCAAGAACCCTTTCTTTGCTTGATCCATTTTGAACTTCTTCAAAATTTTGTCAAGGTATGTGCTTTGTGAAAGTCAATTAAGCGTCTTGATCTATCTCTATAGATTTTGATGCCCAATATGTAAGCAGCTTCACCGAGGTCTTTCATTGAAAAACTCTTATTCAAGTATCCCTTTATGCTACCGGAAAATCTATATCATTTCCGATCAGTAATATGTCATCTACATATAATATCGAAATGCTCTGAGCTCCCACTCACTTTCTTGTAAATCTGAGGCTTCTCCAAAAGTCTGTATGAACCCAAATGCTTTGATCACACTATCAAAGCGTTTATTCCAACTCGAGATGCTTGCACCAGTCCATAAATGGATCATTGGAGCTTGCACACTTTGTTAGCTCTCTTTGGATCGATAAAACCTTCGGTTGCATCATATACAACTCTTCTTCCGAAATCCATTCAAGAATGCAGTCTTTACATCCATTTGCCAAATTTCATAATCATAAAATGCGGCAATTGCTAACATGATTCGGACAGACTTAAGCATCGCTTCTGGTGAGAAGGTCTCATCGTAGTCAACCCTTGAACTTGTCGAAAACCCTTTGCGACAAGTCGAGCTTTGTAAACGATAACATTACCGTCGGCGTCGGTCTTCTTCTTGAAGATCCACTTGTTTTCTATTGCTTGCCTACCCTCGGGCAAGTCAACCAAAGTCCATACTTTGTTTTCATACATGGATCCCATCTCAGATTTCATGGCCTCAAGCCATTTTGCGGAATCTGGGCTCACCATCGCTTCTTCATAGTTCGTAGGTTCATCATGATCTAGTAGCATGATTTCCGAACAGGATTACCGTACCACTCACAGTGCGGATCTTACTCTGGTTGATCTACGAGGTTCTCGTAGCAACTTGATCTGAAGTTTCATGATCAACATCATCAACTTCCTCACTACTTGGTGTAGATGTCTCGAAACCGGTTTACGTGACAAACTACTTTCAAGTAAGGGAGAAGGTACAATTACCTCATCAAGTTCTACTTTCCTCCCACTCACTTCTTTCGAGAGAAACTCCTTCTCTAGAAAGGATCCATTCTTAGCAACAAATGTCTTGCCTTCGGATCTGTGATAGAAGGTGTACCCAACTGTCTCCTTTGGGTATCCTATGAAGACACATTTCTCGATTTGGGTTCGAGCTTATCAGGTTGAAGCTTTTCACATAAGCATCGCATCCCCAAACTTTAAGAAAGCGACAACTTTGGTTTCTTGCTAAACCATAGTTCATAAGGTGTCGTCTCAATGGATTTTGACGGTGTTCTATTCAGTGTGAATGCGGCCGTCTCTAGAGCATAACCCCAAAGCGATAGCGGTAAATCTGTAAGAGACATCATAGATCGCACCATATCTAGTAAAATACGATTCTGACGTTCGGACACACCATTACGTTGTGGTGTTCGGGTGGCGTGAGTTGTGAAACTATTCGCATTGTTTCAAATGTAGACCAAACTCGTAACTCAAATATTCGCCTCCACGATCGGATCGTAGAAACTTAATTTTCTTATTACGATGATTTTCAACTTCACTCTGAAATTCTTTGAACTTTTCAAATGTTTCAGACTTATGTTTCATTAAGTAGATATACCCATATCTGCTTAAATCATCTGTGAAGGTGAGAAAATAACGATATCCGCCACGAGCCTCAACATTCATTGGACCACATACATACGTATGTATGATTTCCAACAAATCTGTTGCTCTCTCCATAGTACCGGAGAAGCGGGGTTTTAGTCATCTTGCCCATGAGGCACGGTTCATAAGTGCCAAGTGATTCATAATCAAGTGACTCCAAAAGTCCATCGGTATGAAGTTTCTTCATCGCTTTACACCGATATGACCTAAGCGGCGATTGCCACAAATAAGTGCACTATCATTATCAACTTTGCATCTTTTGGTTTCAACATTATGAATATGTGTATCACTACTATCGAGATTCATCAAAATAGACCACTCTTCAAGGGTGCATGACCATAAAAGATATTACTCATATAAATAGAACAACCATTATTCTCTGATTTAAATGAATAACCGTCTCGCATCAAACAAGATCCAGATATAATGTTCATGCTCAACGCAGCACCAAATAACAATTATTTAGGTCTAAAACTAATCCCGAAGGTAGATGTAGAGGTAGCGTGCGACCGCGATCACATCGACTTTGGAACCATTTCCCGCGCGATCGTCACCTCGTCCTTTGCGGTGTTAAGCAATCCGTAGTCCCTGTTTGAGTTGCAAATATTAGCAAGAGAACCGGTATCAAATACCAGTGCTCTGCGAGCTCTAGTAAGGTACACATCAATAACATGTATATCACATATACCTTTGTTCACCTTGCCATCCTTCTTATCCGCCAAATACTTGGGGCAGTTCCGCCCAAAGTGACCGATCGCTTGTAGTAGAAGCACTCGGTTTCAGGTTTAGGGCCAGACTTGGGTTTCTTCTCTGAGCGACAACTTGCTTGCTGTTCTTCTTGAAGTTCCTTCTTCTTCCCTTTGCCTTTCTTCTTGAAACTAGTGGTCTTATTGACCATCAACACTTGATGCTCCTTCTTGATTTCTACCTCCGCAGCTTTTAACATTGCGAAGAGCTCGGTATAGTCTTTACTAACCCTTGCATATTATAGTTCATCATGAAGCCTTTGTAGCTTGGTGGCGGTGATTGGAGAATTTCATCAATGACACAATCATCGGAAGATTAACTCCCAGTTGAGTCAAGTGATTGTAATACCGGACATTTTGAGTATGTGCTCACTTGCAGAACTATTCTCCTCCATCTTGCAGCTATAGAACTTATTGGAGACTTCATATCTCTCAATCCGGGCATTTTGTTGGAATATCAACTTCAACTCTGGAACATCTCATATGCTCCATGACATTCAAAACGTCGTTGAAGTCCCGGTTCTAAGCCGTAAAGCATGGCACTTGAACTATAGAGTAGTCATCGCTTTGCTCGCCAGACGTTCATAACATCGGTGTTGCTCTGCGGCGGGCACGGCACCTAGCGGTGCATCCGGGGCGTAACTCTTACGTGCAGCAATGAGGATAATCCTCGAGTTACGGACCCGATCCGTGTAATTGCTACCATCATCTTTCAACTTTGCTTTCTCAAGGAAGCATTAAAATTCAACGGAACAACAAAGACGAGCCATCTATCTACAATCAAACATAGACAAGCAAGATACTATCAGGTACTAAGTTCATGATAAATTTAAGTTCAATTAATCATATTACTTAAGAACTCCCACTTAGACAGACATCCCTCTAGTCATCTAAGTGATCACGTGATCCAAATCAACTAAACCATAACCGATCATCACGTGAAATGGAGTAGTTTTCAATGGTGAACATCTTATGTTGATCATATCTACTATATGATTCACGCTCGACCTTTCGGTCTCCGTGTTCCGAGGCCATATCTACATATGCTAGGCTCGTCAAGTATAACCTGAGTATTATGCGTGTGCAAAAACTGGCTTGCACCCGTTGTAGATGGACGTAGAGCTTATCACACCCGATCATCACGTGGTGTCTAGGCACGACGAACTTTGGCAGCAGTGCATACTCGGGAGAACACTTCTTGATAATTTAGTGAGAGATCATCTTATAATGCTACCGTCAATCAAAGCAAGATAAGATGCATAAAAGATAAACATCACATGCAAATCAATATAAGTGATATGATATGGTCATCATCGTCTTGTGCTTCGTGATCTCCATCTCCGCAGCACCATCATGATCACCATAAATCACCGGCGCGACACCTTGATCTCCATCGTAGCATCGTTGTCGTCTCGCCAATCTTATGCTTCTCGACTATCGCTACCGCTTAGTGATAAAGTAAAGCATTACGAAGCGATTGCATTTCATACAATAAGCGACAACCATATGGCTCCTGCCGATTGCCGATAACCGGTTACAAAACATGATCATCTCATACAATAAAATATAGCATCACGTCTTGACCATATCACATCACAACATGCCTGCAAAAACAAGTTAGGCGTCCTCTACTTTGTTGTTGCAAATTTTACGTGGCTGCTACGGGCTTAAGCAAGAACCAATCTCACCACGCATCAAAACTACAGCGATACTTTGTCAAATAGACTCGTTTAACCTTCTCAAGGACCGGGCGTAGCCACGCTCAGTTCAACTAAAGTGAGAGAGCAGACACCCACCGGTCACCTTTAAGCAACGAGTGCTCGTGGCGGTGAAACCAGTCTCGCGTAAGCGTCTGGCGTAATGTCGGTCTGGGCGCTTCATCTCACAATACCGCTGAACCAAAGTATGACATGCTGGTAGGTAGTATGACTTGTATCGCCCACAACTCACTTGTGTTCTACTCGTGCAAAACATCAAACCATAAAAACCTAGGCTCGGATACCCTTTGTTGGGTAGCGTAGTAATTTCAAAAATTTTCCTACGCACACGCAAGATCATGGTGATGTATAGCGAGAGGGGAGAGTGTTGTCTCGTACCCTCGTGAGACCGAAGCGAAGCGATCTGGCGTAGAGGAAGTAGTCGTCGACGTTCTCCTCGCGATCCGACCGATCCGGCGCCGTTACTCCGGCGCCCCGAGTTCTTGACACGTACAGCTCGATGGCGTCCCCGAACTCCGATCCAGCCGAGGGTCAAGGGAGAGTTTAAATCGACCGACGGCGTGGTGGCGATCTTGATGTTCTACGGTAGCGAGCTTCGCCTAAGCTTGCGACGATATGACCGAGGTGGAATCTGGTGGAAGGGGCACCGACTGGTTAAGGAACGATCCGTAGATCAAACTTGTGTGTTCTAGGGTGCCCCCTGCCCCGTATATAAAGGAGCAAAGGGGGGTGCGGCGGCCTAGGAGGAGGCGGAGGAGTCCTACTCCCACCGGGAGTAGGACTCCCCCCCTTCCTAGTTGGAGTAGGATTGGGGGAGGGGAAGAGGGAAGGGGGGGCGCCGCCCCCCTCTCCTTGTCCTATTCGGACTAGAGGGGGGGGGGGCGCGCGGCCTGCCCTGGCCGGCCCTTCCTCTTCTCCCTCGTGGCCCACTAAGGCCCAATAGCCCCGCGAGGTTCCAGTAACCCGGTGTTCGGTAAAATCGATTTCACCGGAACCATTCCGAACTCCAAATATAGGCTTCCAATATATCAATCTTTATGTCTCGACCATTCCGAGACTCCTCGTCATGTCCATGATCACATCCGGGACTCGAACTTCTTGGTATATCAAAATACATAAACTCATAATATAACCGCCATGAAACCTTAAGCGTGCGGACCCTACGGTTCGAGAACAATGTAGACATGACCGAAACACGTCTCCGGTCAATAACCAATAGCGGGACCTGGATGCCCATATTGGTTCCTACATATTCTACGAAGATCTTTATCGGTCGAGACCGCATAACAACATCGTTGTTCCTTTGTCATCGGTATGTTACTTGCCGAGATTCGATCGTCGGTATCAATACCTAGTTCAATCTCGTTACCGGCAAGTCTCTTTACTCGTTCCGTAATACATCATCTCACAGCTAACTCATTAGTTGTAATGCTTGCAAGGCTTGATGATGTGTATTACCGAGAGGGCCCAGAGATACCTCTCCGACAATCGGAGTGACAAAACCTAATCTCAAATCGCCAACCCAACATCTGCCTTTGGAGACACACTGTAGTACTCCTTTATAATCACAAAGTTACGTTGTGACGTTTGGTAGCACCAAAGTGTTCCTCCGCAAGCGGAGTTGCATAATCTCATAGTTACAGGAACATGTATAAGTCATGGATAAAAGCGGTAGCAACATACTAAGCGATCGTGTGCTAAGCTAATGGAATGGGTCATGTCAATCAGATCATTCTACTAATGATGTGACCTTGTTAATCAAATAACAACTCTTTGTTCATGGTTAGGAAACATAACCATCTTTGATTAACGAGCTAGTCTAGTAGAGGCATACTAGTGACATATTGTTTGTCTATGCATTCACACATGTATCATGTTTCCGATTAATACAATTCTAGCATGAATGATAAACATTTATCATGAAATAAGGAAATAAATAATAACTTTATTATTGCCTCTAGGGCATATTTCCTTCACACCTATGGGGCAGGGGGCTCCTTCTTGTCCGGCAAGGGAGTGGAGGGCGCACGCTGAGCAGATCGAGGTGAGAGCACGCGGGGGGATTTTTACCCAGCTTCGGAGCTCTCCGGAGAGATAAAACTCCTACTGCTGCTTTGTGTTTTATTTGTTCTTGCTCGAGAGCGTGGGTGTGGTGTTGTGTTGAAGGAGTCGAATGAACCCCAAAATGCCGAACCGAACCCCTTCTACGTGCGCATGGGCCTCCTTTTTATAGGGTAAAGGGTCACACAAGCAGGTGGCAGCGAGGAAGAGGGTAAGCGAGTAAAAACGCAGGTTGGTACAACTACTACCAGCAGTGCCCCTACCTAACTCGACGGCGGGGACAAGGGCAGTTAATGCCCGTCCGGTCGCATAACAAGTGCAAGGAAGCGACCGTTAGGGGCGCCACCGATCGCCACGATGGCCTCCTTGTCAGCTTCGCTTGCCACCTCGCACCGCATGGCTGCACAGCTGCCCGCCACGTGCACCAGGAGTGATCCTGCGGCGACACGTCGTTGGATGCGCTGGAGCCTGGGCGTAGAGTGGCAGCCTTGCCGCGGCAAGCGCCTTGCCGCGGCCGTTGTCTTGTCGCACCCGCAAGCTTGCCGCTCGCCGTGCCTTGCCGGGACGCGCGGGGCATCGCGGCAAGTTTTCTGAAGTGCCTTGGTTGGCCTTCCCGGCAAGCTCCTCTTG
Organism: Aegilops speltoides; assembly: GCA_021437245.1. Taxonomy (NCBI): domain Eukaryota; kingdom Viridiplantae; phylum Streptophyta; class Magnoliopsida; order Poales; family Poaceae; genus Aegilops; species Aegilops speltoides. The sequence continues at coordinate 79,858,652 of CM038141.1, forward strand.
CCGGGGTCTTTGTCCTTCCCGGCAAGCTCCTCTTGCGGGGCCTTTCTTCTCGATTAACACTTTGTTCTTGAATGGCGGTAAATAGGAATAGTGGAGGATCTTGGCGGACCTGGCAAGCCTTGCCGCTGACGCCGCGATCGCTGCCGTGCACAAGTTCGGGTACTAAGGTACCCCTACTTTAGTCACCGACAGAGCCCCGGGCCTGGGCCATACACGATGCCGAGCGCTGTTGGGCCAGGCCCAAAACAGGGCACGGGCACACGCGGCCTGGGTCCACATAAAATCTGACTCCGCACCCGTCGCGCTCCCCCGTAATGGCACGCATCAATCGTGGCGTCGTGGTAGAGATCGTGGGCGATACTTAAATCCAGGAAATGCGTAACGTCCGCCTCGGTTCTGCATCCTCGCCACGCGGCTCTTATGCACTCGGGGTCGCGGACGGTGGAAGTGGGAAACTGGGCCGTCACGGGCGGAGGCTACGGGTCGGCCCCGACTCCCTGCTCTTCCCGTGCTCTGATTCGCCGAGCGGGGCGGCCGAGCCCCCACCTCGCTCCTTTAAGAGGAGCGGGAGGGGAGCGCAGAAGCCCGCACTCTCTCATCTTCTCCTGTCTTCAGCTTCTGCTCCCTTTTCTCTCTTTCGCCATGGAGGAAGGGAACCCTGGCCCTTCATCTGTGGTGGCGAGGGTTGCCGCTAGGCAGCGCATCCATCCCTATTCCGCGCCCGTGGTGGCAGAGCCAGCCACGAGGGGAAGAGGGAGGGGGCGAGGTCGTGGACGGGGTCGAGGACGAGGTCGAGGCGCTCGGGGAAGAGGCGGACGGGGCGGCGCAGCATCTCCGCCTCTGCTGGCGGTTCCTCCCCTCGCGGCGGTCCATACAGGGGACGACCCTTGCGAGTTCTTCGTCAGGCTATGCCGGGCGCCTCGTCGTCGCCTCCGGCTCCCAGCTCCGTTTGCGAACGCGATGGAGTTGGACCCGCCCGAGACATTGAGACTGCACATGAGGGGCTATGGAATCAACAGCACGCGAGTCCACATTGTATTCCCAGCCCCTAATGTGATGTATCTTGATCGAGGGTGGAAGACGTTCGCCCGCATCCACAGCCTGACAGCGGGGTTTACCCTCCATTTTAAGTTAATGGAGGGCGACCTCCTCTCCATCAAGGTCTTGGGGACTCCGGCATTGGGCGAGTCTGTGTGGACAGCTCCTCCGATGCGAACTCCCCTCGGCGAGTAGCGAGGAGGAGAGCGGCAGCGACGACGTGGGCAGCGGGTGGCGGAGTGGTGGGTCCGACTAGGTGTCGGGCGCCACTTCGCGCGTCACCGGCGACCCCATCATCCGCGTCGCCGGCACCTTGAACCCCCCGGGGTCGTCTCCTTGGGCGGCTGGCGTAGGGAGGCTGCGGAAGGGGAAGAGGGCTGGCGGCAAGGCCGTCAAGTCGGAGTACGAGGGCGTAGTGCCCTCGACAGCATGCTGACGTCCTGCCGCCCCGTCTTCGAGCCCTGCATTTGGCACCGCCATCACCATCCAGCCTTCGGACGGTCCCCGAGATGTTCTCTTGGTGTCTTCTGGCACCCGTAGTTCGCCTAGGCGCCTCTTTTGCCCTTCTCGCCTCCTTGACCTACCTCCTTAAAAGAGGGACAGGAAAAGGATTACGGGCATATATCTTTTTAATTTGTAAGCCTCCGGGCCTTAGCCGCATCTAAAGCTTGTAATCCTCTCTTTCATGTTTTTCATCCTCTATTGACTGTACTTGAGTGGGATGTTTTTTAATGAAAAGGGGAAGCTTGCTATGTTATATCCTTTACTTGACTCTATGCCTTGTATGTTTTTTTTACCCTACGCTTTGAGGGAACCTGCCGGCACAAGCACACTTGTTGAGTGCGGAACATCAGCAGCCTGCTGGCGGTGTTGCCTCTGGCAAGAAACCTTGTCGGGGCTCGTTGCAGCGACTTGTATTGTTGGCGGACTCGAAACAAATCAAGGGCGCAACTTAACATTTAGTCGATTCCTCTGCGCACACGTTTTCCATACAAAAGGCACGGTCGTTCAAGGACGCGCTTCGCGTTCCCGATCCATAAGAGGATGCATGATGAGGGACGAAAAACTTATCTGATATCGCAGCCCCCGGCGACTCGGGCTTGCTGCGGATGAATCTTGGTATCCGCGGCCCCCGGCAACACTGGCTTGCCGGGGTCCAGGTGCCGGCGCGCCCTTCTTCTTCTTCCTTGTCGCTATTATTTTAGTTATGAGAACATCTTAGTCAGTGCCGTAACAAGTTACTTTCGTAATATAACTTTGTCCTGGGCAACGCTGGCTATGTTATATCCTTTACTCTGTCACATCCCTTGTATGTATTTACCCTACGCTTTTAGGGAACTTGCCGGCGCAAGCACACTTGCTGAGTGCGGAACATCAAGCAACTCTTGGCGGTGTTGCCTCCGCAAGAAACCTTGTCGGGGCTAGTTGCAACAAGACTTGTATTGTTGAGCGGACTCGAAACAAATCAAGGGCTTAACTTAGCCACGAGTCGATTCCTCCGCGCACAGGTTTTCCATACAAGGAACGGACATTCAAGGAATATAACTTAAAAAATTAAAACTTGATCATGCTCAAACTTTGGCAACATAGCTTTTCCGTCGTCTGCGTTCCAGCAAGGCTGTATCTTTTTGAACGACGCCCGGTCCACACATGCATCCTCTCCCTCTCGAAGCTTCTAGCGTTAACTTTGCGGTTATGATAGCGACGCAAATCTTGCGGTAGCGAGCAGCTCGCATCAATGACTGAAGCGATCTTCTTGAGGAGCGGTCGTCATCTTGCCGCTGCTCTTGCTCTAACTCATTATAGCGAGCACTCGAGGCGATCCGTATCTGAGGAGAGGGGCCGAGAATGTCGAGCCCCCAGACCGAAAATGGCCAGGATAAAGGGATTGTTTGGAGAGCTTGAACTGGTTGATGTATCTGTTTGGAGTGGAACTGGCACGCTTCACACTTGGTTACTTGTGCAGTTGCATCACGGAGGGCTGTCGGCGAAGAAACCTTGCGAAGGCTTTGAAGCAAGTGCTCTTGCGCCAATGTGGTGACCACATATGCCTCCATGTATCTCCGCCAACAGCTCCTGTCCATCTTCCCGGGAAATGCACTTCAAATTCACTCCGTTGAATCTTCTTATGTACAGTATGTCATCGACAAACTGGTACATACTTAATTGCCGGGCTACTCTCTCCACTTCTTCTTGTTTGTAACGCCCTCGATGCGGCTATATCTCCCACGTGTCGAAGCACGACTTAGAGGCATAACCGCATTGAAAGCAATGTCGCAAGTGAGGTAATCTTCACACAACCCATGTAATACATAAGGGAAAAAGATACATAGTTGGCTTACAATCGCCACTTCACACAATTACATGAATAAAGCATTACAACATCCAGATACAATCAAGGTCCGACTACGGAACCAAAATAAAAGAAGAACCCCAAATCGACAAAGCGGTCCCCGATCGACTCTAACTGGGCTCCACTCTTGATCAACTAGAGCGAAACAACACAAAGGACAAGATCTTCATCGAGCTCCTCCTTGAGCTTGGTTGCGTCACCGCTTTCGATAACATAGGCACCGCAAACTGGTTTTGGAAGTATCCGGTGAGCCACGAGGACTCAGCAATCCCATTACCATGGGTATCAAGACTAGCAAAGCTTAATGGGAAAGGAAGGGGTAAAGTGGTGAGGTTGCGATGGCGACTAAGCATGTATGGTGGCTAACATACGCAAAGAAGAGCGAGAAGAGAACAAAGCGGAGCGGTCGTCAACTAGCAATGATCAAGAGGTGATCCTGAACACCTACTTACGTCAAACATAACACGAAACCGTGTTCACTTCCGGACTCCACGAGAAGAGACCATCACAGCTACACACTCGGTTGATGCGTTTTAATTCGGATCAAGTGTCAAGTTGTCTACAACGGACATTAACAAATTCCCATCTGCCACATAACGCAGGCACGGCTCTCGAAAGTTTATACCTGCGGGGTGTCCCAACTTAGCCCATGACAAGCTCTCGCGATCATCGAAGGAATAGACCTTCATCCGGGAAGACCCGATCAGTCTCGGAATCCGGTACATCAAGACATTTCGACAATGGTAAAACAAGACCAGCAAAGCCGCCCGATCGCCGACAATCCCGATAGGAGCTGCACATATCTCGTTCTCGAGGCAACACCGGATGAGACATCCTACGAGTAAAACCAGACCTCGAGTTGCCCGAGGGGCCCCATGATCTACTCGGTTCGAACCAGCACTTAGACAAGCACCGCCGGGGGCTAAAATAAAGATGACCCTCGGGTTGGCGACCCAAGGGAAAGGGATAGGTGGTGGTGAGGCAAATGGTAAAACCAAGGTTGGGCCTTCTGGACAAGTTTTATTCAAAGCGAACTGTCGGGGGTCCCATAAATCACCCGACCGCGTAAGGAGCATAAAATCCGGGAACATAACACGGTATGGCGGAAACTAGGGCGGCAAGAGTGGAACAAAACACCGGGCATAAGGCCGAGCCTTCCACCCTTTACCAAGTATATAGATGCATTAATAGTATAAGAGATATTGTGATATCCCAACATAAACCCTGTCTACCATGGAGCAATCTTCAACTTCACCTGCAACTAGCAACGCTATAAGAGGGGCTGAGCAAAGCGGGAACATAGCCAAACAATGGTTTGCTAGGAATGGTGTCAAAGGTTAGAGGTTCATGGCAACATGGGATGGCTGGTCAAACAGGTAATAGGTATCGCAGCATAGCGAAAGAACGAAGCTACTAGCAGAGCAATGATAGTAGTGAGATCCAGGGTAGCGGTCATCTTGCCTGAGATCCCGCAAGGAAGAAGAACGAGTCCATGAAGAAGACAAACGGACGTAGTCGAACGAATCCTCACAACTCCGGAACGAAACCGAAGCTATCGAGAGAAGCAAACCGGAAAGAAGCAAACGACATAGTAAACACACAAGCATAAGCATGTCATGATGCACAAACAAGTATGATGCATGACCGGTTTAATGAGGCATGGCATGGCATGGCAAAGTGCAACAAACCACACTACAAATTAAGTGGAGCTCAATATGCAACGAGTTGCATATTGACGGAACACCACATTCAAGTATTTAGTTCGCTCTCGTTTAAGCTACCCAACAATATTAAATGTTGATTAACATGGCAAGGGGTGAAGAATAACAAAACTACCTAACTAGGCAAGTTTAAATGAGGCCGGAATAACAAACAACAATTCCGGAAAATCCCCATGTGCATATTTCGAATTAGGTACTGTTCTGCCCTAAACACAATTTTAGAGTTGTTAAACAGCAAAAGAAAGTGGACCATGTTAATCTAGGCATTTTTCCACCCCATTTACATATAAAGTTTATTAAAATCGGAGTTACGGTTATTTAGTTATGAAATAAATCATTTTAGCATGGCATTTGAGCAAATTTAAACAAACAGCATTTTAAACATTTTAAACATGGATGAAAGTTGCATATTATGAAACTAGATGAAAAACTAGTCATTTTACATATATAAATTATTTTAATCCGATGCACCAATTGTGAGTTATTAAATGCATGAAGTTTAGGGGCCAAACTGTAAAACTGTAATTCCTGGAAATTAGCTAAATTCGCAGCGCATGAAAAAAACACGGCCTGGGCCGAAACTGCAGGCTGGCCCAACCGCAGAAGGAAAAGAAAAAAAAAATGAGAGGAGGGGCGCTGCAAGTGTGGCTCACCCAGTGGGCTCTTGGCCGGCCGGATCGAGGACCACGCGGGCGAGCAGAGGAGGCGGGGTCGGCTCGCGGCTGGGAAGTCAACGCGGGCGAGGCGCTCGTTCAAGAACGCAGCAGAAGACGGCGAGATCACGAGGGGCTCCGGCGGCGCGGATGGGGCGGACCAGGCGGATCCGCGGGCGACAGCGAGGAGGTTGAGCTTGGCGCGGATCAGCGCTGGACGGTGTTCTCCGCGAGTGGCGAGACTCGGCGAAGCGGGGAGGCGCGTCCATGGCGCGGCAGGGCGCACGGGCCTGACGAGCTGGTCAAAGTGGAAGCGGCGAGGAGGCGGGGCGGCGCTTGAAGGAGGCCAGCGGAGGAAGGGCATGTCAGCGCTTTTCGGGGGTCGCCGACAGCCAGGTGCCGTGGGCTCGCTGCGGCTCTGGACTCCGCGAGAGCAGGACTCGTCCGGTCTTGGTGGTGTACAACGCGACGACGAGGACAACAGCGGCCGTGTCGAACTCCTGCTACAGCCGATCTGAGGGACAGATAGAGATAAGAGAAAAGCAACAGGAAGGGAGATGTGCGGGAGGAAGGAGAGGGGCATACAGGTGCTGGTCTTGGCGAGGTTCAGGCGGTGATGGAGCAGCTCGGCGGTGGTGCTCGGGATGAGCGAGGATCGACCCTGGCTCTCCTTTTGGGCGTTCTGGTAGGAGGAAGGATCGATGGGATTGGTAGGTGGCGGGGAAGATCGAGGAAGGGAATCTGGAGGAAGCTGTTGGTTGGTCGGGAGGATCCCGAGGAAGGCAGTGGAGTGGCGGCGCCTGGTGGGAGGGCGAGACAGATCCCTAAGATTTAGGGTTGGCCTGATATATAAAGCTTTGGATTTTGGTTGGGGCTATTTCATCCCTATGATCGTAATCGTGCGATCGCGGATAAAATAGCTAGGGAGTCAAAAGAGAAAGCGGAGATATTTTGTAGATGTTAGGGGATGATCCGGACCCAACGGTAGCGACAAACGGTTCGAGTCGGGACAACTTTGGACTTGCGAGGAGGGCTGTGGGCTGACGAGAGGGGTTAGATTGGCAGGCGGATTGTGAAGAGCGGGTTGGTCTGAGAGAAGAGGGAGAGATGCAGCCCGCACGGTTTCGAAGACCGAAAACGTCCGGACGATTAAACCGACTATATTGCGGTTGTAGGTTTAACGGTTGGGCTATCAAATGGACTCGAATGCGTGAAACTTGGCAGGCGGTCTGTCTACACTATAATAAGACCGCACGACAAGTTGCAACCCATTCGAGAACATTTTATGCCACTTATAAAATATATTTGGACGTGCCACGAGCGCGTGCAAGTGTGGTTGGTCTCGAGCAGACAACGGAGAGAACTAAGAGACGGGACGGATGCAAGTTTTGAAAACATGGTGATGCAATGCGGATGATGACATGATGCAATGCAAATGATGCAATGAACAAAACAAATCACACGACGAAACTCAAAGTAGCTGGAAGTCTTCTGGAGCGTCGGTCTTGGGGCGTTACAACACTCCACCACTATGAGAGGATCTCGTCCCGAGATCTAGGATGGCACCGGAGGGAAAACGGAAGAGGAAGAGAAGAGGTAAAACTAAGTTGCTTCTTCGACAAAAGAGTGAAAACCATGAACCTTGAGAGGTTGAGCAATTTAAAAGAAAGAGTACAACAGAGATGAACGAGATTGCAAACAATCCGTTAGAAAAGAGGAACAAGGAGTATGATGAGAACCAAGAGGTTGCAAAGACATGAATCAAGAGTTTAATGGGCAAGATAGAATTTGAACCCACTCCGGTTAAAACAAGATGAGAGAGGAAGAATGATATAATTTGGGCAGCACTCCGACTGTAAATGGAAGGAATTGAACATGAACTTGACAAATGAGATGATACTTGATGAAATCAACAACACACTGCCTCCGGAATTGAAAGAATGGCACAAGGGGTAAGAAACATTACAAACAGCACTCCGGTTGAGAAGGAAGGCAAAACTTGATAAGATGAAAAGCACTTGAAGAGATGACACAACACTCCGGTTAAATGGATAAGCAAGAAAAGAACACGATCCTAAAAAAAACGAGGTGGTGGGTGAAGAGCACAACATCACAATGCCTCCGTAACGAAAGAATAGAAGTTAGATCGTTGGGATAAAGGGACGGAGAAGAAAATGACATCTTCTGCCACAATTGAATTTGGAAAGCATCCTTGCAAAGAAGAATCGAACGGAGTTGTAGGAAAATCAACGACGAGAAGCACAAGCTTGTTGTGGGCTTATGTAAACATCTCAAAACTATGAGGTGACAACCGGCCACTAACGGAAACCATTGATTGCATGAGATTAACGAAGAGATGAAAGCTTGTTCCATCAAGATGGAAAAGAGATAACTTGGGTCAATAATAAGCACCGAAATAGCAACATCCCTTAAGGAAAGGCTTTAGGTGAAATCTGACACAAGATAACTCCAACAAAGGGATTGATGGATTTAAAATACCTCATTCTTGACAACATATGAATCATGAAACATGAATGGAAATTGTCAAGAATGATATAACACCACCTCAAAAGATAAGATAGAAGGAATTGCACTTTGGAATGTAAGAAGAAGAATACTTGAGCTTCTCAAAGCAAAACATGAGTTGAACACCATGTTTATTTTAGAGTATAGCTTGGCGGATCATAACTTCAAGAGAAATCTTGAAGAACAATTGAAGAATGAAAAGAATCCTTGATGAACCACCATGTAGAGCCTCCGGTATTAAAAGGATGATGAAAAGAAAGAGAAGTTGAAAACACAAGGTGAAGCCTTGCAATGATTTAGATGGAGCTTCGCGATGATATAACCGAGAGAACTTGGAACTCCGAAAAAGAAGGATGAGCGATTGAAACCAAGAATTTTAAGGGCCTCCGGAATAAAGAATTAATCACTTGGATGAACAAGAATAAGAATTATGTTATTCTTATCCTTCACCAATTAAATTGATGACAAACAACGGATTTGGCATACTACTTATTCCCGTAGAAAGGATTAAGAGGGATATAGCGCAAAACTAGAGAAGGTATTCAACGAACCACCGGTAGGATTGGAACAACAAATGAACAGATATGATAACCAAGGAAGAGGAATCTTGAACGAACCACCGTAAAAAATGAAAATGAACGTAGCAAAGGCACAATTCACCGGGAAGAATTGGAAAACGAATGAAGATATTTAAGGGGATTTAGATACATGAGAACGAAGAGAACATGAACTGATTAGAGGATATTTGAATGATGCACCGGTAAGATTTGGAGAATGATAGCTACATGCTGAGAATAAAGAATTATGACCTGATGGCCTTCGGAAGAAAGAAATGGAAACAACTCAAGAAATACTCCGGATGGTAAGAAAAGAATTCTCACAATCGAAAACAATTATGAGAGGATGGCATGAAGCTAGGACCATGAATATTCAAGAGAATAGAGCAAGATTAAAGAGAAACTCTTCTCCGGTCTTCAAATGATGAGAATGATGATGGGAACCACCCTGAATTGTGGAGATACTCCGGGAGAATGAAAAACAAAGAGGTTGAGCCAACAATGAAAAGAATTTGAAAGATCTTGGAGAAAAGCATTTGACTGATGATAACTCATTCTTACGTCAAACTTGGAGAAGAATTTTGGATAGCTCCGAAAAGAATTAGAAGAGTCAGGTAAGATCCTGGAAAAAGACCTGTGGGTTAGGGCCCACTCAGAAGAAAACACCGTTGAAAAGATTTAAAGAGATGTTGCACCGGTTGAATTAAATGACTTGAATGAGATACCAATCTCGAAAGAGCTTGAACGAATGCAGAGTGGAAACACGAATCTTCGAGATATCTTGTGTACTCCGGAATAACAAATAGCGAGAAGTAGAGTGATAATGAGGTGCACCGGTATGAGAAGACATTGAAATGAGGGAAAAGGTATGATCAACACTAAAAGCTTGAATTAAATCCACCGGAGAAGAACAAACAATGAAGGATGATGAACTAGTAGCACATCTTCTTGAGAACCACCGGGTAAGAACATTGACGGAAAAGAATGAAGAAACTTCACAAAATAAAAGGATACTTGGTAAAGAAATCAGCGTCCTTGAAGAAAAAGGGTGGGAGGGCGGGAAAAACAAAGGCAACTTGGAGACGGATGAAACAAACACCGTTGAGAAAACTTAGAATTGATCTTGCTGATGGGAAGAATGATGGGATCCACTTGAAAAGAAGCACACCGGTTGGAATCAAAAGGATTAGTATTCACATAGAAATATGAGAACACCGTTTAGGAAAGGTATGGATTCAACATTTGACATTGAAGCAACTCGAATACCACAAATAAAACAAAACAAAGGATTTGGCTTGCAGAATAAGCCAGAACAAACATATGATAGAGATTTCGTCCGAAGTTTTCGTGGTGGGGCCTACACGGGCTCAATCGTACAACACCATCATGTACAAGGCAAGTGCACATGACATCTGAAGCGTCCCAGTCGGCATAGCCAAGGACTCTTTAAGACACAACGAGACCATTTGTAAAACCAACCGTGAATAGGCGGACCACTAGGCGTCGAACCCCAATTTCATATCATACATCCGTCGGAAAGATATCCTAAGAGCTACTTGAATTCCCACCTATGAAACTCCCGAAACTTTCTGGTTATGCAATCTGGTGTTGGGGATACAGGGGAAGCAATATATATCTCACCCAAACTAACAATACCTACATCCAAGCTGTATCCATCCGTCAACACATAACCAAGAAACCTTCGGAAATCGTCTACCTCAACCTTCGAAAAGCATCCGTTATACGAGTCATGGCAATACTCCCGTACTCACCTCGATCTTGGGTTAGCGGGGTTATCTCACCAACAACTGCATAAAAGAGATTTTCGATGTCGGCGTACTAAACTCGGTATTCGAACTGCAACGATAAAATTATGGCGACAACACCTCGAGCTCAACTCCCGGGACACCGCCACAACCCCTAAATGACGGGAGGCACCAAGAACAATGTTCTCGTCATAAGAATATCGAACGATTCCAAGATACCAGCGTGATCCTAAAATTTTTTAGTGAAATTTGAGAAGAGAAGAGTCTAAACTCTCGTCGGGAGACCTCACCAGAGCGACGAAGGGGTGAGGAGTAAAAAATTCCTAACTCTCCGATATATATAATCCTAAATGACTCAAAACATTTTTCTAGACACAACTCGGCCGCTAAAAACGATCAAGCGGTGGGGCTCCTAAGGTCGGGAAGGCTCGATTACCAACTTATAGCGCCCTCGATGCGGCTATATCTCCCACGTGTCGAAGCACGACTTAGAGGCATAACCGCATTGAAAGCAATGTCGCAAGTGAGGTAATCTTCACACAACCCATGTAATACATAAGGAAAAAGATACATAGTTGGCTTACAATCGCCACTTCACACAATTACATGAATAAAGCATTACAACATCCAGATACAATCAAGGTCCGACTACGGAACCAAAATAAAAGAAGAACCCCAAATCGACAAACGGTCCCCGATCGACCCCAACCTGGGCTCCACTCTTGATCAACTAGAACGAAACAACACAAAGGACAAGATCTTCATCGAGCTCCTCCTTGAGCTTGGTTGCGTCACCGCTTTCGGTAACATAGGCACCGCAAACTGGTTTTGGAAGTATCTGGTGAGCCACGAGGACTCAACAATCCCATTACCATGGGTATCAAGACTAGCAAAGCTTAATGGGAAAGGAAGGGGTAAAGTGGTGAGGTTGCGAGAGCGACTAAGCATGTATGGTGGCTAACATACGCAAAGAAGAGCGAGAAGAGAACAAGCGGAACGGTCGTCAACTAGCAATGATCAAGAGGTGATCCTAAACACCTACTTACGTCAAACATAACACAGAAACCGTGTTCACTTCCGGACTCCACGAGAAGAGACCATCACGGCTACACACTCGGTTGATGCATTTTAATTCGGATCAAGTGTCAAGTTGTCTACAACCGGACATTAACAAATTCCCATCGCCACATAACTGCGGGCACGGCTCTCGAAAGTTTATACCTGCAGGGTGTCCCAACTTAGCCCATGACAAGCTCTCGCGATCATCGAAGAATAGACCTTCATCCAGAAGACCCGATCAGTCTCGGAATCCGGTACATCAAGACATTTCGACAATGGTAAAACAAGACCAGCAAAGCCGCCCGATCGCCGACAATCCCGATAGGAGCTGCACATATCTCGTTCTCGAGGCAACACCGGATGAGACATCCTAGGAGTAAAACCAGACCTCGAGTTGCCCGAGGGGCCCCATGATCTACTCGGTTCGAACCAGCACTTAGACAAGCACTGGCCCGGGTGGGCTAAAATAAAGATGACCCTCGGGTTGGCCGACCCAAGGGAAAGGGATAGGTGGTGGTGAGGCAAATGGTAAAACCAAGGTTGGGCCTTGCTGGACAAGTTTTATTCAAAGCGAACTGTCAGGGGGGGTCCCATAAATCACCCGACCGCGTAAGGAACGCAAAATCTGGGAACATAACACCGGTATGACGGAAACTAGGGCGGCAAGAGTGGAACAAAACACTGCATAAGGCCGAGCCTTCCACCCTTTACCAAGTATATAGATGCATTAATAGTATAAGAGATATTGTGATATCCCAACATAAACCCCTGTCCACCATGGAGCAATCTTCAACTTCACCGCAACTAGCAACGCTATAAGAGGGCTGAGCAAAGCGGGAACATAGCCAAACAATGGTTTGCTAGGAATGGTGTCAAAGGTTAGAGGTTCATGGCAACATGGGATGGCTGGTCAAACAGTAATAGGTATCGCAGCATAGCGAAGAACGAAGCTACTAGCGAGCAATGATAGTAGTGAGATCGAGGTAGCGGTCATCTTGCACGAGATCCCGCAAGGAAGAAGAACGAGTCCATGAAGAAGACAAACGGACGTAGTCGAACGAATCCTCACAACTCCGGAATGAAACCGAAGCTATCGAGAGAAGCAAACCGGAAAGAAGCAAATGACATAGTAAACACACAAGCATAAGCATGTCATGATGCACAAACAAGTATGATGCATGACCGGTTTAATGAGGCATGGCATGGCATGGCAAAGTGCAACAAACCACACTACAAATTAAGTGGAGCTCAATATGCAACGAGTTGCATATTGACGGAACACCACATTCAAGTATTTAGTTTGCTCTCGTTTAAGCTACCCAACAATATTAAATGTTGATTAACATGGCAAGGGGTGAAGAATAACAAAACTACCTAACTAGGCAAGTTTAAATGAGGCCGAATAACAAACAACAATTCGGAAAATCCCCATGTGCATATTTCGAATTAGGTACTGTTCTGCCCTAAACACAATTTTAGAGTTGTTAAACAGCAAAATAAAGTGGACCATGTTAATCTAGGCATTTTTCCACCCCATTTACATATAAAGTTTATTAAAATCGGAGTTACGGTTATTTAGTTATGAAATAAATCATTTTAGCATGGCATTTGAGCAAATTTAAACAAACAGCATTTTAAACATTTTAAACATGGATGAAAGTTGCATATTATGAAACTAGATGAAAAACTAGTCATTTTACATATATAAATTATTTTAATCCGATGCACCAATTGTGAGTTATTAAATGCATGAAGTTTAGGGGCCAAACTGTAAAACTGTAATTCCTGGAAATTAGCTAAATTCGCAGCGCATGAAAAAAACACGGCTCGGGCAGCTGCAGGCTGGCCCAACCGCAGAAGGAAAAGAAAAAAAAATGAGAGGAGGGGCGCTGCAAGTGTGGCTCACCCAGTGGGCTCTTGGCCCGGTCGGTGGAGAGCTGGGGCTGGGGAGGCCGGCCGGATCGAGGACCACGCGGGCGAGCAGAGGAGGCGGGGTCGGCTCGCGGCTGGGAAGTCAACGCGGGCGAGGCGCTCGTTCAAGAACGCAGCAGAAGACGGCGAGGATGCAGGGGCTCCGGCGAGCGGCGGGATGGGGCGGACGGGCGGATCCGGCGCGACGCGGCGAGGAGGTCGGAGCTTGGCGCGGATCCAGGCGCTGGACGGCGTTCTCCGGCGAGGTGGCGAGGACTCGGCGAAGCAGGGGAGGCGCGTCCATGGCGAGGCAGGGGCGCACGGGGCCTGACGAGCTGGTCAAAGTGGAGCGAGCGAGGAGGCAGGGGCGGCGCTTGAAGGAGGCCAGCGGAGGAAGGGCATCTCAGGCGCACTCGGGGTCGCCGACGACGGGTGCCGTGGGCTCGGCTGCGGCTCTGGACTCCGGCGAGACAGGGACTCGTCCGGTCTTGGTGGTGTACAACGCGACGACGAGGACAACAGTGGCCGTGTCGAACTCCTGCTACAGCCAGTACAGGGACAGAGAGAGATAAGAGAAAAAACAACAGGGAAGGGGAGATGTGTGGGAGGAAGGAGAGGGACGCCCTGGGTGCTGGTCTTGGCAGGTTCGGGCGGCTGATGGAGCAGCTCCGGCGGTGGTGCTCGGGATGAGCAGGGATCGACCCCTGGCTCTCCTTTGCGGGCGTTCCTGGTAGGAGGGGAAGGATCGATGGGATTGGTAGGTGGCAGGGAAGATCGAGGAAGGGGAATCTGGGAGGAAACTGTTGGTTGGTCCGGGAGGGATCCCGAGGAAGACAGGTGGAGTGGCGGCGCGGCTGGGAGGACGAGACAGATCCCTAAGATTTAGGGTTGGCCTGATATATAAAGCACTGGATTTTGGTTAGGGGCTATTTCATCCCTACGATCGTAATCGGACGATCGCGGATAAAATAGCTAGGGAGTCCAAAAGAGAAAACGGAGATATTTTGTAGATGTTAGGGGACGATCCGGACCCAACGGTAGCGACAAACCGGTTCGAGTCCGGGACAACTTTCGGACGCGCGCGAGGAGGGCTGCGGGCTGACGAGAGGGGTTAGATTGGCCGGACGGATGGTGAAGAGCGGGTTGGTCTGAGAGAAGAGGGGAGAGATGCAGCCCGGCACGGTTTCCGAAGACCGAAAACGTCCGACGATTAAACCGACTATATTGCGGTTGTAGGTTTAACGGTTGGGCTATCAAATGGACTCCGAATGCGACGAAACTTGGCAGGCGGTCTGTCTACACTATAATAAGACCGCACGACAAGTTGCAACCCATTCCGAGAACATTTTTATGCCACTTATAAAATATATTTCGGACGTGCCACGGGCGCGTGCAAGTGTGGTTGGTCTCAGAACGGACAACGGAGAGAACTAAGAGACCGGGATGGATGCAAGTTTTGAAAACATGGTGATGCAATGCGGATGATGACATGATGCAATGCAAATGATGCAATGAACAAAACAAATCACACGACGAAACTCGAAGTAGCTGGAAGTCTTCTGGAGCGTCGGTCTCGGGGCGTTACATTGTTCCTCGGGAAGTTCTCCTGTCTGGAGGAAATGGACGATCTGCTGTGCCCATGTCGAAGCTTGTGGCTTGACGACAAGGACTAAAGGCGCAAATGCTGCTGCGGGAACATCCGCTTCTAGGGCAAGAATCTGGGATCCTACCGGAGCGTGATGCTCCCCGACAAGCGTGTCAGGACACAGCTTGTCGGGAGCGTCTGCTTCAGCGAAACAAACCCTAGGGCTTGTCGGAGCAGACTGCTCCTCAGCACTTCCTGTGTTGATCCTGGGGACCTTCTTGGCGGCGGCTTCGGGGAGCTCTGCCGGAAAGTAGTCGCCAGTCACCAACTTCCTCTTCTTGCTCTGTCCAGCTGATGGTGTCACAGATGGTTGAGTCAGCTTGAGCACAAAAATTCCTGGTTCCACAGGTAACTTGAGTGCGGCACACTTTGATAGGCCATCTGCAATGTCGTTCTGAGCTCTTGGAACGTGCTCCATCTGTAGGCCGTCAAAATGTTCTTCTAGCTTCCTCACTTCATCGATGTATGCTTCCATCAACGGACTCTGATAATCCTTGTTTACTTGACAGACGACAAGCTGTGAGTCACCCCTGACAATAAGCTTCTTGATCCCAAGTTCTGCCGCGATCCTGAGTCCGGCAAGCAAGCCTTCATACTCTCTGAGATTGTTTGTTGCTTGCTCCTTGGGAAAGTGCATTTGGACCACGACTTGAGGTGCTCTCCGTGGGGGCGACAAGTAGTACGCCAAGACCGGCGCCTTTGCAGCGAGAAGGCACCGTCAAAGTACATGATCCATTCTTTGCTCGCTTCCTTGACGGGATGCTCCTCTCCGAGTCTCTTCATCGAGCGTTGGCGTCCACTCGCTATGAATTCTGCCAACGCCGCTCGAATAGTTGAAGTACTTTCAAACTTAAGGCGAAGCTTGACAATTCAAAGTGCCCACTCGACAATCCTGCTGTTTACGGATTACGCAATATCCTCTTCAACGGAAAGCGAGTGACAACTGTGATCTCATGTGCTTGAAAGTAATGGCGCAGCTTCCTCGAGGCCATGAGAAAGCGAAAAGCAACTTCGCACACCAGTACCTTGATCTAGCCCCTGCGTAAGGGAACCGACAAAAGTAAACCGGACGCTGCACCATCCTCTTCGTTTTCTTCCGCAATCAGACAGATCCATCCTTGCGGAGCGAGAACTCGTCGGGAACCCCGCTTGTCGCTGGACTCGCTTGCGCGCTGCTGGCTCATCATCTGCTTCCCTCTCTGCTACTAACGCAGCACTAACCACTTCATTGGTTGCCGCCAGGTATAGCAACAACTTCTCTTTTGGCTTAGGTGCGACAAGTGTTGGAGTGGAGGACAAATATTTCTTCAAGTCTTGTAGCGCAGCCTCCGCTTCCGGAGTCCATTTCATTGGACCCGCCTTTTTCAAAATTTTGAAAAACGGCAGGGCGCATTCGGCAGACTTGGAAATGAACCTGCTGAGAGCAGCAACGCAGCCGGCAAGCCTTCGTACGTCCTTGACTCGCTTCAGTGCTTCGATTTGCTCGATGGCCTTGATCTTGTCGGGATTGGCCTCGATCCCCCGCTGAGATACAAAGAATCCGAGAAGCTTGCCGGAAGGAACTCCAAACACACACTTCTCGGGATTCAACTTGAGATTGATCTTGCGCAGATTTGTGAAGGTCTCGTCCAAATCTTGGATCAAAGTCTCTTTGTCCTTGCTCTTGACCACTATGTCATCCATGTAAGCTTCTACATTTACGTGCATTTGTGGCTCAAAAGCATGACTGACTACTCTTGCAAACGTTGAACCAGCATTCTTTAGTCCGAAAGGCATCCGTACAAAGCAGTACGTGCCACATGGAGTAATGAACGCGGTTTTCTCTTCATCCTCTTCAGCCATGTAGACCTGATGATATCCTGAATATGCATCAAGGAATGAAAGCAAATCACATCCTCCCGTGGAGTCGACAATCTGGTCAATGTGCGGCAAGGGAAATGGATCCTTGGGACAAGCTTTATTAACATCAGTGAAGTCAATACAAAGCCTCCACTTCCTGTTTACCCTGCGCACGACTACTGGATTGGCTAACCATGTTGGATGGAGTACTCCTCGGACCAGGCCTGCTGCTTCCAACTTCTTGATCTCCTCTGCAATGAACTCTTCTCTCTCCACTGCTTGCTTCCTAACTCTCTGCTTGACGGGCCGCGCGTGAGGGCAGACAGCAAGGTGGTGCCCAATTACTTTCACAGGAACACGGGGATGTCGGATGGTTGCCATGCAAACACATCGACATTCGCCATGCAGAAAGCAACGAGAGCCTTTCCTATTTAGGGTCAAGCGTGGCATCGATGGTGAAGGTACCACCAGTGCCGTCCTCCTTGGCAGCCACTTTCTTGGTCTCTCGTGAAGCTGTCTTTGCCTTCTTGCACTTGCGGTGGAGCTCGATGGTGCGTCCTCGACGGTGGCGCAGCACTCGAAGAGGTGCGCTTGCGGAGTGGGCATCGAGCTACTCTTGCGGACTTGGTCTTCTTCTTCCCCCAGGAGCTTGGCGGCAAGTGGTTTGCGCTGCTGCTGCTGCTGCTTCCCGGTAGATCTTGTCGGTACAGATAAGCGCATCTTTCTTGTCGCCATGGACAGAGATAATGCTTATCGGACCAGGCATCTTGAGCACATTGTAGGCGTAGTGAGAGGCTACCATGAACTTGGCAAGCGCTGGACGGCCAAGTATCCCATTGTAGGGCAATGGGAAATCAGCGACGTCAAATGTGACTCTCTCTGTCCTGAAATTCAGCTCGCTGCCAAAAGTTACTGGCAGTGTGATCTTCCCTTTCGGCTTGCTCCTTCCCAGGTTTATTCCTTGAAAGGTACCAGTCTCTTCGAGCTCGCTGTCGGGGATCTGGAGCTTCTTGAGCACTGCGGAGGAGATCAAATTCAGGCCGGCCCCGCCGTCAACCAGCATCTTCGTGACCTTGAGGTTGCGGATCGTTGGCGAAACCAACGTCGGCAAGCACCCGACCGCAGTGATGCGATCAGGGTGATCCTCAACATCGAAGATGATGGGCGTGCTGGACCATTTCAGGGGTTTGCGCGAGTCGACGGACGGTTCCACTGTGTTCACTTCCCGCACCAACTGTTTGAGTTGGCGGTGCGAGGTGTGCAGAGAAGCACCGCCATCAACGCACAAAACCTCCGTTGCCTTCTGAAACTCCTGCTCGTCAGCCTCATCTTCCTCCATCTCATCATCCTCATCTTCGTCTTCGTCCTTGTCGCGGCCGCGGGGAGGCCTGTCTCCTTGCCGCGGCTTGGTTTGGCGGCGCGCCTCCCGGCGGGGCGCTTGTTGCGGATCCTCCGCCACCTTCCGGGCCTTCTCCTTGTCATGGCGCTCGTATTCAGCTTTCTGTAGCTCCGCCATCTGCTCAACTTTCTTGCAGGCTTGGAGGTCATGGCCCTTGGTGCGGTGGATTTTGTAGTACTGCTTGCCGGAGCCATCCTGCTTGTCGGCGGCTACCACAGCCTCGCCGGAGTCACTAGCTCTAGCCTTCTCGGAACCGCCTCCACTGCCGGACTGCTCAACAACTAGCACATCCTTAGCCTTCCTCTTTCTGTTATTCCGCCTCCTGTTCCTCTTTGCTGGAGGGGCGTCCTCGCTGTCAGATCCTTCTCCTCCTGCGTTCTCTCCGGGGAGTCTCCTCCCCTCTTCAGCCCGTGCACACTTGTCGGCCAGAGCATATAGCTCGCTGACATCTCTGATCTTGCACATCGCCATCTCCTCCCTCATCCTGCGGTTACCCACGTTCTGATGGAACGCGCTGATAACCGCGGTAGGGTGGATGTCTGGGATGTTGCGCTGCACCTGGCTGAATCTCTATATGTACTTGCGCAGGGGTTCTCCTTCCTTCTGGGCGAGCAGATGAAGATCGCTCTCCTGGCCGTGGGGTTTGTGGCCGCCTGTGAAGGCGCCGACAAACTGATGGCACAGGTCCTCCCACGAAGAGTTGGAGTTGTCCGGCAAGTGCATGAGCCAAGATCTGACGTTGGGCTTGTGCACCAGCGGGAAGTAGTTGGCGAGGATCTTCTCGTCGCGCCCTCCCGCAGCCTGCACCGCGATGGTGTAGACGCCGAGGAACTCGACGGATGTATCCTGCCATCATACTTCTCGCACGCGTCGGCTTGAGTTCTTGGTATGAGCCCATGGACTGCCGCAGCTCACGGGTGAGCAGGGCAACCTACGCGTCTGACAAGTCGCTGGTTCTTCTGGCGCATGCATATCGACAGTGGGCCCAGCGCTGGTCATATTGACGCCGCGCTTCTCTCGACTTCGATCGAGTCTGGCGTCTTCGATGTCGTCATTCTTGGAGAACTTGGCATTGATCGCGCGAGCTCGCGGGTCCGACGACGCAGATGGAGTCGGTGTCGAGGTTGGCCCGGCGAGTCGGCGATCTTGGCCTTCGGGCGGGAGTCGCGAGTGGTGGCACCCCCAGCGGTCTTCGGCGTCGGCTTGCGCTGGGCGTGTGCGGGGCTTCGAGGTGCTCGGTTGCCGGGGCTTGTCACCGTTGGCGAAGCCGATGAGGCTGTAAATGGCGGCCCTCCAGTCGTCGATCTTGTCTGGCGCTGGAGGGTAATCTAGAAGCAGCTGGGCTCGGGCCAGCGCTTCCTCTGGAGTGTTGGGTCTCGGTGGCGAGCGACGCGAGGTGCGAGACATGCTCAAACTTCTAACAGTGTTAGAAGGAGCAACATCTCGCACAGGCGACCGCACGGCGCTCGTGCCGGCGTGTTGACGGGCGCGTTGGCCTTGAGCGTCCCGCGACCCACCAGCTTGGCCTTGTTCCAACGCGAGTACGGTGCTAGGAGCACCATGGCGTTGTCGATCCTGCACCTCCTGGGAGGGGTGCGGTGAATGTGCAGACGCTGAACCTTGCGGGGCCTTGTCCTTGGACCGGGTGACGATGTGCGTACCACCGTCGGCGCCCGCTCCTCCGCCGGTGCCCACCCCACCGCCCGTTTGCTCCGGCGGCGGCAGGATAGTCGCAGACGGAGCGGCCACCTCCGAAGTCTTCTTCTTCGGTGGCATGTCGATGAAGATGTTGATGTAGCGCGCGCAGACGCCGGATCAGATACGCACGATCTCGATGCCCCCCTACCTGGCGCGCCAGAGATGTCGTGGGGAACGAGCACCTAAGGGGCAGGGGGCCCCTTCTTGTCCGGCAAGGGAGCGGAGGGCGCACGCAGAGCAGATCGAGGCGAGAGCACGCGGGGGGATTTTTACCCAACTTCGGAGCTCTCCGGAGAGATAAAACTCCTACTGCTGCTTTGTGTTTGTATTTGTTCTTGCTCGAGAGCGTGGGTGTTGTGTTGTGTTGAAGGAGTCGAATAAACCCCAAAATGCCGAACCGAACCCCTTCTACGTGCGCATGGGCCTCCTTTTTATAGGGTAAAGGGGTCACCGACAGGTGGCAGCGTAGGAAGAGGGGTAAAAGAGTAAAAACGCAGGTTGGTACAACTACAACCAAAAGTGCCCCCTACCTAACTCTGACGGCAGGGGACAAGGGCATTTAATGCCCATCCGGTCGCCCCAACAGTGCAAGGAAGCGACCGTTAGGGGCGCCACCAATCGCCACGATGGCCTTCTTGTCAGCTTCGCTTGCCACCTCGCACCGCATGGCTGCACAGCTGCCCGCCACGTGCACTAGGAGTGATCTTGTGGCGACACGTCGTTGGATGCGTTGGAGCCTGGGCGTAGAGTGGCAGCTTTGCCACGGCAAGCGCCTTGCCGCGGCCGTTGTCTTGTCGCACCCGCAAGCTTGCCTCTCGCCGTGCCTTTCCGGGAAGCGCGGGGCATCGCGGCAAGTTTTCTGAAGTGCCTTGGTTGGCCTTCCCGGCAAGGTCCTCTTGCCGGGGTCTTTGTCCTTCCCGGCAAGCTCCTCTTGCCGGGGCCTTGTCTTCTCAGTTAACACTTTGTTCTTGAATGGCAGTAAATAGGAATAGTGGAGGATCTTGGCGGACGCCCGGCAAGCCTTGCCGCGGGACGCTGCGACTGCCCGTGCACAAGTTCGGGGTACTAAGGTACCCCTACTTTAGTACACCGACACTACCCGTGGCCCATTACTCTGATAGTAGTCCCCGAAGCCGGTGATGCATTGTGGTCGAGGGGCCACAAAGTCTTAGCGGCTTCCCCCCTCACCGAGCTCTGGGAGAATGTCGATCCGTCTTGCGGCTAGCCGACTGCTCAAGCTGGCCTCGCCCAGGCGGAGCCATGTGGTTGATTTTGAACTCCAAGGCGGGAAATAGGTGGCGTGCCTGTTAAGCTTCCGAGACAGCCGCCCGCCACGGGCGCGCCACGCGGCGCACGTCAGCCTGGCAAGCCTGCCACCCCACGCTCTGGATGGGACATGACGCCAGGCCGGGCCCGCCACTACCACGCCTCGGCAACCGGGCGGATTCAATGCGCCGGAGGGGGCGGTTGCCATCCCCACGACTGTTCACAACGGGGTAAATGCGCGCGGGAGACGGGGCATCGTGGGGACGTGGGCGCAGTTAATACCACGGCCCCACGTCCCGCCGCCTCAGCTGCATAGCCCGGGCGCTATAAGTAGGGAGGGGGAGAGGTGCGGCAAAGCTCCTGCGCCCCCTCCCACTCTTCTTCTTCTCTTCTCAGCCTCTGCTGCTGCTGCCATAGCGCTGCCGTCGTTGCTCGTCGCCGACGCATCTCTCCCCTCCGTGCCGCCAGCCGGAGCCATGGGCGACTGGGATGGATCGACCGTGATCGAGGATCACATTGCCTTCCTCTGCGACATGCGCCGGATGCCCAGCGCGACCTTCGTCAAGGCGCGGGTGCCTTCGGAGACGGAGATCTCGCCGGTGCTGCAAGAAGGCGAGCGGGTTGTCTTCCACTCGCATTTCCTGCAGGGCTTCGGCCTCCCGGTGAGCAACTTCTTCCGCACCTTCCTCAACTTCTACAACCTTCAACCGCACCATCTCACGCCCAACACCGTGACCTTGCTCTCCGCCTTCGTCACGGCGTGCTAGGGCTACCTCGGCATCCTCCCCATCGTTGAGCTGTTGTGGGGACCCCGACTCATAAGTCGTGATCACCGAATGCTGCGTGTACAATGATCCCGAGATCAATGCTCACTGAACACACGAAGCTGAATAACAAGAGTCTTACATCCATACATACCGTATTACACAAGTAGGACCATTATGGTGAGTCTTGAGTATAACATCGCAGCGAAATCTTCGCCGATAACTTGGACCCATGCCATCTGCCTTAACCCTACGGGCATTACATTGGGAAAGCATCCTAGCTCGCACGATCGTCACCAAGGAACTCTTCAATATATCTTGTCCTTTCAAGCCCTGGCCAATAAAATAACCAGTTGGCAAGCCAATGAGTACTTTGAATGTACTACTTAAGCAACCCATGTTTTGGTTCAAGATACAACAATGCATGATATAGGTAAATTTTTGCGAAAGCTAGTTTTGAGTGCAATGACATGTTCAACAACTTGTAAGACATGCATCGGGAGAATTCAAGTAACCATGAGGACAGGTTACAGATATCAACATAAATAGAGTGGGCACCAACCCAACTCAATCATGTCAAGTCCTCTGACTTGACCCAAGTAGTTTTATCAACTCACACACACGGTTGTAAAACTCTGGACATAGTTTAAGCAGCACCGCCCAACTGTCCTTGATCGTTGACACGGCTATTCGAATAGTTTTACACTCTGCAGAGGTTGCACACTGTACCCACAAGATCCGGGGAACTTCCGTGTCATCCACGACCCGCGATACCTCAAGTACCCGGGGTAAGCACCCGATCACTACCTTTCCTAGGCGACACTAACATGGAGTCCACTCGACCGTAGTAACCCCGTGCCCAACATTATCACATAACATTTTTGTGGAGCCACGCTCCATAATCATCTCACATCACAAGCACGGGTACCAACGATGTGTCCGGTGCCCCATAAAATGTTCTTGGCACGCCCTACAGCACGACCCCCCGAGAGAGCGCACCAACAACTCTCCGTCACTAGTAATGCGGGCTCCAAGCTAGTATCAGTCTAGGTAATCAATAATGCCCTTTCCCATATAAGGGTAGAGTGGTTGCGCATGTAAGGTTGGGACAGTCATCAAATCTTAAATCTAATCCGTTTTCGAAAACAACACACACACTTGCCTCGGTACACCACTTCGTCATCAAGTGGTTACCCATCTCATCATCTCCCTCGGGCATAAGTGGCACCCGGCGGGGTTTTCGAAAAGTCTTTTGAAAATGCTTTGCCTCCTTCACCATGCATAAACCCGTCCATTTTTGCGTAGCACTACTTTAGCATCCTATCTACTCCCACCGTCATAACCCTCATAAGAAGGTAGGGTCATGCACAATGCAAGTATCAACGAGGAAGTACGGTGGCAAACCATCAAAGTGGATACCACCTCATCATGATTCCGTTGCAACAACAGTATGGGGCTATATGACATGCATAAAAAGGGTTTCGTAGACATGGTCAAAGGGCTGCTTGCCTGGTTACTCAGAGTCTTCAAGTCTTCTGGTCCTTCTCCAAGTACTCCGTCTACTTCGTCAACTAACGTCGGAAACAATCATAATAAGCAACACAACAAGGCAAAAATAAAAGTGCTCTAAAAATGTGAGTTGGACTTTTCTAGGATACCTCTGGTCTGAGGGATGACCAAAGTGGTTTCATTGGGATTTGATCAATGGACATCTCTGAACATTTCAATATGATGGAGTCAAGGGATTAATGGATTTGCAAGAAGTGTATAGAAACATTATTTTCAAAAATGAGCAGAGGCACCCATTTGACAAAGCATGATTTTAGAAGCACCTAGGAGTTGGTTTCTCTGGATTTGGAGTTCAAATGAATATCCTATGATTTTGCAAAGTTGGCTATACATGAAGAAATAGACCATTATTTGAGGTGATACAGAAAGTATTAGTAAAAATGTTCAAAAACTAAGTTTTGAACTTTTAAGCATCTAGGAATTTGAATCAAAAAGGGTCTCTCTGTGATTTTCTAAAGTTCATCACAGAAATGGAAAAACAAGATTTGATAAATGTTTGTGAAGAAAAAGTTCCTGGAAAAATGTGAAAGTTGCACCATGAGATAGATTATAATTTTATGAGCTACTAGAAATTTGAATCATCAAATTTGGATTTGATTTGAATTGTTTATGGATTTTACAATCCTACCAGAAAAAGAGAAAGAAAAGGAATTAGGTTATACCTAAAGCGCGCGCTGAGCGCAATATAGTGCCTCTGCGCACTGGGCCGGCCCATTGGCTCGGCCACGCGAGAGTAGGAGGTGACGTCGAAGGCGTACTCCGGTACTACGCCTTCTCGCACGGGAGGCGGCTCCGATCTGGACCTGTGTCCACTTAAACGTGGCAGGACCACCCGTCAGTGGCTCAGGCCCTGCGCCAAGCCGTTTACAGGCGGGGCCCGCTGGGCGTCATGGCGTCGTCCTCAACCTCCCGCCTGAAGCAGAGGAGGCGAGGCAGGGGAGACGTCAGCGGCGACTGCAGGCACTACCGGCCACCATTTCCGGTGATCCCGCCACCGGAGTGCTCGGGGAAACGTGCCGCATCCGGGAGGCCACACTACGGGCGCCAGCTTCCTCAAAGAGGAGCGAGCCTTCGCCCGCGGCGGAGGATGGCATCGGCCATTGCCGGCTTCGAGCGCAGGGGCGTCCCGGGGAAGAATGGAGGCGATGGGGGGCTCCGTGGTGGTGGTGAGGGAGTCTTGGAGTGGGTAGGGAGAGAGAGGGGCCGTGGTGCCGAATCCGACCGGCGATCGGCGGCACTCCAGCCATGGAGAGGGCAGGAGAGCACTAGGGGTAGAGGGATGTTGTGCAGGAGGTGCATGGGAGAGAGGGATCCGGAAGAGTCGAGGAGTGCACGGGGAGGCTATATAGGGGGCGTGGTGCACGTGGGCCGCGACCTCTGATGCACTCGGGTGAGGTCGTGGAGGGGAGAGGAGAGAGTTTTAGGAGGGCGCCGGTAGCTTGCCATGTCCCAGACCACAAGGCGGCCTCTTGAGACACGCTGGGGAGGCTCGAGGTGGCCGGAGGTGGTTGACATGGGGCAGCTACAGTGCGGGAGCGCACTGTAGCATGCTCCAGAGCACCCATATGGCTGTCCAGGCCATTTTCTATGCTTGTGGGCGCGCCCTTGCATGTCCTGTAGCATTTGGGGGGTGCTAAGGAAGGGATCTTGGCCTTGGATGCTTTGGGTGGCCAGTGGGTGAATAGAAAGGAAGGAGAAGAGTGGAAATGGGGCTGTCCAGAATAGAAAATTGGTGGTTCCATCCCTTGATCAATAAGCATTGACTTGAGCTGAATGCCAGAGGTAGAGGGAGGTTAGGAGGAGGTGTGGTAAAGAGGAGAACTCATGGAGATTTGTGGAAGTGGTGAAAGTGGTGTTTTTAGAAAAATGGCAGAAAGTGTTTGTTGTTGGTTTGGGCAAGAATATGAACTCCTCTTGTCGTAAGGCTTGATGGGGCCAAATGGCATGAGAAAACAAGTGGTTCCACCACGATTAAGTCCATTTGGGCAAAGTTGCCAATGCAACTTTTGTAAACCCTAGAAATCAACAGAAATGGACTTTCCAAGATTTAGTCATGCAAATCTATTCTACTTGATGCACCACTTGGTGTAATGGCCTAATTTGGTCATGTGAACATGCTCACAAAAGTTGGGGTCAAGGAGAGAAAGTTGGTAGTACAAAGTTGTTCAAATTTGATTCTGGTCATAGAGGGTTTTGGGGCACTTTGATCAATATAACTTATTCTACAACTTGTGACACTTGGTCTAGATGAGTAATTAGACCATTTGAGAATGTTCACAAAGTTTGAGAACATTTGGACATGTTTGGCAATGTAAAGTTGCTCAAACTTCAAAATGGACAGAAATGGTTTTGAGGGGATTTCATGGGGTTATTCTATTCTCCATGACATGATACTTGGCAAGATCATCAAACATGTCATATGTGACATTCTAGAATTTTCTTGGAATTTTTAGAGAATATTTCCTTTGTAATATTTCAAAAGCTTGAAATATCCAGGAAGGGTTTTGAGGATTTGACCAATATTTTGAACATGACCATGTGTTGAAACTCTTATATATGGGAAATATATGCCCTTGAGTTTCCCGATTTTTGTCAAATATTTTAAAACAATAAAATAATGTTTCCTATTAAAGACCATTTCTGGCCTTAAGAAAAAGCTTTTAAATAAAAAAGGAAAGTAACTTTTAAAATTATATTTTTGTGGTTTATGGGAGTCCTACATCTAATAGGTTTCAAATATACCTTTTGAAATATTTTTCACACCCCAAATCTAGTACTTGCAGTGCAAATCTCAATTCAGGAGTTTTTGGAAAACTACTTTTTGAAAATACTATTTGGCCAAATTATTTTTGTAAGAAACTATTTTTATGTCCTATACACATGGCATGATCATTGGTCAAGGTTTTTGGATCAAGGGTAAGGAGTATAAGGGTTGGAGAATTTATTTGATTTTTAGAGCACTTGCAAACAGCAGTCAAACGTTCAATCAAAGCAAAGACAAAATACTCAAAAGTTTTTGTCAGACCACATTTTATCATGATTTATCATCTTAAGTGTTGTGGCATGAAAATCAGGGTGTGACAGACCTACCCCCCTTACAAGAATCTCGTCCCTGAGATTCCCAAACTAGGCGCGGAAAGGGATACAAAAACTTGGATCTTGGGTAGTCTTCAAGTCCTCATGTTGCTTCTCCTTCCGTGTAGTGCTCCATTGAGCTTGAAGTACTTGATGATGTGGCTTCGTGTATGACGCTCTTCTTGATCCAGGTTGCTAATGGGTAGCTCGCGGTAGGTTAGATCGGGCTAGGGGTCGATGGCTCGATGGTTAATGCCCTCGTAGAGATCGGGCAAGTTAGGAAGTTGGAAACTCTTCCGGGGTTGTGATGCATGGAAAGCATTGTGCACATCAGGTAACCAGTGGCAACTCAGGTAGTGCTGTCTTCTCTTCGTCTCATAGTGATCTCAGAGGGGGTTGTTACATCTTGGAGTGATCTCGAAGTGGGCCGATGAATCTTGGTGTGGGTCTCCTTGTCATGGAAATGCTTGGTTTCTTAGAGAGAAGTGGCCCGTAGATACACCTGGTCTTCGACGCGGAGGTTTACTTCCTGACAATGGTGGTGGGTGTAGTTCTTCCTCCTTAGCATGGCGGTCTTCAGATGTTCCTTGACTAGCTGAACGGCTCTTCTTCCGTCTTCGGCTGGACAGGTAGGTCACCAAATGATGATGATAACTATCTTGTCTAAGCACTTCATGAAGTCTATGGGGTACGTAAAGTAGGCTGGGGAATTAGTGGTGGTCTTGTTGAGTGTGGGCCAAGGTGGTTCTAGATCTAGTGTGAAGGCCCTAAGGTCCTGATCGACCATGTTGTAGCTTGGTAGGGCTTAAGGGTTTCAAGGATTCTAGTGTGCGAGTGAACATTTATCATCTTATCTTTAAGCACGGTTTCTGAGATGCCAATAGTCTATCTAGTCCTTTAAACAAATCACATCATATCACCGATAGCATCATATTGCGTAGGTCAACTCCAATCTTCACTCATGTGATTCATATCCTCATGGCTCTCGAGAGGAGGTCTAACAAAATCATATATGTCTACAATCCCCAAACTCATATGTATGTCTACCCCTAAAAATCCATGGGTAGAACATATAAGCTGCTAAGCTTGAACATGACAATCCAAGTGCTCAGCCTGTTCTTCCAAGGTCTAAGATAAAGCACCTCTATCCTAAGGAAACACGTCGTAAGCCACTCCAAGATCCTGTTTCCTTCCTATGAATCAACCCCAATAGTCCATTAACTTCCATCACCAAAGGAGTATAAGAAATTATTTGGCCAAATTATTTTTATGTCCTATACACATGGCATGATCATTGGTCAAGGTTTTGGGATCAAGGGTAAGGAGTATAAGGGTTGGAGAATTTATTTGATTTTTAGAGCACTTGCAAACAGCAGTCAAACGTTCAATCAAAGCGAAGACAAAACACTCAAAAGTTTTTGTCAGACCACATTTTATCATGATTTATCATCTTAAGTGTTGTGGCATGAAAATCAGGGTGTGACAGCTGTGGGGAGCATTCTTCTATGGAAAGCTCGGCACCTCCGCCAAGGAGACGGCGACCGAGTGCGGGGGCTTCGTCGCCGTGCGCCGGCTAGCGCAACAAAACGCCTTCCCCGTCATCAAGCTGGTGCAGTCGGTGAAGATGTGGCAGCCGTCGTACTTCTACGTCGAGAACGTGGACCCTGCTGCCGACTTCCTCAACCTGCCGGCCTACGAGGCCGACCCCACCCACCGGAGCCCGCGTCTCCTGGAAGTACAAGACGAAGCCGGTGTCGGCGGACGCGGCGGCCGCCGTTGGCCGACTCCGAGTGCTCCAGGAGTCGGAGGGCCTCGTGGCCTCCGACCTCCTCGTAGCCTTCGTGGAGCACTGGGTCCTCCCGCTCCAGAGCCGCCCTCATCCGATCTTCCGGATGGGTGGACACCGTGATCCGTGCCGGTTGTGCACGAAGGGAATGCCGCCTGCTGAAGTTTTGCGGTTGGTAAACGAGATCTCCGACCTCAAGATGTCAGAGAAGGAGTGGCGGTATGGGAAGCGGCCGTACTCTCGCCACAACCCACCTCCCACTGTAACCTTCTTCTCTTCGTCCTTTGAACTGCTTTCTTGTGCTTTGTTTCTCTTTATGGCGCCGCCCTTCAAGACTTGATTCCTTCTTGGTTGCAGATTTATATGTCCGAAGCAACGGCCGCCCTCCTGGGGCCGGGTGATAACCTCCAGGCGAACAGGGCGGAGAGTGATGTGGATGACCCTGACTTGGGGGCGGCCGCCCTGGTCGACGACGCCATAGGCGGCGGAGGCAGAGCGGACGGCGGTAGTGGAGCAGGCGGCTCCGAGGGAGGCGGTGGCGTAGAGGCTTGGCCTGACGACGACGAAGACGACGACGAGCCGCGCCCCGCCCGGAGATCCGCCACCACCGGCGCCGGCCCCTCTTCTAGGCCGCCCGCCCCGGGCGTCAAGCGCAAGCGGATACAGGGCTTGACCCTGTTCGGCAGTGCCCCAAAGAAACCCAAGAACCCGGCCGCGGCGACCAGGCCGAGAGAAACCGCGGCCAGGGCGACCCAGCTTCAGAGGTAGCCGAAGGTGCTAGTTATGGTGTCGGCGTAAGCATCATTCCCTTACTCCTTGTTTTTTCATCAATCTGTCGTGAAAATCTTCTGACTTGTCTTCTTGTTTCAGGGCCCCGCTGACCCTTGAGAACTCGGGTGCCGGCTCGGTCCTCAGGTCGCCAATGACCTCCTCGACTAGTCGGCGCATCGACCTGGGCGCCGACCTCCGGGAGGCGACAGAGCGGAACGCGCGGGAGGCGCGCGATGAGGCAGAAGCCGACCGCCTGGCCAAGAAGTAGGCGGACTTGTGTGCCGCGTCCGCCAAGAGGGTGCTGGCGCAGGCGGAAGCCCAGGCCACAGAGAAGGAGCGGCTCGCGGAGGCCGCCAAGAGCCACTACTTGTGGCCCCCTGAACACTGCACCGCCTCCGCCTGATTTCGCGGCGATGGCAGGAGGAGCCGGCGGCGACTACCCGATCCAAGAGCAGAGGGGCGGCGATGTAGCCATGCCAGATGTCTTTGTGCCGCCGCCCCCGCCACCGCCTCCGCCGCCTCCACCAGCCAGCGAGCCGAGGGACGAGCAGCCAGTGGCGCCGCCAGTGCCACCGGTCGAGACTACGGTGGCAACGGTCTTGGTTCCCGCGGCCCGCATTCCCGCGCGCCGCTATCTGGAGTAGGTGGCCTCGGCACCACGGCCGCAGGACATCGGCGCCTCGAGCTCGTCGGCCCTTGATACCGATGCGACCAACGCCACGCCCATGGGTTGGGTCCACGCGGGCGGGACTGGCGCCCTGAATGAGGCGTCTCTTGACGTCCAGGACAAGCTCCGGGCGGAGGCGGTGGGGCTCAAGCGCTGCAACGAGGCCTACTTGGAGTCGCGCACCGCCATCCGGGTATTGTTTTTTGGTTTCTTCTTTGCTTCTCTTGTGTTGGGCGCGCAAGCGCATCCACTGGGTGTAGTCTACAAGTTCCGGGCCGGCTGCTGAGCAGGCAGGTCGGAACTTTTAACTTGTAATTGTGAATTGCTGATTTCATTTTGATGTTTCTTCTGCAGGATTATCACAACCTTCGTGCGACCGCATACAACTCCAAGGTTCAGGAGCTGGAGGCGCAGACGGCCCATCTCGCCGAAAGCCGGCGTAAGTTTCTGTCTTCTTTCTTCGCGGGGGCACGCTGGCGCACCCACGGGCTGTAGTCCCCGAGGTTCGGGCTGACTGCTGAGTAGTCGGGCCGAATCTCCTCAGTTGTTCTTTTTCCCTTGTTGACTACTTCTTTTCCGCGGGGGCGCGTTGGCGCGCCCGCGGGCTGTAGTCCCCGAGGTTCAGGCCGTCTACTGAGCAATCGGGCCGAATCTCCTCGGTCGTTTCTTTCCTTTGTCTTTTCTGCTTGACTGATGCCTTCTTTTCCTCTTTCTTTCTTCAGAGGCTAATGCCGCCCTGCAGCAGCAGTTGGGCGACGCCAACACCGCCCTGCATGGCAAGGAGGTGGAGTGCAGCAAGCTGGCGGAGGAGCGGGACCGCCTGGTCGCCCAACTTGCCAAAAAGGCGGAAACCCTCAAGGCGGCCCAGCAGAAAGCGAAGATGGCGGAGACCAGCCTCCTTGCCGAGTTTGAGCTCGAACGCTCTGCCTGGGCCGACAAGGAGGCCCAGGTGACGGCCTGCTTTAGCAGCATCGAAGACTTGGTCGATGGTAAGCCATGCTCCCCTGGTTTCTTGCTTTGAGCTGCCTTCCCTTGCTTATGGTCTTGGCCTTTTTTCTTCTTCTGCCCGTGCAGACTTCTTCCCGGGCCATTCCGTAGCCGCGATCCAAATGATCGTGGCCCAGCGCGAGGAACGAAGACCGGGAGGTGTGCAGATCGCCGCAGATGCCCCGCGGACTCTTGGCGAATAGGTTCTCAGCATTCAGGCCCGGCTTCGGCCTGCCCACCGCCTACTGCGCCGCCTCAAGCGCGCCGGAGCCCACGCGGTCTCCGCCCTCCTGGCCAGGCCTGCTGGCTCCGCGCACCCCAAGTCAGACTGCCGACTGGCTGGAGGTGGCGGCCGGCCGCTTGGAGGCCTGGAAGGGCTAAGCAGCCCAGGCAGGAGCGCGTCGGGCCTTGGAATTCGTCAAGGCGTGGTACCCTGGGCTAGATCTAGCCCAGTTAGCCACGTTCCGGCTGGAGGCGCAGGAGGAGCTGGTGGTGGTGGAAGCCGAGCTCGTCAACAGGGCGGCGGCGATCGCCGACTTCACCGACACCAATGTCTTTGTGCCGGAGGTGGTCGAGGAAGGCGGCGAAGCTCCGCACGAGTGGCTCAGGCTGAACCCGGAGGATAGCAAAGATTCTGCAGAAGTCATCGACTCCAGCGACGAAGGGGAGAACAGGGAGGAGGAAGAGGAGGAGGAGGAGGAGGAGGAGGAGGAGGAGGAGGAGGAGGAAGACGAGAGCAACGTCGACATGCCGGAGGTCGGGGCGGACGGTCAGCCCCAACCTGACCGGGCCTCAAGCAACGAGCCACGCACTGAGGCGCCGCGTGCTACTGGAGGCGTTCAGGTGGGGGCAGCCCCGCCGCCTGTTCCTCCGACAGATGCCGCCGACTCCATCCTCCAGCACTCTAACGCTCCGCCTGCTGCTGGTGATCCCTCTGCTCAGACGAAGCCGCCTGCCGTGCCAGGTGGTGCGGCCGACTCTAGTGTTCAGCCGGAGCCCTTGGCCACGCCATCCGGCACCGGCCAGCCGGATCCTTCTGCCGCGCCAACCGGCACCGCCCAGCCGGAGTCCTCTGCTGCGCCAACCGGCACCGCCCAGCCGGAGCCTTCTGCTGCTCCTTAGGATTTTATCTTCTTTCTATTTGCTACTCTGAACATTTTGTTAAATTTGCGCAATTCCACCCTCGGGGTGTATATCGAACTCTGTTTGAATGCTGGCCAGAGGCTTTTATCCATGTAAAATATTTTATCATTGCTTATGCTTGCTGTGCCGACCTCCACTCTTTTTTCCTTTTTCTCCTTGGTTTTTTCCTTTGCCGCCGACCCTTTGGCTTTGCTTTCACCAGCCAGGCAGTCACTCCGCGGACCGTGGCTGGTTTGAGCACTCTAGCCATTTGTGAGGGGGGCTAGGACTTAGCCATTCGGAGCTTTGGGTAGTAAGGTGGAGGCCGGCCGTCTGGCTGCCAAGCGGCCAGATGTAGGATCGTTGATGGTAAGAGTGTCTAGAGGGGGGGTGATTAGACTACTCGACAAGATAAAAGTTTATGCCTTACGACAAAGACAAGTTTTGGCAAGTTCACAATGGAGATCAAGCCAAGCATCATGCAAGCGAAGTCAAGTAGCATCCTACACATGCAATTCTAGAGTATGAGCAGCGGAAAGTAGATTGCACAAGTAGTAAAGAGAGGTGGAGAAGAGCAAACGCAATTTGGAGACACGGAGATTTTTTCTCGTGGTTCCGATAGGTGGTGCTATCGTCAATCCACGTTGATGGAGACTTCAACCCACGGAGGGTAACGGCTGCGAGAGTCCACGGAGGGCTCCACCCACGAAGGGTCCATGAAGAAGCAACCTTGTCTATGCCATCATGGCCTACGTCCACGGAGGACTAGCCTCACTCGGGGTAGATCTTCACAAAGTAGGCGATCTCCTTTCCCTTACAAACTTCTTGGTTCAACTCCACATCTTGACGGAGGCTCCCAAGCGACACCTAACCAATCTAGGAGGCACCACCCTCCAAAAGGTAATAGATGGTGTTGGTGATGATGAACTCCTTGCTCTTGTGCTTCAAATGATAATCTCCCCAACACTCAACTCTCCTCACTGATTTGGCTGTGGTGGAAGAAAAGATTGAGTGGAAAGCAACTTGGGAAGGCTAGAAATCAAGTTTCATATGGTGGGAGTGGAGCAACTTGATCTCAACACAAGGGTAGGTAGTTCTCTTCTCAGAAATGTAAGGTAGGAGTGGTAGTTCTTTCTGATGGCTCTCTCCATGAATGAAGAGGAGGTGGAGGGGTATTTATAGCCTCCACACAAAATCCAACCGTTACACACATTTGACCAATCTCGGTCAGACCGAAGTTGACAACTCGGTGAGACCGAAAGTTCAAATCTTGTGAGCGTTGGGATTTTCGTGGGACCGAAAATACAATCTCGGTTAGTCCGATTCTTCCAAAGACTAGGGTTTGCCATTCTCGGTGGGACCGACTTTATCATCTCGGTGACACCGATTTGATTCTGAATGTTCTGAAGCTTGGCAACACTTGTTTCAAGAAGACCGAGTTTGGAATCGGAAAATCCGAAATTACTAGGGTTTGGCTATATGGTGAGGTGGTTCATCTCGGTGTGGTGAGTTTATGGAATCGGTGGGACCGAGATTACTTATGAGTATATGTTGGAATGAAAGATTGCTGATAGTTTGAGAGATAAATCACTAAGCACTTTGAGCAACCAGATCATCATCATAACCTCATCCCTTTTAATAGTATTGGCTTTCCTATGGACTCAATGTGATCTTGGATCACTAAAACAAAAATGGACTCTTGAGCTTTTGCGATGCTTTCCTTAGCATCCTAGGGGTTCACCTTTCCAATCCTTTTGCCATGCGAGTGATTGACTTTCTGAAACATACTTGATAAAAGCATTAGTCCAACCACAAAGTATGTTGTCATTAATTACCAAAACCACCCAGGGAGCAAATGTGCTTTCAATCTCCCCCTTTTTGGTAATTGATGGCAACACACAAAAGAAGATATCAAAGCTTACTGAGATAGAGACAGAATTATCATTAAAGCTTTGACAAACATGCAGTACACAGGCTCCCCCTACAAGTGTGCAAGATTTTCATAGATTATGGTTTTGGACTACCACAAGCACACAAGAGAGAAGAACAAGATGTGCTACATGCAACTTGGCTATATGCATCAGAGCAGATTAGGATAGGATAAAGAAGATGCATATGTGCATGGTGATTTCTTGCAAACAAGTATTCACAGGCAAGTCACCATCATGCACATTTTGCAAGATGCATATACTTACCTTGAAGTTCCTTGGCATTGTACCGAAGAAATAAGCTTGGGAAAACAGGGTTAGATAACACAAGAGTATTTCTTCAACCAACAAAGAAGAACATCAAGAGTACCAAGCCGAGGATGACATGTATAAAGAGTGTCTCATGTTGAGCACTAGCTTGAATCAACAACCATGTCTCCCAAGACTAAAAGATTTTCAATAAGCTCTGAGAGATTTTGCTTTTCATAAGATACCAATTGTGCTTTTCAGAAGATACCAGTTGTGAGAGCGTAGAAAGCAAAATCAAAGGAAATGATGCCAAATGTATTATCATGTGATCCTCTCCCCCTTAAGGTAAGATTGTTCTTCTTCTCCCTTTAAATTTTCTCTTCTCCTCTTATCTTCCAATCTCCCCCTAAGCTCCCCCTAAATCTTCTCCCCCTTTGACATCAAGTGCCGAAAAGGACAGTAAACTAGGAAGGTCAGGAAAGATGGAAGGAAAGAAGTGGGATCCTTAAGAATCACAACTGAGCAAACTAAGTATGCAGAATAAATCAGTTAGTTGAGCTGCAGAAGATGATATCCTGGTGAATGTAAATCGGTGACACCGAATTGATATGGATCGGCGAGTCCGAAAGTCAGAGACTTAGGGCAGATCCTTTTTCGGTCAGACCGAAGTGTTCAAATCGGTGACGCCGAGTTTAATTCCAGGGAAACATAGAAATAATTCAGCTCACTTTGCAAGGACTGTTTCAAAAGATTTGCAATGAATTTGTAAAGGATTTTCAAGGAATTGATCAGAGCCATAAAGATATTCATAAAAACAAAAGAGTAAAAATAAAAGGATTGCTAGATGAAGTTTTTTTTTGATTAAAAAGGAAACTCAACGAGAGAATCAAAAGAGACAATAGCGAAACTCCAAAACATATGTACTTCATCTAGACAGGAGTCGGCGACTAAGTCACCTATGTTTGAGTATATTGACTTAGGAGTCAAATGAGAACATTTGATCATAGGTCATACTCATCGTTTAAGCTCAAAATGGGGTTGCCATTTTTCGATTAAGCATTTGATGTGATCACATCTTATGAAGTTGCTTGTACTCATGTCTTTGAGCAAAGCTCCTTCAAGATGTGAAGAACATACCTTGGGCTTGTTGTTGCTTGTACTCATGTAGGTGAACTTGATGTAGATGCTCATAGAATGTGAAGTTGGAGCTTCTTTTCCAATTGTGTAGTTCATCTTCCTACATGGGTTAGGCAAGCAAGGAAATACTCAAGAATATCCAAGATGACAGGAGTGAAATACTGGATGTATAAGGTGTCAAAAGGATATGTGGAGTCTTGTTCCTTGAACTCAACATCCCAAAGGGCTAGATACTTGGTCAATGACAAGATTACTCATGATTTGAGTGTGTGGTAATCTTGTGGAATGTAGACCATCCAAGTACCTGCAAGGAGTTAGATGCAATACAAGGGGGGCAAATGTGTCCAAGACATATGATCATCATCATAAGAAAAATATTAAGGATTAGTCAATTAGGCTCATGCCTTGCATGCATCAATGGAGTTTTCACTCCAAGTTTGAAGCATCAATGATGTTCAACTCACTCCTTAAGCGACAAAACACTTTCTCTTCAAGTGGTTTTGTAAAGATATCTGCAAGCTGTTTGTCAGTACGAACATGCTTAAGATCAATGTCACCCTTAGCAATGTGATCACGAATAAAATGGTGATTTAACTTCAATGTGTTTCGTGCGAGAGTGTTGCACGGATTGTGTCCAATCTTAATCGCACTCTCATTGTCACAAAGCAAAGGAACATGTCTTGCATGTATCCCATAATCCTTAAGCGTTTGTGTCATCCATAGCAACTGAGCACAACATGATCCTGCAGCAATATATTCTGCTTGGCGAAGAGATAATGATACCGAATTTTGTTTCTTGGAGGACCAAGATACAGGGGATCGTCCAAGAAATTGACACGTACCCGAAGTTGACTTTATATCAACCCTGTCTCCGGCATAGTCCGAGTCGGAATAGACAACAAGATCGAAAGAGGCCCTCTTAGGATACCAAATGCCAAAGTTAGGTGTGTGTATCAAATATCTCACAATTCTCTTAACAGCTTTAAGATGACATTCTTTAGGGGCTGCTTGATATCGAGCACACATGCAAACACTCAACATGATGTCAGGACGAGAAGCACAGAGATATAGTAGAGAACCAATCATGGATCGGTAAACCTTTTGATCAACGGGTTCTCCATCTTTTGTCAAGTCATTATGTCCGCTAGTAGGCATGGGGGTTCTCATACATTTGCTTTCTTGCATGTTGAACTTCTTGAAGAGATCCTTAGTGTACTTTGTTTGTGAGACAAAAGTACCCTCCTTAGATTGCTTGATTTGCAACCCAAGGAAGAATTTGAGTTCACTCATCATGGACATCTCATACTTCTCCGACATAAGCTTTCCAAACTTCTCACTAAAATGAGGGTTAGTTGAACCAAAGATAATATCATCAACATATATTTGGCACACAAATAGTTCACCATCAACCCTTTTCGTGAATAGCGTTGAGTCTATTTTTCCAATCTCAAATCCTTTTTCAAGAAGAAAGCTAGTCAAGCATTTGTACCAAGCTCTAGGAGCTTGTTTAAGACCATAAAGAGCTTTGTGCAACTTGTAAACATGATTAGGCTTTTTAGGATTTACAAATCTGGGAGGTTGTTTCACAAATACTTCCTCCTCAATTTCACCATTTAGGAAAGCACTTTTAATGTCCATTTGATAGAGAGTAATATCATGGTGGTTGGCATAAGCAAGAAGAATGCGAATGGACTCAAGTCTAGCAACGGGGGCATAGGTCTCACCATAGTCCATACCTTCGACTTGTGTGTAACCTTGTGCTACGAGACGAGCCTTGTTGCGGATGACTTGTCCATCTTCATCTTGCTTGTTCCGAAACACCCATTTGGTTCCAATGACGTTTTGGTCATCATTGGGCTTCTCTACCAAAGTCCAAACGTTGTTCCTCTCGAAGTTGTGTAGCTCTTCGTGCATTGCGTTCACCCAATCCGGGTCTTCAAGTGCTTCTTCCACCTTCATAGGTTCAAGACTAGAGATAAATGAGTAATGCTCACAAAAGTTAGCTAAACGGGTTTTAGAGCGAGTAATTCTCCCGGAGTCGATGTCATTCATCATTTGTTCCACGAGATGATCCTTCTTGACTCTTGCTCGAACTCGGGATAGCTTTTGTCGTGGTCGTGGCTGAGCTTCCTCATCATCCTCATCTTCTTCTTCATCATTGTTGTTGGTGTTGTCTTGAGGTGGTGGAGAAGGAGGTCGTGGTGGATCTTCTTGTCGCACTTCCTCATCTTGGTGAGTCCCACTTGTGGAAGCCTCCATGTTGCCTTGAGGATCATCTCTTCATGAGGTAGGGGGCTCCACGTATGTAGATGAGGTACTCTCCTTCACTTCCATGGGACGGATCTTTCCAATAGATAGATCTTGAATGGCTTCCGATGGGTCTTTGTCTCCTACATCAATAGGCATTTGCTCTACTTGCGAGCCATTAGATTCATCAAACTTCACGTCTACCGTCTCTTCAACCTTTCGGGTGAAATTATTGTAGACACGGTAGGTGTGGGAGTTTGATCCATAACCGAGGAAAAAGCCTTCATGAGTTTTAGGAGCAAACTTAGACCGATGATGCTTATCAAGGATATAGCATTTTGAACCAAAGACACGAAAGTATCCCACTTGGGGTTTGTTACCGTGAGGAGCTCAGATGAAGTCTTGCCGAGGAGCTTGTGAAGATAGAGCTGTTGATAGCATGACAAGCTGTCTCGACGGCTTCACCCCGTAAGTGTTTCGTGTCTTGTATTCATCAAGCATCGTTCTCGCCATCTCAATGAGTGTTCGGTTCTTCCTCTCAACAAATCTATTTTGTTGAGGTGTGTACGAGTCGAGAACTCATGTAAAATCCCTTCCTCATCGATAAAAGAGTCCACATGGGCGTTCTTGAACTCCGCTCCATTGTCGCTCGAACTTTCTTGATCTTCACCTCGAATTGATTTTGGGCCTTTCTAGCAAAAGTTTTGAAGATTCTCTGAACCTGCGATTTGTCATCAAGGAAAAATACCCACGTAAATCTGGAATAATCATCAACTATAACTAGACCAAAGGAGTTACCACCAAGGCTTTTGTAAGCATTGGGACCGAAGAGATCCATATGAAGAAGCTCAAGCGGTCTCCTTGTAGTCATGATGTTCTTCACGGATGACTTCCACCTACTTGTTTTCCTGCTTGACAGCAATCGCAGAGTCTATCTTTGTCAAAGAAAACATCCTTAACACCAAGAATATGATCACCTTTAATTAGCTTATCTAGATTACGCATACCAACATGGCCAAGCCTTCTATGCCAAAGCCAACCTTTAGCAGATTTAGCAATGAAGCAAGTTCTAGGTTGAGCTTTCTTAGTGAAATCAACGATATACAAATCACCTCTACGGATACCGGTAAAGACCATGTTATGATTATCACGACGAAAAACTTGGCAATCTACTTCGGTGAATAGCACATTGAATCCAAAGTCAGCCAATCTAGACACGGAAAGTAAATTGTATCCAAGTGATTCAACAAGCATGACATTTTTAATGGAGCTATCATGAGATATGGCCACCTTACCAAGGCCAAGTACCTTACCCTTGGAGTTGTCTCCAAAAGTCACATACTTGCATGGACCATCGTTCTTTGCAAGCTCTCAAACATGTCTTCATCTCGGTCATGTGATCGGTGCATCCACTATCAAGAATCCACTCTTTTCCACCGGATATGTAGTCTCTCAGATTTCCATAAGATTGAGACTCTTCATGATCTTGTCTAGCTCGGTGTCTGAATCGGAGTAATCGTCATCATGCTCATGCTCATCATCATATTGACCCATAGATAGTTCATCATCAACACCTAGGTCAATTTGACAATGACTTGCATCAGTTTTGTCAATGTGATAATAATCATCGGAATGCAATACAAGAGCATTTCTAACTAGAACGTTGATAAGTCCGGAATCACCCTTCCTTTTCATAAGATCACGAAGCTCAAAGAAGCATTTATCAAAGTTAGGATCATTGGGGCGCAACATATCAAATTCAACAGTCTTGTATAGAATTTCATCAAGACCTCTCAAAGAGTAGTCCGGATAAAGTTCTTCCAAGAACTTCCATATAGCATGGGCGCACTCAAAGTTTGTGACAAGCTCAAGCAAGTTATCGGGCAAACCTCTAATGATAAGATTGACAGTTCTAAGGTTCTGAAGCAAATCAAGCTCTTCATCCATAGTAGGGTGCAAGGGTCAAATGGAGGTACATATGGGTTTTCAACATATTTGCATAAGTTGTACATCTTAAAGATAGCAAGCATTTCAATCCTCCACGAGTTATAGGACACTCCATCAAGAATAGGCACTCTATGACTAACACTCCCAAACGTAGACACGTCCATCTTCCTCCAATGGTGTGCAAACCAAAGCAATGGAGACCAAAGCTCTGATACCAATTGTAGGATCGTTGAAGGTAAGAGTGTCTAGAGGGGGGGTGATTAGACTACTCGACAAGATAAAAGTTTATGCCTTACGACAAAGACAAGTTTTGGCAAGTTCACAATGGAGATCAAGCCAAGCATCATGCAAACGAGTCAAGTAGCATCCTACACATGCAATTCTAGAGTATGAGCAGCGGAAAGTAGATTGCACAAGTAGTAAAGAGAGGTGGAGAAGAGCAAACGCAATTTGGAGACACGGAGATTTTTTCTCGTGGTTTCGATAGGTGGTGCTATCGTCAATCCACGTTGATGGAGACTTCAACCCACGGAGGGTAACGGCTGCGAGAGTCCACGGAGGGCTCCACCCACGAAGGGTCCACGAAGAAGCAACCTTGTCTATGCCATCATGGCCTACGTCCACGGAGGACTAGCCTCACTCGGGGTAGATCTTCACGAAGTAGGCGATCTCCTTGCCCTTACAAACTTCTTGGTTCAACTCCACATCTTGACGGAGGCTCCCAAGCGACACCTAACCAATCTAGGAGGCACCACCTCCAAAAGGTAATAGATGGTGTTGGTGATGATGAACTCCTTGCTCTTGTGCTTCAAATGATAATCTCCCCAACACTCAACTCTCCTCACCGATTTGGCTGTGGTGGAAGAAAAGATTGAGTGGAAAGCAACTTGGGAAGGCTAGAAATCAAGTTTCATATGGTGGGAGTGGAGCAACTTGATCTCAACACAAGGGTAGGTAGTTCTCTTCTCGAAATGTAAGGTAGGAGTGGTAGTTCTTTTCGATGGCTCTCTCCATGAATGAAGAGGAGGTGGAGGGTATTTATAGCCTCCACACAAAATCCAACCGTTACACACATTTGACCAATCTCGGTCGGACCGAAGTTGACAACTCGGTGAGACCGAAAGTTCAAATCTTGTGAGCGTTGGGATTTTCGTGGGACCGAAAATACAATCTCGGTTAGTCCAATTCTTCCAAAGACTAGGGTTTGCCATTCTCGGTGGGACCGACTTTATCATCTCGGTGACACCGATTTGATTACAGAAGGTTACAGAAGCTTGGCAACACTAGTTTCGGTAAGACCGAGTTTGGAATCGGAAAATCCGAAATTACTAGGGTTTGGCTATATGGCTGAGGTGGTTCATCTCGGTGTGACTGAGTTTATGGAATCGGTGGGACCGAGATTACTTATGAGTATATGTTGGAATGAAAGATTGCTGATAGTTTGAGAGATAAATCACTAAGCACTTTGAGCAACCAGATCATCATCATAACCTCATCCCCTTTTAATAGTATTGGCTTTCCTATGGACTCAATGTGATCTTGGATCACTAAAACAAAAATGGAGTCTTGAGCTTTTGCCAGTGCTTTCCTTAGCATCCTAGGGGTTCACCTTTCCAGTCCTTTTGCCATGCCAGAGTGATTGACTTTCCTGAAACATACTTGATAAAAGCATTAGTCCAACCACAAAGTATGTTGTCATTAATTACCAAAACCACCCAGGGAGCAAATTTGCTTTCACCAGACGACTATGTGCGCCGCCGCCTTCTACTATATGCGCTTTCTTCCTTAGTCGTTTTTTCGTGTGGGGCACTTCTTTGCAACCTTTGCCCGCCATGCAGTCGCTCCGCGAGCTGTGGGTTCTGACAAAGGAAGTTTTTGGTGCCGGCACACTACTTGTCCGGCTGCAGAGGCGGCATATTGTAGAAGGCGGCGAGGCTCTGGACCGACTGGTCGAACCCGGTGCCAGGCGGAAGAAAATAGAGTACACGTTCTCATAGGCATGATACTTATCATATAGATAAAAAGAGGGCAGTCCCCGAGCTCTTCTCGGGGGACCCGGAGTTTTTATACATAGTACAAAAGGTAGCATGATACATACTGCTTTCAACTGTAAAACCTTCGGAGGAGGTTTGCGTTCCACGGCCTCTCCGTCTCTTTGCCTGAGCCATCTCTCTTGTGCGCTCTGGGCTTTTGGGCATCGATTAGATAGTAGGCATCGTTCCCAGTACCTTATTGATGATAAAAGGGCCTTCCCAAGGTGCCGAGAGCTTGTGCTGTCCGGCTGTTCGCTGGATCAGCCGGAGCACAAGGTCCCCCTGCAGGAAGGATCTTGGCTTCACCTTGCGGTTGTAGTATCGGCGCAGACTCTGCTGGTAGATGGCCGACCTGCTGAGTGCCAACAGCCGGCCCTCCTCCAGCAAGTCGACGCCGTCTTCTCGTGCTTCCTTGGCGTCCGCCTCGGTGTACATGGTGACTCTTGGCGAGTCGAATTCAATATCCGTCAGGATGACGGTTTCGGCGCCGTAGACGAGGAAGAAGGGTGTAAAGTCTATTGACTTGTTTGGAGTTGTGCGCAGGCTCCAGACGACGGCCGATAGCTCGTTGAGCCAGCAGCCGGCGGAACGCTCCAGAGGCTCGACCAGTCGGGGCTTGAGGCCGGTCAAAATGAGGTCGTTTGCATGTTCCACCTGGTCGTTTGACTGTGGGTGGGCAACGGACGCTAAGTCCAGGCGGATGCCCAGTGTTGCACAGAAATGAGCCAAGGCTCCCTTGGCAAAGTTGGTGCCGTTGTCGGTGATGATGCTGTGCGGGATGACGTACCGCGTGGTGATGTTGGCGATGAAGGTCACGACAGTCGGTCCATTCAGCTTCTTGATTGGTTTTGCCTCTATCCACCTGGTAAACTTGTCCACCGCAACCAGCAAGTGAGTCATGCCACCGCAGGCCGTCTTGAATTGTCCCACCATATCCAATCCCCACACGGCAAAGGGCCAGGCTATGGGAATGGTCTTGAGTGCAGAAGCCGGCAGGTGTGGCTTGGAACGGAACCGCTGGCACCCTTGACATTTCTGAACTAGCTCTTTGGCCTTTTCCAGGGCGGTC
Source organism: Aegilops speltoides (assembly GCA_021437245.1). NCBI lineage: Eukaryota > Viridiplantae > Streptophyta > Magnoliopsida > Poales > Poaceae > Aegilops > Aegilops speltoides. The sequence goes on from CM038141.1 coordinate 79,901,434, forward strand.
GACCAGAAGAACCCATGGCGGAAAGCTTTTGCCACCAGTGCTCTCGAAGCTGCGTGGTGGCCGCACTCGCCCAGGTGGATATCTCTGAGTATTGCTTGGCCTTGGTCCGACTCCACACACCGCTGATAACCTCATGTGACGCTTCGTCGCACCAGCTCTTTGTTGACTATGGTGTAAGCTGCAGCTCGCCTCTGTACTTGTCGGGCTAAGATTTCATTTGTTGGCAGCTCTTTATTCACCAGGAACTCGAGGATCGGCCGAGCTCATGAAGGCGCTGCAATTTCTTTGAATGCAACCTCTGCGACTTGTACGAGGGCGGTCGGGCCGGGAGGTGGTGGGTTGGCGGCTGCTTCCGCCTGGTGTTCTGAAGAAGTCCCCGGGCCGACTGGTGAAGTCCCCGGGCCAGGCTCTGAAGTCCCCGGGCAGGGTTCTGAAGTCCCCAGGTCGGTCATGGCTGTAGCAGTCCCCGGGCCGCCTGTCAAAACCCCCGTGCCGGCCTCTGGAGTCACCAAGTCGGATCCGACTGCTTTGGGGGGGGGGGCACAAAGATAGAGTCTGAATCAGGAGACGGCTTGAAAGACGGCTTCAGAAGGCGGCATAGGGCGACGCCGACTGGTATTGCTTGTCGGGTGGACCAATCCGTGCCAAGGCATCTGCTTGCTCGTTGTCATTCCTTGGGAAGTGAAGGAACTCGCACCCATCAAAGTATCTGCTAAGTTGCTGCACCAGGAAGCGGTAGCTCGCCATGTTAGCATCTTGGCGTCCCAGTCGCCTGAAGACTGCTGGACCACCAAGTTAGAGTCACCATAACACAGGATCCGGCGAATGCCGAGTTCCTTGGCAAGCCGGAGCCCATGTATGAGTGCCTCATATTCTGCTACGTTGTTGGAGGCAGCTAAGTGGACTTGCAGTACGTATTTAAGCTTGTCGCCCTTGGGAGAGGTGAGGACGACACCGGCTCCCAGACCAGTGCACATTTTTGAACCATCAAAATGCATCCGCCAATGTGTGGGGTCTGGTGTAGGCGGCAAATATTGGGTCTCTGCCCAATCGACGAGGAAGTCAGCCAACACTTGTGACTTGATGGCAGTGCGGGGCTGGTAGTAGATGGAGTAAGGGGCCAGATCAATAGCCCATTTGGCCACTCGGCCTGAGGCATCCCGGCTTCCAATGATCTCAGCAAGCGGGGCTGTGCAGACGACAATTATGGGGTGCTCTTGGAAGTAAGGCTTCAGCTTCTTGGCGGCAAAATGCACGCCGTAACACATCTTTTGGTAGTGGGGGTAGTTTTGCTTGGAGGCGGACAATACTTCGCTCAATTAATACACCGGTCTCTGGACCGGCAATGCTTTGTCCTTCTCCTTGCGCTCTACTACCATGACTATGCTGACAACCCGACTGGTGGATGCAATGTAGAGGAGCATGGGCTCTTTCTCAATCGGAGCTGCGAAGACAGGCGGGGTTGCCAACATCTTCTTGAGTTGGAGAAATGCTTCGTCCGCCTTGTCGTTCCACTCGAAAAAAGTGGTCTTCTTCATGAGCTGGTATAGGGGAAGAGCCTTCTTGCCCAGCCGGCTGATGAAATGGCTGACTCACGCCAGGCAGCCGGTGAATTTCTGCATGTCTAGCAGTCGGGTGGGCACCTTCATCATCTCAGTTGCCTTGATCTTCACAGGATTCCACTCTATCCCGCACTCTGAGACCAGGAATCCAAGAAGCTGGCCGGCTGGTACTCCAAAGACACATTTCTCCAGGTTAAGCTTAATCTGGAATCGGCACAGGTTTTCAAAGGTCTCCTTGAGGTCCTCTAGCAGAGTGCCACGCTTCTCCGTCTTCACCACCACATCATCCACATATACATGGGCATTTCTGCCGAGTTGCTTGAGGAGGCACTTCTGCATGCAATGTTGAAATGTGGCGCCGGCATTTCTCAAGCCGAACGTCATGGTCAGGTAGGAGAAGGCTCCAAACGGCGTGATGAAGGCGGTCTTCAGCCGGTCGGCGGGGTTCAGCTTTATCTGGTGATAACCTGAGTATGCATCCAAGAAACTCAACAGCTCACATCCGGCTGGGGAGTCTATCACTTGATCAATCCTTGGCAGAGCAAAGGGATCCTTGGGGCAGGCTTTGTTGAGGCTGGTGTAGTCAATGCACATGCGCCACTGCTTGTTCTTCTTCAATACTAGGACTGGGTTGGCCAGCCACTCTAGGAAGAATACTTCCATGATGAATCCGGCTGCTAGGAGTTGGGCAATCTCTTCTCCAACAACTCTTCTCTTTTCTTCTGACAGGAGGCTCAAGGGCTGCCTGACCGGCTTGGCGTCATTTCGAACATGTAGCTTGTGCTCGGCGAAATCCGTCGGAACACCCGGCATGTCTTTGGGGGACCATGCGAAGATGTCCCGATTCTCACGGAGGAAATCGACGAGCTCGCCTTCCTATTTGCTGCCGAGGCCTGTGCCTATGATAGCGTGCCTCTCCGGGTGCTCTGGGTCCAAGGGTATTTTCTTTGTTTCCTTGGCCGGCTTGAACGAGCCCTCAGCCTCCGACTCCTGGGGTGTGGGAGACTTTTCCGGCTTCTTGCCTGCCAACGCCACCACCCGGTCGAGGAGTCGCATCTCGGCTGCAATCACGAGGGACTCGGCCAGCCGGCTGCTATCTGCGGTGCAAGCGATCGACTTCTTGTAGTCTCTGACTATAGTCAGGATCCCCTTGGTACTCGGCATCTTCATCTTGAGGTAGGCGTAGTGGGGAACTGCCATGAATTTGGCTAGAGTAGGCCGGCCTAGCAATGCATGGTAGGGGCTCTGGAGGTCCACAACTTCAAACCAAACTGGCTCTCGGCGAAAATGATTCTTGTCCCCAAAGAGGACATCAATCTGGGTCTTGCCGATTGGTGAGCAGGAAAGGCCAGGGACTATGCCATGGAATACAGTCCGACTGGGAACGAGTTGCTTCTGCTTGATTCCCAACTTCTCCATTGTATCGCGGTACAGGATGTTGATGCTGCTGCCACCATCTATCAAGATTCTGGAGAAACGGGCTGCTCGCCTCCCCGTTGCAAGGGTCGCTTCTAGGACCAGGGCATACGGACCAGGGGAAGGCATCACTTCCGGGTGGTCAGCCTTGCTCCAACTGATAGGATTCTCGGACCAATGCATGAACTCTGGAGTGCAGGAGGCCACTTCTTGCACTTCTTGTTGTTGTTGTCGTCTGCTGCGTCTGTCATCGGCCACGCTGGTGAACACAACATAAGCTCCGTGTTCCTCCGGGTACTCGTCTTGTATGGTGCCGACTGGTCGGACCGCCGGCTGCTGGGGCTGAGGAGGCGGCGGTCCCGCAGGCGGAGGAGGCAGGAGTCCATCTCCCTTGCCAATTCTGGTTATCCAGTGACACTTCCTAGTGGTGTGGTTGGAGGGCTTCGCGCCGCTATGGAACATGCAGGGTGCATCTAAGGTTTGCTCGTAAGAGAAGGCGGGCAACCAATTGGACTTGCCGCCCTTCTGCCGCCTGGGGGCTGGCTGCCCTTCCGGCTGCTGATCCTCGACCGTCGCCACCTGCCGGCTAGTGGAAGCCAGCTGGGTGCCCTTCCGCTTGTTGTCACCTGGTTGCTGTCGCCGACTGGTGTCACCAGCCAGAGTCCGAGGTGCCTGAGGTGACACCTTTCCGGACGCGTCAACTAGGCTTTCCGCCTTCATGGAGGAGTCGGCCGTGGCGTGCTTGTCGGCGATGACCAGCAGCTCATCGAGGGTCTCGGGCTCGTCGCAAAGGAGTCGATGCTTGAGGAGGGTGCCCTATCGGCACCCCACAGTAAAGTACTCAATTGCCTGCACCTCGTGCACGCCTTCGCAGGAATTGCGCAGCTCGGTTCAGCGCGTGAGGTAGTCGCGATTTGAATCCGTGGGCCCTTGGACGCATAAAGAGAGCTGCCGGGGCTTGGGAGCCCGCTTGTAAGTGCTGGTGAAGTTGCGATGAAGACCTCAGTGAAATCAACCCAGTGGTTGATGCTGCGGGCTTCAGCTGTTGAGCCACATCCGAGCAAAGGCCTTGAAGCATGAGCGGACGTACTTCACGGCACGCTACCGTTGCCGCTTGCTATGCCGACGGCAGGAGTAGTCGACCAGCCAGTCCTCCGGCTTCACGGAGCCGGTGTATTTGGGCGTGTCTCGTGGGAGGGTGAACCATTTGGGGAAGGGCTCATCGCGGATTCGGGGGCCGAAGCAGGGCGGCCCCAGTGCATCCTCTTCTTCAAGCTCCTAGGATCGGTTGAGACGATCGATCCGGTGGCGAGCATCATTCTCTCCGACTCCTTCTCGGCGGCCAAGGCGGTCACCAAGTGTCGGGTGCGTGACAGGAGGCAGAGTGGGGTATCTCGCTCCACGAGGCGGGGGAGGTGGCAGGTCACCTTGCCGCTCTACTGCACGAGGGCGGCCTTCCTCGTCCCGCTCAATGGAGATGCGTCTCCGACTGCGGCTAGCAGCTGGCTCATTGCCCTTTCCTCCGTGGGCACCACCAGTTGGCGTCTGGGAGGTTGCCCCATGATCTTTGCGTGGGGGCGGCTCGTTGTTTCGCCCGGCTGGGTCTACAGCGCGGCAGGCGGCCTCGTGCTGCGCGGCAGCCGCGTCCAGGAGCTGTTGGACTCGCTTCGTCATGTGGCGGAGTTCGTCGCCGTCGTACTTGTTCAGCTCATCCGTTACCGCCTAGGCAGCCTGGATGTTCTCTGCAGGCGTGGCGTAGACAGGGCGCTCCACCCCGAACATGGTGGCGACGGTCGCGCCATGCTGCCGAACTGTGCCGAGGCGGCTAGGCCCCCCAGGAGCCGGCGTGCCGCCTACGGCCCGGTCCATCTCGCGCTGATAGGCGTCCGACAGCCGGCGCATGCTGGCCAGGCAGCCAGCACTCTCAATAAGCTGGAGGCGGCGTGCCTCCAGCACCTCAGCATCCGCGCCCTCGGGAATGGGCGCCGTGAGGTCGCGCAGGGTGGCCTCGAGGGGGTCCTGAGCATGTCCGTCCGAGTGCTCCTCGCTGTTGATGACGAGCACCTCCATGATGGTGCTCCCGCTGCTGTACTCGCGAGGAGGCGGCTCGTCGTAGACCACCACGTTGGTGGGACACGCGTCGAGCGACGCCGTGTCGGAGTCGACGATCATTGGATCGGTCGAGCCGACGGATTCCAGGTCCAAAGGAGGCTCGCTGGTGACATGGAGCTGGTCGAGGAGGCTGACGAGGCAGCTCTCGGGGCAGCTTGTGCCCGCGTCGGAGGCCGGCTCGTCGGAGAGGTCGATCTCGCCGACGAGGTCAGCAAGGCAACTCGCCATGCAGGCGATCTCCGTGCCATGCAGCATGTCGAGGCTGACGCCGTCGGTCGTGCTGGGCTGGCTTCGCTCGCTAGGAAGGAACAGGGTTCCCGTCTAGAGCAGATCTCCGGGAGACGGTGCACCTCGCACAACGGTGGGCGCCAAATGTCGCGGGTTGGGTGCGACATATGCCATTGGATGGCTTATCATGGTGGGAGCGAGTAGAACGTTGCCGGTGCCTGGAAGTGGGATAAGGCGTAGACACGAACGCCGACGTGCTTTACCCAGGTTCGGGGCTCTCCTAGGAGATAACACCCCTAGTCCTGCTCTGCGGGGTCTCCGCATGATCACTAAGGCACAAGTGATACAATGGTGCTCCTCGAGCTGTATGCTAGAGGCTAAAGGAGGCAAGACTTAGCTCTCTTCCTGCTCTAGGGGGTGGCTAGTTCTAATGGGGTCGAACCATTTGCATGGGTGGCCTGGGGGGTTTATATAGACCTACCCCCAGGGGTACAATGGTAATCTGGCCGGCTGCTGGGCCCGGCTGTCAGTGTCTCCAGCCTCCGGCTTCTCCGCCGACCGCTGGGGCCCGCCGCCTGGTGGGCCCCGCCGACTGGTTGGTGGCTGCTTACTGTAGCCATGTCGCTGGTGACGGGAGCTTGGTCATCTTTGCGTGACTATAGTACCACCGCCTGGCGGGAGGCCACTGTAGCCACCTGGTCTTATCATCTTTATGGCGTGCTCGGGGCCGGCTCCTCTTGAATCCGCCTGGTCGAGCTTCCGCCATCTTCCTTGGGGTCACTGCCCGATAGGGCCCGCCTCTGGCAGGCCGTACCGATAGACCATCGTGGGGAACAGGATTCCTCCTGCCCGGAGCGACGTCGGGGGAGACATGGCACAGTGCCCCGCCGTGCGGAGATCTCCGTCTGTACGGAGCACTGTAGCCATGCCCGTCCTGAGCGTTGGAGGCGACGTGTCTTACTATAGCCATGCTCTATCTTGTACTCTCGAAGGGGGGCTCGGACATGCTGTAGCGTGAGGTGGCCGCCTGCCCGTTGCCGCCCTCTCTGGAAGGCGGTCGCCAGGAGCCGGCCGCTCGGAGCTCCGTAGTCTTGGGTTACCCGCCCTCTGGCAGCCGGCCACTGAGCCAGCCGGTCCTAGAGGGCGGAGTTTCGGCTTGGGGCCCAGCTAGGCGGAGCTGGCCCAAAGTCTTGATAAATCTTGGGACCCGGGTGAGCCTAACAATGGTGTTGATGTAGAAGCCCCCCATGATCGATTCCTCCTTTGGCAGATCGCCAGAAAAGGCCCCAAGATGGGATCTCACGGGTACAGAAGGTTGCGGCGGCGGAAAAGTGGTTTCATGGCTCTCCGTGATGTTTCTAGGGTATAAGAGTATATATAGGCGAAAGAAATATGTCGGTGGGGCTACGAGGGGCCCACGAGGGTGGGGGCGCGCCTACCCCCTTGGGTGTGCCCTCCTACCTCGTGGCCTCCTCGTGGAGTTCCAGACTTCAACTCTAAGTCTTCCGGATTGCATTTGGTTCAAGAAAGATCATCGTGAAAGGTTTCATTCCGTTTCTACTTCGTTTGGTATTCTTTTCTGTAGAACTCTAAAATAGGCAAAAAAGAAACAAAAACTGGCACTGGGCCGCCGGTTAATATGTTAGCCCCAAAAATAATATAAAAGAGCATATTAAAGCCCATTAAACATCCAAAACAGATAATGTAATAGCATGGAACAATAAAAAATTATAGATACGTTGGAGATGTATCAATCCCGCAACCAATCCACCCCGCTCCAGAGCCCCTCGAGCTCAACCAACCCCTCAGGCGCATCATTGGAAGTCCACTGGTGTCGCCTGGAAGCAGTTGAGCCCCTGGAGTCGCCCCTCGCCGTCGCCTTCTTCCTCACCAGCAAGTCCCGACCGCCACCGTCGCTTGCGATCTCGGTTGTGAGCAGCTCCGGTCATACCTCGACGAGCCACGGGAACAGGTAGGTGCTCTATGACCCCCTCTCCATTTCTATCCCTCTAGTTTTGCCCAAGAACCACTCCTCGCCGGTGCTCCGGCGGAGCAACGCCGTGCTCTGTTTCCTCTCTCTCCTCTCTCTCTTGATGTCAGCCTCTCCACTCACACCCGAAGCGGTACGAGTGGAAGCATATTCTGCCTTTACGCCATCGACGCTATCCCCTGTGTTTTCTGCTTAATTCAAATAAATTCAATAATTTGACCAAAACTTTGACCAAATGATAACTTTTAGCCTATAAGTCCAAATGAGTTGATTCTTTTTTGCATTGTGTTTGTTTCAGAGAGCTCTTGTAGCACACCAAAGTGTGGAATTTTCCTTGCTGTCTAGAATTTCTAGTGATTTTCAGATTGGTTCTTGATATTTTTTTTGTGGATTTTGAAATATTTTCAGAGGGAGAGACTTGTCTTGAAGATAACCAGGAGGAGTGTGAACATCCTCTGCACTAAGGCAAGCCACACCAACATTTGGATAGTGTCATTTCAATATCTATGATTTTCCTACTTAAATATGAGCTCTTTTTCATGCATTTAAAATTTGTTAAATAAATATGGTTTAATGCTAGTTACTTTGTCATGCTTGAAATGCTTGCTTATGTTAGTGGCTGAATGCATGGACTAGTTTGGTCAAGTAGAATAAAGTTTAACTTAATGACATTGCTACTATAAATAATGATAGTTCTTTCTGCTAAATGGGATTTTCATATAAATTATGAGTTAATGAAGATAAGGCATGATAATAACTAGTGAGGTAGAATCAGTAAAGTTTAATGATGAGTAATTGCAAGAAAGTCATATTGACAAGATTGATCCGTTCTTGTGAGATGCATGCTTTGCATATCGATTAGTTGCATGATCATGGCATCGTATGACTTGGAGTAGTTTTTATTTTCAAGTTAAACCTGATAATAACCCAACTTGAATATAACGTTGATCAAGTCATGGTGCCACTGACTCGGGTTTTCCTCAGTGCGACCACATTTACCTTTATGGGGGGTCTTGATTCGGTCCTTTGTCGTGCCTCTCGCCGGTGTCTCCAACGAGGGAAGGTTATGGGCGTGCGGTACCCTGACCCCGTAAGCAGACATAACCTTGTGTGCCCGTTTGTTTTTATGGTACTTTGTCCCTGTTTGGGACCGTTTTTTGCCACGACGGTGGCCGTTGATGCCTTTGGTAGGCACGGGGCCACCCATGACTTAGCCCTGAGAGGGAGTTGGTCGGAGTGGCTGGGAGAGTGTCATGGCAAGGGGAGGGTTTCGTCAGAACACCGTTGGCCTACCCGAACGGGAGTGCGAGGCCATGGGTTCTGTGGTGTGTGTAAAGTGCAATACCGTTGCAGAGTGTATTCAATCTATCGATACTCGCATCCTCGGTTATGGACTCAACTCGGGAGTAGGTCACACCATGGATCAGCATTTATAATTAATCTTGCACACTAAGTATTTATTGTTGGCACTGGCTTTGTGCTGATTTGGGGGGATCATGTGATGATTGTGAGTGATTGGCTTCAGTTGTGATCCGGGTATGATCACCGTTCGGTTACGAGGTAACCCGTCTAGTAAGCGAGTCCGAGGGACTCGGTGCACATGTTGGTTTCACCGCATTAGTAGCATTACTTGCATTGCATTAACCTAAATAATATTCATGATGTAGTTTGTCATTGTGCTTATGTTTGTTGTGAGCTTGCAAGTACATTCAATGTACTCACCTGGCATGTCATGCCAGATTTCAGGCAAGTCGTATCGAACCAGAGAGCTTCCCGCGTCTAGACCGTCTCCACGTTGGTGTCCTTGTGCCATGGAGTTCCACTTCGTCGTCATTACGCTACCGCGTAGTTCATATGACCGAGGCCCCTTCATGTTCATTAAATAATGTACATACTGTTCAGCCGCATCGTGTGTGCCGCTTGGCCTCTTACCTTGATGTAATATTAGACTTATGTATCCGCGAGCATCAATAAAGCGGTTGTTTCTGTACCATGTTGTTGTGTGTTGCCAGAATACTTAATCTCTGGGATGGCAATGCAAGGTAAACCGGTTGCTCTGAGCCGGGGTGCCACAAGTTTGGTATCAAAGTCGTGCTGATTGTAGGACATGCTAGACCATTAGTGCGTTAGTGGAACGGTAGATAGTTCCGTCTGCATGCCGGTAGTCATAGAAATTGATTGCTGCATTGCATGCATGTTTATTTGTTTTTATTACTAACTGTCTGATGGTTGTGAGTGTAGATGGCTTCAGTTCCGATCTTGTACCATCCTGAGCCAGCTCCGTACACATCGTCGCACCTGCTTCAGAACATGGGGCGACGACTCTACCCAGAGGGTGCTGATCCAGTGTATCAGGTGTATCGGAAGCATCTGGTCGGTTCGTTGTATAAGTACTATGCTGAGGTCACTCTACACCATAGTTCCCCTCCCGGCGTTTACCCTCGTTCTTCTAAGGGTGGCTTTGCTTCTACGCCATCTAAGGCGGTCCAGTTTGCTGTAATCGAGGCTCTTGTTTACTTGCGCTACAATGAGGTTTGCACGCACACCCACCCAGGTTTCTATTACTACCCATCTCTGCACGATAATGGGCCGCTTTCCTCTTATTGATCCGGTGTGCGATCATCCTTCTAGGCACCTTTCGTATCACTGCCGGTTATCTCCTGATTTACAAGTTAGCTCGGGTGCTAACCCGAGCCCGGATAGCCCTTGTCGCCGCTCGGAATAGGAACCATCCACCTACTATCGGTTTCACTCCATACGTTCCTCCAGCCTCTGTTACCCCGGTGACCACTTAGGGTACCACTAACCCTTTGGCAGTGACCCCTCGCAGAGCTCCTGCTGCGCGGGCTTCCCTTGTCACTACTCCTGCAACTCCTATGCTTAGATCCCTTCCCGCACCTGCCCCTGAGGGAGAATCCTCGAGGCAGCGCCATCGCGTCTCTTTTAACCAGGAGGTCTCAACTATCAGTTGAGGAGCTGAGTCCGGCTCAGGAGAGGAGCCCGCAGCAACACCAACCTAGTGGTAGATCGCTATAGTATCACCTTTGTCATGAGTATGATGTATGGATGTAGTCGTACATGTCATGATGCTTAGTTTCATGTATGAGGGTAGTGAACCCGTCATGATGTTTACCTTTTATGTCAAGTCTATGTATAATTATGTTGGAACCTTTTTATTTACTTTGGTTTCCTTTCGCTGTTTTCTTCTAGGATTGTCACTGGCTTTCCTCCCATTCTTGGATATTTCTCATCACGGTTGCTGTGTATTGGGAAAATAAAAAATAGGATGACGCGGGGAGGCAGCAGCAACCAAGCTTGTGAGGATGTCCATGTTCGTCGCTCCGCAAGACAGACATGACATTCCCCTGAGCCGTACCAGCCACCACCGCCTCCACCGCCACATCCGCCTTCCACTGAGCAAATCATGCGATTGTTTGAAGAAAGAAGGAACAATGATCTGATGGAACTATTGAAAAGTGTGCAAGTTATGGTTGGACAGAACGGAAATCAGAATGGTCATTACTCCAAGTTGTCAGATTTTCAGAGGACCAAGCCTCCCAGTTTCAGTCAAGTTATTGATCCATTGGAAGCCGATGATTGGTTGAGGACTATTGAGAAGAAACTGGAAATTGCTCGCACTGAAGAAGGAGACAAGGTTCCGTTCGCAACACATTATCTCGAAGGAGATGCCGTTATATGGTGGGATAATGCTAAGGCTATGTGGCCCACGGACGAGGAAATTACTTTGACTAAATTCAAGGATCATTCTGCAAGTATCATATTCACGCCAGAATTATGAAAATCAAGCAACATGAATTCCTTGCTCTCACTCAAGGAAGCATGTCAGTAAGTGAGTACCTGAATAAGTTCAACCATTTGGCCCACTATTCTCTCTATGATGTGGCCATAGAAGAAAGGAAGGTCGATAAATTTCTTGGAGGACTGAACCAGCATCTCAGGTCCACTCTTAGTATGTATGATTTTCCGGACTGCCAAACTCTAGTGAACAAGGCCCTCATCGCAGAAAGGGAACAGAAGCTCATGCACGACAACAGGCCCGCTAATAACAACCCCAAGCGCAAATTTGAGCATAAGAAGGATATGCAACCAGTGAAGAAGGCTCGTACTTGATAGCAGACTCAGGTTGAGTACAAACCCAACTGGCAGCAAAATGTCAACAAGACCACCACTCAAGTCAAGAATGTCGTGACCAGTCCAGTACGTGAAGAATGTCAGCCCAAAAATTCCTGCTTCAATTGTGGACAAACCGGACATTACGCCAGATAGTGCCCCAAGAACAACAAGCCAACAACTCCATTCCATCTGCAAGTCAACCACCTAGAGCCATATTCCTTCTCGAGGGCCATCCAAGGTCAAATCCATCACATCTCCGCTGATGAAGCCCAAGAAGACCCGGGAGTCGTCATTGGTATGTTTCCTGTTAATAGCATACCTGCAATAATTTTATTTGACTCTGGGGCTTCCCACTCTTTTATTTTGTGGAGTTTTGTTGCCCAAAACAAATTTCCTTGCTCTATTATGGGAAAGATTATGGTGGTACAATCCCCGGGATTGGTGCTCCGAAGCAATCTGGTCTGCCGTAATTTGGAAATTGATATCAAGGGAGTCAAGTTTCCAACATCCCTGATAGTCATCAAATCTGACAAATTGGATATTATCCTGGGAATGAATTGGTTAACCCAATACCAAGTATGCATCAACTGTGCGACCAGAGAAGTTACCATGGCAAGTCAGGAAGGTCGCACCACAAGTTTTTATGCCCGCAGAAGCATACCCAAGAAGTATATGGTTTTCACAGTCGTGGCTGAAGTAGTGGAATTTATTCCGGTGGTTAGTGACTATCCAGATGTATGTCACACCCTTATTTTCATGGCACAACACTTAAGCTAATATATAATGATAAAATATGGGTTGACAAAAACTTTTGCATTGTTTGGCTTTTATTTGAATTGGATTTTTGTCTGTGGTTTCAAGTGCTCATGAAAGCCATATTATAGCTCCACCTTCTTTACTTCATCTCCTTGGTCCAAACTTTTGCCCCAATGATCATGCCATATGTATAGTACAGTATAGAATTTCTTACAAAAATAATTTGGCCAAAAAGTATTTTTCCAAATTTAGTTTTCCAAAAAACCCTGAATTGAGGTTTGCACTACAAGTACTTGATTTGGGGTATGAAAAATCTTTCAAAGAGTATGTTTGACTCCTATTAGGTATAGGACTCCCCAAAACCACAAAAATATAATTTTAAAGGCTATTTTCCTATTTTATTTAAAGGCTTTTTCTCTAGGCTAGAAATGGTCTTTAATATGTAAAAATTATTTTTATGCTTTACAAATATTTGTGAAAATTTAGGGAAACTCAGTGGACATATATTGTCCATATATAAGAGTTTCAACACAAGGTAATGATCAAAATATTAATCAAACCCCTCAAAAACCCTTTCTGGATATTTCAAGCTTTTGAAATATTTACAAAGGAAATATTCTCTAAAAATTCCAAGAAATTCCTAGCACGTCACATCTAACATAATGGATGATCTTCCCAAGCCTCATGTCCCGGAGAACAAGAGAACATCACCAAATCCCCTCAAAACCATTTCTGTCCATTTTTAAGTTTTAGCAACTTTACATTGCCAAACATGTCCAAATGTTCTCAAACTTGGTTCACACGCTCCAATGGTCTAATTATGCATCTAGACCAAATGACACAAGTTTGGGAAAATGATATCTTGATCAAAGTGCCCAAAACCCTCTCTGTCCAGAATCAAATTTGAACAACTTTACATTGTCAACTTTCTTATTTTGCTGTCAACCTTTGTGGGCATGCTCTAATTCCTAAATGATGACACTAAACCAAGTGGTGCATTAAGGAGAATAGTTTTGCATGACTAGATCTTAGAAAACTCATTTCTGTTGATTTCTAGGGTTTACAAAAGTTGCATTGGCAACTTTTCCCAAGTGAACCCAATCTCGGTGGAACCTCTTATTATATCATGCCATTTGACCCTGTCAAGCCTCATGACAAGAGGAGTTCATCTTCTTGCCCAAACCAGCAAGAAACACCTTTTGCCATTTTACTAAAACCCCTGTTATGACCCCTTCAACTGTTCTCCATGAGTCCAACTTTTAACCACAGCCCCTCCTAGTCCTCTTCTACCTCCAGTAACTTCCCACCTTCAACAGCTCAATTATTTGGGGGGGGGTGAAAACCACCTCTTTCTCTCTCTGATCACCAATGGCAACACCCCATCTCTCTCCCATTTCAATATACAACACCCCACCTAGCTTATATCCACCCCAAGGCATCCAAGGCAGCCCAAGACACTAGTGGACATGCCCCTGCCCTTTTAAAATGGCCATGCCGGCCATATGGATGCTTTGGAGCGCGCTATAGTGCACTCTTGCACTGTAGCCGCCCTTTGCCCGACGCCTCCAACTGCCTCGGCTCTCCCGCGCGCGCTAGGAGGACCACCTCGACGTCCGCAACATGGAATGCCCTGGTCCCCCTCTTCCTTCTCCCTCCTCCTGCCCTGCTTGCACGCGCTCCAGCCGCCCGAGAGCACCAGTGAACGGGCTCACATGCGCGGCGCCTCTGGCCCGCTCATGCTCTCTCTCTTCACCCACTTGCTCGGAACCAACCCAACGAGCACCCCATACATGAACAAACATGCCCCAGTGACCCGTGGCGACGGCAACGAGATCGCCGGCGCACGAGTCCTCGGTTGACCATCGCTCGGCTATATAAAGCTTCCCCGTGCCATTCTCTCCCCACCGCTCGCTCTCTGCACCTCCCAAACCACCCCCTGCACCCCCAGTTCATCTCCAGAGGGGCCCGGGCTCAGTATCGAGCTCGAGCTCCGCCGCTTCGGCTCACCGGAGTTCGCGAGGTACATGCCTTCCCCGCTCCTCCTCAGCCCCGATCTGAGACCGCCTCCTCCCACTGACCATTTCCCCTCTCCCCCCCACCTCGTGCGCAGTCGGAGTCGACCGGAACGACCACCACCCGACGCTCCTCCACCATGCCTCCTCGCTGCCGATGAACCAGGCAACTCCGGCAGCGTCCACCACCACCGCCCGAATAGTGAGTCCACGCTGAGTCCAAGCGTGCCATCAGCTCGACCCGCCGTGCCCTGCATCGCCGCCGGTGAGCACGCCGGCCCTCTAGTCGCGAGGTTAGAGATGATAGGTGGGCCCCGCCTGTCATGCTCACCTCTCTCTCGCCCTCTCTCTCCCACTGGCAGTTGGGCCCGACCCGTCAGGTTTAAAAAACCTGGCGCACGCGCTGGCTTGCCTGGGCCTCTTTTCCATCTGGGCCTGCTGCACTAAGGCCGTTCTGGCCTAGTTGCACAGTGTCCCTTTTTCTTTTTAATTTTGTGTCAATCTTTGAAATATTCCACAGGATAAAATAATTATCCAAATGCAATAATTCCAACTCCTAAAATCTTAGAATAATCCCACCTATTTATTGATGTAACTTTCATACAGATCCATTACACTTTTCTGCACTATTCAAATTTAAATTCAAATTTGAACAATAAAATCACTGTTTGAAAATCCACTACTCTGTCCCCCTACTCTGTCCCCCTATCTCTGTTTGAACAATAAGTTTTCCCCTTCTTAGTTTTCCTACTAGTATTTTACAAAAATAAGTTGACATTTTTCTAAGCACTTTGATTTTCTGTCTTTCTATTGCCTTGTTTTTCTCGTTGGTATTTTGGGAAGATAGATTGAATTGTTGACAAAAGAGATTGGATCAGAAGACTTTCAAGACCCTGAAGACTTTAGTGAGCCAAGCAAGCAACCCTTGGACCATGACACCCCTCTTGTTCATCGGTACCCTTTTCCGATCGCATGATGATGAAATATAATGGTGGTAAACATGTTGTGAACCACCACATGACGCATACCCCTACTCATGACTTTACCTTGTTCATGAATGAAATGTCAAAAGACTAGTTGATGCATAATTTTCCATGTCTACCATGAACTCTTTGTGGTTACATTCTTTCGAAAACCCCACCGGGTGCCCCTAATGCCCTTGGGAGATGTTGAACTAAGGTCACCACTTGAGGAAGAAGTGGTGTACCGAAGAGAGCTTTTGGTGTGTGTGTAAAATGATAGATTAGATTTATGTGTGATTACTGTCCCAACTAAACATGTGCAACCACCCTACCCCTTTATGGGACGGGGCATTATTGATTACCTAGGCTTATACTAGCATGGTGCCCACATTACTAGTGACGGGGGTGACATGAGGTCACTCTCGAGATGCGGTCGTGCTTGGATAGGCGGCCATGACTATTTTCACAGGCCACCGGACACACCGTTGGTCCCTGCGTGTATGCGTGATAACGAAAATGATAGAGTCCCAAGATCTTGATGCTTGTACACAAAGGCCGTGTACCAACGAGTGGACCCTATGTTAGTGTCGCCTAGGGAAAGATAGTGATCGGGTGCTTTCCGCGAGTACTTGAGGTACCGTGGGATCGTGGATGGCACAAAAGCTTCCCGGATCTTGTGGGTAAAGTGCGCAACCTCTGCAGAGTATCAAACAATTCGAATAGCCGTGTCCATGGTCATGGACGGTTGGGAGGTGCTACTTAAACTATGTCCAAAAATTTTACAATCTCGGTGCATGTGTGTGTGTGGGGGGGAAAGAACTATTTGTGTCAAGGTGGTGACTTGACATGTTGAATGAAATGGCATTGATCCAAACTCTATTTATGTTGATATTTGTAAATGTTACCCATGTTCATTGATGCATATCTCATAAGTTGATAGGACTTCTCAACTAGCTTGAAGCTAGGTTGCTTACTTGTAGTACAATTGCATTGTTAGTTTGAACCAAATCATGGGTTGCTTGCGAGTACATTCAGAGTACTCATTGGCTTTCCACTGGTTATTTAATTGGCCAAGCATGGAAGAGCAGGAGTTCGAGGAAGAGTTCTTTGGTGATGAAGTTGCAAACTAGGACGCTTCCCAGTCAGTATGCCTGTAGGGTTAAGGCAGATGGCATGGGTTCTACTTATCGACGAAGATTTCCGCTGCTTATGTTTCATTTGATGTTCAGCCCTTAAGGCTTTGTCAAAGTAAGACTTGACCATAATGGTCATAATTTCTATAAGACGGTATGTATGGATGTAAGACTCTTGTTATTCAGCTTCTGTGTGTTCAGTGAGCATTGATCTCTGTGATCACTGTACACGTGCATTCTGTGATCTCGACTTATGAGTCGGGGTCCGCACAATGTATTTCCCGAGGAATTACCAGGAATGCCACCAGACAGAGAACTAGAGTTTGCAATTGACTGGGTGTCTGGAACCACACCGATACACAAGAAATATTATCGGATTCCTTCATCATAATTGGTGGAAAAGAAACAACTCGATGAGATGCTACATAAAGGATACATCTATCCAAGCTCTTCACCGTGGGGATCACCGACTATATTCGTGGATAAAACGGACGACAGTCTTCAGATGTGTGTGGACTACCAACAGCTGAATGATGTCATCATCAAAAACAAGTATCCACTACCAAGGATTGATGATTTGTTTGATCAACACAGTGCGGCCAAAGTATTCTCCAAGATTGATTTGAGGACCGGATATCATCAGCTCAAAATCAAGAAGGAAGATATTCCGGAGACCGTGTTCAGCACTCGGTACGATCTTCATCAATATACCGTTATGTCATTCGGTCTCACCAGCGCCCCTGCCTTCTTCATGCATATGATGAATAAGGTGTTTATCGATTTCTTGGACAAATTTGTGGTGGTGTTCATCGATGACATCCTCATTTACTCAAAAAGCAAAGAAGAGCACAAGGACCACCTCCGAGCAGTTTTGCAAAGGCCCCGCGACCATCCGCTTTGTGCAAAGTTCAGCAAATGTGAATTTTGGCTCAAACAAGTTGGATTTTTAGGGCATGTTCTCTCATCAGAAGGAATAGCCGTGGATCAAAGTAAGGTGAAAGATGTGCTTGATTGGGCCGCACCCACGACAGTCTCAGAAATCCGGAGTTTCCTTGGATTAGCCGGATATTATCGCCGTCTTATTGAAGGATTCTTTAAGATTGCCAAGCCGATGACAGAGCTCCTAAAGAAGGACAAGAAGTTTGAATGGACTGAGGACTGCAAAAGGAGTTTCAATGATTTAAAAACCAGACTAACGTCAGCACCAGTATTGACTCTTCCCGACATCTACCGCAGTTTTGATGTCTACTGCGACGCCTCCAAAAAAGGCCTTGGATGTGTACTTATGCAAGATGGAAAGGTTGTGGCCTATGCATCCCGACAACTACGGCCGCACGAAGGGAATTATCCAACTCATGATTTGGAATTGGCCGCGGTGGTGCACGGTTTGAAGATTTTGGAGATACTATCTTATTGGCAAGAGGTGCCAGATATTTATCGACCACAAGAGTCTCAAGTATATATTCACTCAACCAGATTTAAACCTTCATCAGTGAAAATGGTTCGAGTTGGTTAAGGATTATGACCTTGGGATAAATTATCACCTGGGTAAAGCTAATGTGGTGGCTGATGCCCTCAGCCGCAAGCCTCCCATCCTGAATGCTCTAATGGATTCTTTGCCTCCTGAACTTTGCAAAGAAATTGCTCAGCTCAATTTGGTAATAGTGGATGCCGGTCTTGCCAGCATATTGGAAGTTGCTCCTACCCTCGAGGAAGAAATCCGCAGCGCTCAAGCAGATGATGAATCATTGCAATTATATGCCAAGCATATGCAAGAAGGAGAGACACATGATTTCTCTAAAGATCAGCAAGGTATGCTAAGGTTTCGAGGAAGGATTTGTGTACCCAACCAAGAAAGGAGATATTGGCAGAAGCACACAAATCTTCGTACTCAATTCACCCAGGTGGCACCAAAATGTACGAAGGCCTTCGTCGGGCATTCTGGTGGGATGGAATGAAGAAAGACATCGCTTACTTTGTGGCTTGTTGTGATATATGCAACAAGGTAAAGGCGGAACCCCAAAAACCTGCCAGACTCCTTCAACCCTTACCCGTATCAGAATGGAAATGGGACAATGTCTGCGTGGATTTCATCACTGGTTTACCAAGGACTCATCGAGGGAATGACACAATATGGGTCATAGTGGACACATTAACGAAGGTAGCCCACTTCCTTCCCATCCGGAGCACCTACCGTGCCGGTCAACTTGCACAGTTGTATGTGTCCAGGATCGTCAGTTTGCATGGAGTGCCAAAAATCATCACCTCAAATATAGGATCTCTCTTCACTTCAGCCTTTTGGTCCCGTTTACATCAAGCCTTGGGGAATGACCTGAAATACATCACAGCTTATCATCCCCAGACAGATGGACATACTGAGCGAGTAAATCAAATACTCGAAGATATGCTCCGAGCATGTGCGTTGGCCCAAGGATCCAAGTGGGAAGACTGTCTGTCGTACGCCGAGTTTTCCTACAACAACAGTTTCCAGACCAGCTTGAAGATGTCACCCTATGAAGCCCTGTATGGCCGTAAGTGCCGCACTCCACTAAATTGGTCTCAAACCGGAGCCAGACGTATTTTCGGGACTGATTTGGTGATGGAAGCTGAAGGAATTCAAGGAGATCTGAGACAGACTGCAGTTGGCCAAGTCACGACAAAAGAGTTACTGTGATGCCAAACACCGTCAGATCAGCTTCGAACCTGGAGAACACGTGTATCTTCGAGTCACCCCTATGGAAGGAGTTAAGAGATTTCAGACCCAAGGAAAATTGGCACCCAGATATATTAGTACGTTTCCAGTCATGACTAGAGTCGGAACAGTTTCCTACCAGTTGGAATTGCCACCAGAATTGTTAGAGGTACACAATGTGTTTCATTTCTCACAGCTAAGGAGATGTAACTCGCCACCGGAGAAAAGGACTGATATGGCAGAGATAGAACTGGCTAAGGATTTAACATATGAGGAAAAACCAATCAGAATATTGGATGAAACAGAAAGAGTCACTCGTAGCAAAGTGATAAGATTTTACAAGGTTTAATGGGAGCATCGCATCGAGGAAAAGGCAACCTGGGAAAGAGAGGGATTTTTAAGAACCGCCTACCCATAACTGTTTTCCCAAGCAACCAAATCTCGAGGATGATATTCATCCTAAGTGGGGGAGGTTTGTGACAGCCTAGATTTTGCCTTCTCTCTTTTTCCGGACTTGATTTGCCCTTGCCTTGGATTTGAGTTTTTGGAATCAATTCAAATGGACTTATCACTTGGGCATGCCCTTGACTTTCACCCAAGTGATCCATCTACCTCTCATTCAATCTCATTTCTTTGAAAAACCCCAAAATGGCCCAATGAATATTTTTCCTAAAAGATAAATATTCAATTTCTCTTCTGAAACTCATTTCAGAAACTAGTGCTCCAAAGCAACCCTCATTTTTATTGCTCCAAAAATCTTGAGATAATTCCTGAATATTCTTTGAACCTAGGCCCACCTCCACGAGCATGACTTTTTGTAACATTTTTGCTATAGAAAACCATTTCTCTTCTGGCCCAAAAATGCACTTTGTTCAGCAAGTATATTTTTCCTTGATCCAATGGATCTGGTTTTTCTTGAGCCTCATTACCCTCCTAAGTAAACCTTAACCCCATGAGATCAGCCCTAATGGCCTTCTAGCAGCCCTGCAAACTTGGCAACCAAGTTTATAACCAGAAACTTGCCAGCAAGCTTGAGTCACATCTGGTCGGCCTGACAATGAGTTCTCAACCTCCCTAGACTTAACACTGCACGAAGTACAGCTCGGACAAGGTTTGGCCGAGCGTGGGCGTCGTTTTGACCATGCTAGCGTGGTGACCGAGTTTCGACATGGGCTCTGGCATGCGTTTGACGCACTTTGTGTCGTGCCAGTGCTTTTGTTCGGCGCGTGCTCGAGCTAGAGCTCACCAACGACTGGCGTGCTGTGCGACAAGCCTTGACTTTTCACCCTTGATCTCTCCCTGGCTCTCCCTGACGCCAGAGACGCCGCAGCAAGAAGGGGCATGTCGCGGCCAAAAGCCATAGTGTGCCCATGCCCCTGTCTTCTTCTTCCCTTGCTTCCTGTGCTCGTTCGCGAGCGTGGACAGCTCCCGCGTGATCGCTGCACTCTTCCCCCTCTCATTGGCGCCCTTCGTCATCGCTCGCCAGCTTCGAAAGAGCACCAGCGGTGCCACGTATCCCCCTCCTACTCCGGATATATATATAGAGCCCCTCTCTCTGCCCCGAAGCCTCACACGGCACCTCTCAACCACCATGACCATGTAGCATAGCCGCAGCCCGACCGGGCAGGCCTCTGGCCGCTGTCCACAACCAGAGCTCGCTGGTGATCCCTGCAGTCCATCCACCTTGCTCCAGAGCCCCTCGAGCTCAACCAACCCCTCAGGCGCATCATTGGAAGTCCACCAGTGTCACCTGGAAGTAGTAAAGCCCATGGAGTCGCCCCTCGCCGTCGCTTTCTTCCTCTCTGGCAAGTCCCGACCACCACCGCCGCTTGCGACCTTGATTGCGAGCAGATCGGGTCATCCCCCGACGAGCCACAGGTACAGGCAAGTGTGCCGTGACCCCCACTCCATTTCTATCCCTCTGGTTTCTCCCAAGAAGTACTCCTCGCCGGCGTGAGCACCGGCGGAGCACCGCCGTGCTCTGTTTCCTCTCTCCCCCTCTATCTCCTGACTGGTGGGGCCTGTTGTCAGCCTCTCCACTCGCACCCGAAGCGGTACGAGTGGAGGCGTATTCTGCCTTTACGCCATCGACGTCACCCCTCGGTTTTCTGTTTAATTCAAATAAATTAAAAAATTTGACCAAAACTTTGACGAGTGATAACTTTTAGCCTATAAGTCCAAATGAGTTGATTCTTTTTGCATTGTGTTTGTTTTAGAGAGCTCTAGCAGCACACCAAAGTGTGGAATTTTCCTTGCTATCCAGAGTTTCTGGTGATTTTCAGATTAGTTCTTGATATTTTCAGATTAGTTCTTGATATTCTCAGCGATCATTGAAGTCCTTGGTGTCGCTTCGAAGCGCTGAGCCTCGAGTCGCCCCTCGCCGTCGCCTTCTTCCTCACCAGCAAGTCCCGACTGCCACCACCGCTTGCGATCTCGGTTGTGAGCAGCTCCGGTCATCCCCCGACGAGCCACGGGTACAGGTAGGTGGTCTATGACCCCCTCTCCATTTCTATCCCTCTAGTTTTCCCCAAGAACCACTCCTCGCCGGTGCTCCGGCGGAGCAACGCCGTGCTCTGTTTCCTCTCTCTCCTCTCTCTCTTGACTGGTGGGGCCCGTTGTCAGCCTCTCCACTCGCACCTGAAGCGGTACGAGTGGAAGCATATTCTGCCTTTACGCCATCGACGTCATCCCCCAGGTTTTCTGTTTAATTCAAATAAATTCAATAATTTGACCAAAACTTTGACCAGTGATAACTTTTAGCCTATAAGTCCAAATGAGTTGATTCTTTTTTGCATTGTGTTTGTTTTAGAGAGCTCTAGTAGCACACCAAAGTGTGGAATTTTCCTTGCTGTCTAGAATTTCTAGTGATTTTCAGATTGGTTCTTGATATTTTGTTTTGTGGATTTTGAAATATTTTCAGAGGGAGAGACTTGTCTTGAAGATAACCAGGAGGAGTGTGAACCTCCTCTACACTAAGGCAAGCCACACCAACATTTGGATATTGTCATTTCAATATCTATGATTTTCCTACTTAAATATGAGATCTTTTTCATGCATTTAAATTTTTTTAAATAGATATGGTTCAATGCTAGTTACTTTGTCATGCTTGAAATGCTTGCTTAAGTTACTGGCCGGATGCATGGACTAGTTTGGTCAAGTAGAATAAAGTTTAACTTAATGATATTGCTATTATAAATAATGATAGTTCTTTTTGCTAAATGTGATTTTCATATAAATTATGAGTTAATCAAGATAATGCATGATAATAACTAGTGACACTACTGGAATCAGCTTCTTTGCCATACGCCATGGCAGACGACAAAGGCATAGATCCCGGACGGCAAACTTCTTTGCCATCCGCCAGTAGACGGCAAACTGTCCGTCTAAACGGGTGCCAACAAAGGCCTTCTTTGTCGTCCGCTTCCATGAAACGGACGGCAAAGGTCTGTGCCGTCCGCCATATGAGGCCAGCAGACGGCAAAGACAACGGACGATAGTGGGGTGGCGTCAGAGCCGTTAGGCGGTTAACGGCGCTCTTTGCCGTCCGCCAGTAGACGGCACAGAGTCGAAGCTCTTTGTCATCGGCTGACGGACGGCAAAGATCTCAGATAGGCCAGCACTGGGAAGCTGCCACATGGCCAGCTATGCCGTCTGCCAGTAGATGGCAAAGATTCAATGGTCTTTTCCGTCTGCCAGCGGACGGCAAACTGTCCAAATAGGCATCCAGTGCTCCCAGTTTCTACAGGTAGTTGCCACGTGTCCTCTTTGTCGTCTGCTAGCGGATGGCAAAGAGGCTATATATCCCCTATTTTTAGTTATATCCATTTAATTTCACTAGAATTCACACACAGATATACATTTTTTTCACAAGCACAACAGACATATGATGTATCCAACAGATAGCTCCATCCATGACAACATACATACATAAGAAACACAGTTTGATCCATACATCTTACACTAATATCACAATGTTCATCCAACACATTTTTCCATGCATCCATATTATAAGTTCCACATTATTCTTCGATACAAACGAAAAGAAGAACAGAGAAACAAGCACTCCATCCATGCAAGCCTCCATATAGTGAATTAAATCTGCAAAATGGGAAACAAGAAAGTTAGAAGAAGAAGAAGAAGAAAACTAGAATAAGAAGAAGAAGAAGAAGAAGAAGAAGAAGAAGAATAAGAAGAAGAAGAAGAAGAAGAAGAAGGAGAAGAAGACTAGAAGAAGAAGAAGGAGAAGATTCTTCCTATTCCTTCTTTTCTTCCTCTTCCTTGATTTTCTTCATCTTATTATGTCATTTGTGGACTAAATAGGCTAAATTATGTCATAAATGGACTAAATAGGCTAAATAAGAAGAAAAATGCCATTTTTGAGCTAACATAGCAAATTATGCCATTTTGACCAAACTAAGCTTATTGTGACATTTTAGAGGACACCAAGTTAAGTATATGACATTTATGAGGATAGCAAGGTTATGATGCCATTTATGAATAAAAACAAGTAAGAGGAGGACAAGAAGAAGAAGAAGAAGAGGACTAGAAGAATAAGTAGTAGTAGTAGAACTTCTTCTTTTTCTTCTCCTTCTTCTTCTCCTTCTTCTTCTCCTTCTTCTTCTTGTTTTCTTCCTATTCTTTCTTTTCTTCCTCTTCCTTGATTTTCATCATCTTATTATGTGATTTGTGGACAAAATAGGATAAATTATGTCATAAATGGACTAAATAGGCTAAATAAGAAGAAAAATGCCATTTTTGAGCTAATGTAGCAAATTATGCCATTTTGTACCTACCTAAGCTTATTGTGTCATTTTAGAGGACAACAAGCTAAGTATATGACATTTATGATGTTAGCAAGGTTACGATGCCATTTACGAATAAAAACAAGTAAGAGGAGGAAAAGAAGAAGAAGAAGAAGAGAAGTTCTTACTTCTTCTTCTTCTTCTTTTCTTCCTATTCCTTCTTTCATTCCTCTTCCTTGATTTTCTTCATCTTATTATGTCATTTGTCGACTAAATAGGCTAAATTATGTCATAAATGGACAAAACAGGCTAAATATGAAGAAAAATACCGTTATCACGGAGGTGTAGGAATGGTCGGGGCTGCGCCAGTGGCATATGGAGGTGAAGGACTGGTCGGGGTTCCGGCATTGGCCGACACGGAAGGATTGGTCGATGCTTGTCGGGAGCCATGCTGAACCAAAGATCATTTCCAATAATGTCTCGTTAGCATGATGCAAACTGAAATGTTAATATTAGTAACTAAGGACCATTCAAATGAAACTCACCGTGGTCGCCGGAGCAATCTAGGGCATCAGCAGAGGGGCCTGACCATTTTTCTCGCACATGGTCTGCACATTTGGTTCTCATGAGTCAGTCATATTAGTTAGTAATGCGAACATTACATGCATGATTGGGCTAATATGCACGAGAAACGTACCATGATGAGCTTGTATAGGGCCTGGTGAGACACCTCATTCTGGTTCCTCTCCTCCTCCAATAGCTTAGCCGTCCACTCCTCCCTCTTCCTCTCCCTCTCCGCCGCCTCCCATTTTGCCTCCTCCAAAAGCGACTGGGTCTTCAATCTCTCTTTCTCAACCGCTGCATGCAACACAGCACTCCTCGTTAGCATTGCAATCATCGACGGACGCACACACAATGTAATAGAGGAAAGGTAAGAGAGTCCGTATAACTAACCGCCATGGCGAGCTCCACGGCCCGTGCACGAGGCGTTATCTCAGTATCAGAGCTACTCAGGCGCTTCTTGATCTACGGGAGAGTCTTAGGACAATGTATCATTCCATCACTAATGGCTTGAGGGCCATGGGACCTCCCGCCACCGAGATATCATCACCAGCTCAGATGAAAAGGATCCTAGCTCGGGTTAAAGTCCTCCCTTTCCTCGCCTTCCCTCGTCTCAGACTTCACAAGCTTGTGGTGGAGGAGATGTTGGTGAAGCTCTCTGGATGATCTAGGTCAGACTCTGTGAATGGCTTGGCCTTCTTGTACGGGGCCATATGGGCCATGCCATAGAGGTCGAATAGACTTGGCACATGCTTCTTGTGGTACTGCGCCTGAGAGAGAGGAACAAAATATTAGTTAAGGGCTCAAGCTAGCATGAAGAATGATATTACTATGTAAATACGTCATTTTGGAGCTAAGAAAGGTTATTATGTCATTTTCGAGGAAAATAAGCTAAGTTTAGGTCATTTTCGAGGTAACCAAGATTATTATGCCATTTTGACTAAAGTATGCTAATTATGTCATTATTGAGCTATCCAAGGTAGTTATGCTATTTTTTAGCTAACTATAACATATTTTGGCATTCTATAGAGCTATCTAAGGTTATTATGTCATTTCAGAGCTAATTATGTCATGAATGACCTAGCTAAGATTAGTTTAGGTCGTTATTGTGCTATCGAAGGTAGTTATGCCATTTTTAACTAATTAAAGCATATTAAGTCATTTTATAGAGCTATCTAAAGGTTATTATGTCATTTTAGAGCTAAATATGTCATAAATGAACTATCCAAGGTAGTTATGCCTTATTTTAACTAACTAAGCAAATTAAGTCATTTTGGAAAGGATAAATTCTACCATGAAGAATGAAATTATATGAATCATGTAGCAAACCACATACCCAGTATCCCCGTACTCAAACAGGTTGGAGCTCCCTTGATGGTGTGGCACACCTTCCATTTGGTCGCGCTTATCCTTGGCCCTTTGGTGTTCGACTAGCCATTGGGGAGAGCACCATGCATGCACCAACGCCTCCCAACAGCCCATCTTATCCACACACTATCTTAGGGGCACCTAAGTGAGTCAAGAGAAATTTCAGCGCTACGAATCAAATCAAGAAAACTAAGTTCAAGGCCTTAAGTATAGGTATAATTACCGCCAAGTACTTCTCCCTTCTCAGAAACTTGTCGCGACACTTTTTCTTGGCCCTCCTAATACCCTTCGAGGCGTAGTAGTCTCGAACGGCCTGCAACCGAGTCTCGTGCCGTAAGTTCTGAAGTAGGCGCTTGCACTCCGCTTCGACAACCATAGCTGCGGCCTCCTGTTCTCCCTCTGAAACCCTGTAGAAGGTCTGCAATCAAAGAAGACAGCCATGATTAGTACAATCACTAGCTAGGTAGTGTTCATTTTTAATTCTGTAAAGGAGAAATTACCCCAAACTGACGAAACACAATGTCGGCCACCGTCTCGCACGCGACACCGGCGACCATCTCCCCCGAAGGGGCCGGGGCAATAGAGTACAACTCCCAGCTCAGTGCTAGCTATGGAACCTGACCCTCACCGGGCATTGTGACCCACACAGGGAAGTGCTGCCGGCAAAGCGTGCCAAGGACCTGGTTGGGCCTGCGGATAACACGGTCACGGGGCTATACCTAGCCCTTGCAGTATGACAAGGACAACGCATTAGATATTAATTTGAAGGAACATGAAGACAAAAGGTTAAAAATAGTAAATGCACTAACTTCAACCCTTTAAGTGCAATCAACCACCTCTGGTCGGGGGTCGTGGGCACATGCGGGAGCTTTGTACATGCATGCTTGTAGACCTTCTTGCCCTTCTCAACCAGCTCGTCGTCGCTGTAGGTATCATCTGAAAAGGTGTCCTCGCTACCATCCTCCGGGCCACTAGCCTCCGGAGTCTCGTGGGAATAAGACGGCAGGACCGGATGTAGCGACCAGACCTCAAACAGTCTGATCTCTGTGCATCAGTGTCATCCCTGGATCGGTAATGCTAACACACACAGTACTTGAAGGATTTATAACAGAGTAGCAATCACACACTTATTACATCGAATGTCTCAAAAGAGAACTTATTACAATAAATATGCCTTAAGGCCATCTAATAACGATAACAGCGGAAGGCTTGGAAGATAAAGCGAGTCCATCAACTCAAACGTCATCATTGAGTGAAAGATCATGACCTAAGGCACCTTTACTGTCAGTTCGAAATGTCTCGCAACATGAACGTTGTAGTTCAAACGGGTCAAGACATGGAATATGCCGCAATGTAACACATAGAGAGTAATGAATGAATAATGCTATCACTACATGCATATATATATGGCTGGTGGAAAGCTCTATGGTTACAGTTTTGCATAAAGCCAATTTTTCCCTACAACAAAGGAATAAATTTTTATTTAACTATCAGGGTGGTTACTAAACATTGAGAAGGTAATCACCCTCTCAATCCCAATTAAGCATCATCATTAAAACTCAATCAAATTATATTAAGAGTGATGAGATCCACATGATAATCCAAGTACTAGCTAGTCAAAACGTCCATAACCGGGGACACGGCTAACCATGATTAGTTTATACACTCTACAGAGGTTTGCGCACTTTTCCCCACAAGACTCGATCTCCTCCGTTGGATTTCTCGCACTACAAGGTGTTTGAGAAACGGATTACCGACACACAGCCTTTCAGAAGCGTTAGCACCTTACGATGGGTAGACAGTTACACCTACTTTCCCCTAGATCTGCTAATCTACCACTATAAGAGTTCACACAACTTAATCAACTATGCTAGAGCCCATAATAGCTTGTGGCTGCACACGGAAGTTTCTAGCATGAATAATATTATGATCCCTTTGAGCCTGGGTGGCAGTCCATAGGAGAATCACACGGTACCCCTAGATTTCAAAAAATACAGGCAACACTGGGTTCCCCAGGTGCCTCAGTCCACCCAGATGTGTGTTAAAGTAGCCTCCTTAAGTTAACCATTAATTAACAAAACTCACAACTGTCATGGATACACTCACCCAATCCACGTCTACTAGCATAGCATAGCAATGTAAGCAAACGTAGAAGTAACTCCCAAAGGTTTGATAGTAAACAGGACAATAGGTACTACCTCATCTACTTCCCAAAACCCACATATTAAACAGATCCTAATCATGCAATTGTTTGAGGATTGATCTAATGCAATAAAGCTGGGTAGTAAAGAGGTATGATCAAAGTGTTACTTGCCTTGCTGATGATCCATGAAACCTAGAGACTCGTAGTAGCATGCTTCGCACTCAACTACAATCATGGATAAAACTCAAAAAAGAGATCTAACTAGAAAGTTCAACTTAAGAACTCCGGCTTGCAAAAAGAATCAAACCAAACGAAACAACGAAACTCAAATGGCGAAAGAAACAAACTTTGTTTACTAATCTGGACTTAAGTCAAATTTTACAGTAGCAAAAACTTGTTTAAATTAGATAAACAGAAAGAGGGTTTCGAGAAAAAACTCTAGGCGCTTGAATCACCTGATTCCGATAAACGAGCGAAAAGATAAACTTAAACAATAATCAGGGCCGAAATCGTGATCGGAAATAATCGTGGATAAACACTGGAAAAAGAAAAACGGACGAACAGGCTAACATACGAACGTTCGCTATCTGTGGCTAAACGGTGAACAGCTTTCGTTAAAACGAACGAATGAGCTGACGCTTGCTAAATAAGTAAACCAGAAAAACTGAACGATCTAAACGAAAAAAACAAAACTAAGTTTTTCAAAAGAACCCGAATCGGTTTTCTCAAAAAAAAAATGACGAACGGCGGAACGGCGGCGGCGGCTACCTCGGCGAGGTCCAGTGAGCAGCTGGGCTCGGTGGGTGGGGGCGGCGGCGTGGCGAGGCGACAGAGGGCGGCGGGCTCTTGGCGGCGGTGAGGCGGATCCGAGGCGGAGCCGTCGATGGTGGTGTTGGCAGGTGGTGATGGTGGCGGCGGGGTATATAAAGGAGGAGGGGTGGCGCCTTGGGGAAGGGGGCGAGGAGGAGGAGTCCTCCCCGGACTCGGCGGCGGTGGCGTGCGCTGGCCGGACTCCGGCTCGGAGCCTGTTGGGCGGAGGCGGGGCGAATCCGGCCTGGCTTGGCTAGGTCGCTGGCCTAGTCGGGTGCGCACATTTTTTTAATAACGTGCCGCCGAAAATAAATCCTAGAAAAATAAATAAAAATCTAAAAATGTCAAAACAAATTTTCACCGTCAAAATAAAATATTTAGAACAAGATGAACATTTTCTTGCCCTAAAATGCAATTTTTGAAAACGTGCAATTTTTCTAATTCAAATAAAATTGCAATAAACTCCAAATAAAATATTAAATTGATTTTAATATTTTTCCTCTAATATTTCATTGATTTTTGGAGAAGTTATTTTATCTCCTCTCATTTAGTTTTAAAATATTAGGAAGGAAAATAATCAAAACCAACTGATCCTCTTTTTAGAATTTGAGAAAAACTCAAATAAGAAAATATCGAAATCCCCAACTCTCTCCGTGGGTCCTTGAGTTGCATAGAATTTCTAGGATCTAGCCAAAATGCAATAAAACATGATATGCAATGATGATCTAATGTATAACATTCCAAATTGAAAATTTGGGATGTTACAAACCTACCCCCCTTAAGATGAATCTCGCCCTCGACATTCGGGTTGGCTAGAAAATAGGTGAGGGTGGTCCTTCCGTAGGTCTTCCTCTCGTTCCTAGGTGGCTTCATCTTCGGCATGATGGCTCCACTGAACCTTGCAGAACTTGATAACCTTGCTGCATGTGAGTCGGCTGGCAAACTCAGAATCTTGACTGGTTTCTCCTCATAGGTTAAATCGCTATCCAACTGAATCGCTTCCAGTGGCACTGTATCTCTTAATGGAATATCATCCGTCTCTGCGTGTCACTTCTTCAACTGGGAAACGTGGAACACATAGTCAACTCCTGACAATCCTTCAGGCAATTCCAACTTGTAAGCAACTTCTCCCATACGTTCCAAAACTTAGTATGGTCCCACAAAACGTGGTGCTAACTTTCCCTTAACTCCAAAATGCTTAACTCCTCGATGTGGGGACACCCGAAGATAAACTCTGTCTCCGACTTCGTAAACTATCTCCTTGCATTTAGAATCCACATAGCTCTTCTGCCTGGACTGGGCTACCTTGAGTCTATCGCGAATCATCTTAACTTTCTCTTCAGGCTCCTTGATCTAATCTGGTCCAAACACTGACGGTCTCCAAATTCGTCCCACAACAACAGGGTCCTGCACCTCCTTCCGTACAAAGCTTCGAAAGGGGCCATCTTCAAACAGGATTGATAGCTGTTGTTGTAAGAGAACTCTGCATAAGGCAAATTGTCGTCCCAACTAGATCCATAATCTAGCGCACAAGCTCTCAACATGTCCTCCAGAATCTGATTGATTCTCTCGGTCTGTCCATCTGTCTGTGGATGAAAGGCTATACTGAACTCTAGCCTGGTACCCAAAGTTTCGTGCAACTTATTCTAGAACTTTGAGGTAAACTGGGCTCCTCTATCTGATACAATGGTCCTCAGAACTCCATGCAGACATACGATCCTGGTCATGTATATCTTCGCCAACTTAGCACTGGTATAAGTGGTCTTCACTGGGACGAAATGAGCTACCTTCGTCAAACAATCGACTACAACCCATATCGATTCATAGCCTGAACGGGTCTTGGGCAATCCCGTGTTAAAGTCCATGCCTAGCTTATCCCACTTCCATTCCGGTATCGGCAATGGCTGTAGCAATCCTGCTGGCTTCTGATGCTCTGCCTTCACTCTCTGACATACATCACAAACTGCTACATACTCCGCAATATCCTTCTTCATTCCGGTTCACCAGAAACTGTCCTTCAAATCCAGGTACATCTTGGTATTTCCTGGGTGAATCGAATACGGTGAATCATGGGCTTCTTGCAGAATTAACCTCATGATCTCCGGATCATTAGGCACATATATGCGGTCCTCAAACCATAAGGTATCGTGTTCATCCTCACGAAATCCCTTAGCTTTTCCTTTGCTCATCCTTTCCTTGATCTCGGCAATCTCCTTGTCCGTCTTCTGAGATTCTCTAATCTTATCCATGAAGGTAGACTTAATCTCCAATGCTGCTACATAGCCTCTCGGAACTATCTCCAAACATAGCTCGCGAATATCCTCTGCTAACTCCTTGGGTAACTCTCCGGTCATGAGTGTGTTGACTTGGCTTTTGCGGCTCAACGCATCGGCTACTACGTTAGCCTTCCCGGGATGATTGTGCAATCTCATATCATAATCCTTGATGAGCTCCAACCATCTCCTTTGCCTAAGATTCAACTCCTTCTGCGTGAAGATGTACTTCAAACTCTTGTGATCCGTGTACACCTCACAATGGTTTCCTATGAGAAAATGTCTCCATATCTTCAACGCATGCACTACGGCCGCTAACTCCAAGTCATGTGTAGCACAATTCAACTCATGGGGCTTAAGCTGTCGTGAGGCATATGAAACAACTCTTCCCTCATGCATAAGCACTGCTCCAAGTCCTCGACGTGAAGCATCGCAATATACTTCCTAATCCTTGCGCTGATCTGGTAGAATCAACACTGGTGATGTACCCAAGCGTTTCTTCAATTCCTGAAAACTGGTCTCACATTCCTTAGTCCATTTGAACTTGGTGTCCTTTTCAACAACTCCGTCATGGGCTTTGCAATCTTCGAGAAATTTTCAATGAACCTCCGGTAGTATCCTGCGAGTCCAAGAAAACTCCGGATCTCTCCAACTGACGTGGGTGCTCCCCAATTTGTCACAGTGACAACTTTGGTGGGGTCTACTGCTATTCCTTCTCCGGATATAACATGTCTGAGGAATCCAACTTCCTTCAACCAAAACTCACACTTGCTGAACTTGGCATATAACTGATGTTCTCTAAGCTTCCCAAGTACCAAATGCAAATGCTCTTTATGCTCCTCTTCATTCTTCGAGTAAACCAGAATATCATCAATGAACACCACGACAAACTTATCCAAAAACTCCATAAACACCTTGTTCATCATGTTCATGAAATAGGCAGGTGCATTAGTCAGACCAAATGACATAACAATATACTCATATAGCCCATACCTTGTGGTAAAAGCTTTCTTAGGTATATCCTGCTCTCGAATCTTCAACTGGTGGTACCCTGATTGCAGATCGATCTTGGAAAATACTTTAGCTCCTTGCAACTGGTCAAACAAATCATGGATCATCGGCAGTGGGTACTTGTTCTTGATTGTCACTTCATTCAATCCATGATAATTAACAACCATTCTCAACGTTCCATCCTTCTTCTCCACTAGAAGCACTGGTGATCCCCACGGTGACGAACTTGGGCGAATATAGCCTTTATCCAGTAGCTCCTTAATTTGCTTCTTAATTTCCTCCAAATTCTTTACGGGCATCCTATACGGTCTCTTAGATATTGGCCATGTGCCTGGTAAAAGCTCAATCAAAAACTCAATGTCTCTATCCGGTGGCATGCCTGTCAATTCTTCTAGAAATACATTAGGGAAATCCTTCACCATTGGTACTTCCTCCTGTACAACTCCAGATAAGGAATTCACTTGAGTCCTTTTCGGCACATGCCGGGATACATACTTAGTCCTGCTTCCTTCTGGGGTGGTGAGCAAAATCCACTTACTAGCGCAATCAATGTTTCCTCCATACATCGATAGCCAATCCATACCCAGAATCACATCCAAACTTTGCGACTCCAAAATTATCAGGTCTGAGGGGAAAACATGCCTACCTCTGGTCAATGGCAACTGAAAACATCCTTGACTTGCCATATACTCCGCTCCTGGCGAGCTTACTAGCATAGGTGTTCTAAGAACTTTGGTGGGAAGTTTATACTTATCCACAAATCCCCTTGATATGTATGAATGCGATGCACCAGTATCAAAAAGAAGGATTGCAGTAAATGATTTAACCAAAAACTTACCTATTACTGCATCTGGCTGGGCTTCAACCTCCTCCACGTTACCGTGGTTCACCTGTCCCCTGTTGAAACGGTTCGGCTTCTTCCCAGAGCTTCCATTTCCATTCAGGACATTCATTGGCATAATGTCCAGTCTTCTGGCACTTGTAGCAAGTGACGTGGCTCAGATCCTTCTTAGCTGGTGTTGCTGGGTTGGAACGGTTCTGTCCATTTCTTCCTCCATTACCATTTCCATTCCTGGGGCCACTATGGTTGTGCGAACTTCCTCCATTGTGGTTGTGACCTCCATGGTTATGCTGAAATGGTCCTCCCGAGTTCAGGGTAAAACGAGGCTTCTGCTAAGCTCCAGAATTGTACTTCCCTTGTCCATACTTCCTCTTGCAGTTGTCAATCTGCTGCTGCTTCCCTTCATTCATGAGAGCTCTATCTACTAACTCCTGGTAGTTGTTGAAGGTTGCTACCATCAACTGCATGCTCAGCTGATCATTCAGTCCTTCCAGAAACTTCTCCTGCTTAGCTGCATCCGTAGCAACGTCATCTGGGGCATAACGTGCTAACTTACTAAAATCATCCACATACTGGCCAACTGTACATCCTCCTTGGCACAAGTTGCGGAACTCACGCTTCTTCATGGCCATAGCTCCTGCTGAAACATGGGCAGTACGGAAAGCCTGCTGAAACTGGTCCCATGTGACAGTGTCGATGGGGTAAGTAGCTGTGATATTCTCCCACCATGATGCTGCGGGTACATCAAGCTGATGTGCGACAAACCGCACTCTTTCCGCATCTGTGCATCCTGCAGTGGTCAACTCCCTTCCAATCTTGCGGAGCCAATCATATGCAACTATCGGCTCGGTGCTGCTAGAGAACACCGGCAGATTAAGCCTCAAGAAACAGGCTAAGTGATCAACAGGTGCTGGTGGTGGTGGGTTCTTATTCTTCTTGTTGTTCCCCTGATTCTGGTTCTGGACTAGTATCTGCATCAATGCATTCTGCTACAGGATCAACTGTGTGAGCTCCGGTTGGAAAGCAAATCCACTGTCGCGTCTCGGAGGCATCTGAGGTTTAGAAAGGATGAGAATACAGAATGGAATGAGATCTAGAGGGAAAACACTACCCATATGCTCATGAGACAAACACAATAAATATCACATTAATCAATTCAAACAAGGGCATACATCAGCCTAACTATCGTTACAAAAGTGCTCGGACTATGCTATATACATGGGGGAATACTACTACTGTTATGGTGGTCGACTAGAAAAATTGATCGGTCGAAGAGTCCATGATATCTACTCCAGCTTCATCAACAAAGTCATCATCGCTATCGTTAGGGTTCGAGTCGGTGTCGTCGATGATGATGTAGTTCTCCGCACAGGTGGAATCGTCGTCTTCTCCTCATGGCGCGGGGTCTCCCATGAACACTCTGATCTTCTTTATCAGGTCGTCATTCTTCTCCAATAATGTTGCAATTTCCTTCTCATATCCATCGCGTATGGTCTTGAGTTCTTCTTCCAGCTTCGTGATCCTGGTCATTGCCTTCTTCAGATCTATCATGCCTGTGCACATCTGGTTCTCCTGGCGACGAATGTGCTGTTTTAACTCCTAGATGAAAGCTGCAATTGATCTATCCTTCCTGGTACTGATCATCTCCCATTGCTCATCCCGGCACCCACAAATCTGGTGGATAGTATCCTTGAGATCCTTGTGGTAAACTTCTCCAATGCGTCCCATGGTGATGTGGGCTGCCATGCTCTTTCCTAAACTCAAGGTTGGTGCATCAAAGGAAAACTCTATGGGCTCAGGGACGGGCATGAACATCCTTCCTGGAACTTGAGCTCAAATCATCCAACGATCCTCTTTTGGCAAAGTGGCGATGTAGGTCCCGGTGAAGCTTGGTACTCTGATGTTCAGGTATCTAGTAACTTCCTTCAAGTGACGTCCGAATGGTGTATCTTCATCCGGTTGAGTGAACTTGTTCCTTGCATCCGCCATCCTAAATAGTAGAAAAGGAGAGGAATTAGAAATGAGAAGAGAGTAGTGATCTAGGGCTTTAGCTTAGTGGTCGTGTCCTGCAGTCAGCGTGTGCTCTGATACCATCTTGTAGCGACTAGACCTCAAATAGTATGATCTCTGTGCATCAGTGTCATCCCTGGATCGGTAAAGCTGACACGCATAGTACTTGAAGGATTTATAATAGAGTAGCAATCACACACGTATTACATCAAATGTCTCAAAAGAAAACTTATTACAATAAATATGGCTTAAGGCCATCTAATAACGATAACAGCGGAAGGCTTGGAAGATAAAGCGAGTCCATCAACTCCAACGGCATCATCGAGTGAAAGATCACGACCTAAGGCACCTTACTGTCGTCGTTCGAAAAGTCTCGCAACATGAACGTTGCAGTCCGAAACGGGTCAACACATGGAATATGCTCGCAATGTAACACATAGAGAGTAATGAACAGAATAATGCTATCACTACATGCATATATGGCTGGTGGAAAGCTCTATTGTTACATTTTTGCATAAAGCCAATTTTTTCCTAGAACAAAGGAATAAATTTTTATTTAACTATCATGGTGGTTACTAAACATTGAGAAGGTAATCCCCCTCTCAATCCCAATTAAGCATCATCATTAAAACCCAATCAAATTATATTAAGAGTGATGAGATCCACATGATAATCCAAGTACTAGATACTCAAAACGTCCATAACCGGGGACACGGCTAACCATGATTAGTGTGTACACTCTACAGAGGTTTGCGCACTTTTCTCCACAAGACTCAATCTCCTTCGTTGGATTTCTCGCACTACAAGGTGTTTGAGAAACGGATGACCAAGACACAATCTTTCGGAAGCGTTATCACCTTACGATGGGTAGATAGTTACACCTACTTTCCCCTACATCTGCTAGTCTACCACTGTAAGAGTTCACATGACTTAATCAACTATGCTAGAGCCCATAATAGCTTGTGGCTGCACACGGAAGTTTCTCGCATGAATAATGTTATGATCCCTTTGAGCCTGGGTGGCAGTCCATAGGAGAATCACACGGTACCCCGGGATTTCCAAAAATACAGGCAACACTGGGTTCCCCAGGTGCCTTAGTCCACCTAGATGTGAGTTAAAGTAGCCACCTTAAGTTAACCATTAATTAACAAAACTCACAACTATCATGGATACACTCACCAAATCCACGTCTATTAGCATAGCATAGCAATGTATGCAAACGTAGAAGTAACTCCCAAAGGTTTGATAGTAAACAAGACAATAGGTACTACCTCATCTACTTTCCAAAACGAACATATTAAATAGATCCTAATCATGCAATTGTTTGAGGATTGATCTAATGCAATAAAACTAGGTAGTAAAGAGGTATGATCAAAGTGTTACTTGCCTTGCTGATGATCCGTGAAACCTAGAGACTCGTAGTAGCACGCTTTGCACTCCGGGTACTCTATCACAAACAAACAAACATACAATAAGCACTCAACTACAATCACATTTAAAACTCAAATTAAGATATCTAACAAGAAAGTTCAACTTAAGAACTCCGGTTTGCAAAAAGAATCAAACCAAACGAAACAACGAAACTCAAACGGCGAAAGAAACAAACTTGTTTACTAATATGGACTTAAGTAGAATTTTACAGTATCAAAAACTTGTTTAAGTTGGTTAAAAAGAAAGAGGGTTTCGAGACAAAACTCTAGGCGCTTGAATCGCCTGATTTCGATAAACGAGCGAAAAGATAAACTAAAACGAAAATCAGGGCAGAAATCGCGATAAAAAAGAATCGTGGATAAACCCTGGAAAAAGAAAAATGGACGAACAGGCTAAAGAATGAATGTTCGCTGTCTGCGGATAAATGGTGAACTGTGTTTCTTAAAATGAATGAACGAGCGGACGCTCGCTAAATAAGTAAACCAGAAAAATAGAACGATCTAAACGAAGAAAAACAAAACTAGGTTTTTCAAAAAAAAACCTATTGGTTTTGCTAAAAAAAAATGACGAACGGCGGAACGACGACGGCAGCTACCTCCGCAAGGTCCGTGGGCGGCGGGCTCTGGCAGGGCGGGCGGCGGCGGGGTCTCGGCGGCGGCGAGGCGGATCCGAGGTGGCGGTGGCGGCGGTGGTGGTGGCGTGGGGTATATAAAGGAGGCGGCAGCTTGGGAAGGGGCGAGGAGGAGGAGTCCTCCCGGACTCGGTGGCGGTGGCGTGGCGCCGGCCAGACTCGGCTTGAGCCGGTCGGGCGGAGGCGGGCGAGGCCGACCCAGCTCGGCTGGGCCGCTGGCCCAGTCGGGCGCGCATAGTTTTTTTTAATAATGCTCCGCCGAAAATAAATCCTAGAAAAATAAATAAAAAACTAAAAATGCCAAACAAATTTTCACTGTCTAAATAAAATATTTAGAACAAGATGAACATTTTCTTGGCCATAAAATGCAATTTTTTAAAACGTGCAAATTTTCTAATTCAAATAAATTGCAATAAACTCCAAATAAAATATTAAATTGATTTTAATATTTTTCCTGTAATATTTCATTGATTTTTGAGAAGTCATTTTATCTCCTCTCATTTAGTTTTGAAATATTAGGAAGAAAAATAATCAAAACCAATTGTTCCTCTTTTTAGAATTTGAGAAAAAAGTCAAATATGAAAATGTTGAAATCCCCAACTCTCTCTATGGGTCCTTGAGTTGCGCGGAATTTCTAGTATAAAGCAAAAATGCAATAAAACATGATATGCAATGATGATCTAATGTATAATATTCCAAATTAAAAATTTGGGATGTTACACCGGAGTCTTTTGGGACGAAGACCCCGTGACCGGAGTCTTCTGGGACGAAGACTCTGGGACCGGACTCACATGGGGCGAAGGATCGACGACCCGAGTCTAGTGGGGTGAAGGATCAACGACCGGAGGCTCATGGACCGGAGTCCGAGACGGGTCCATGTCAGACGGAGCAGTCTTGTGGTTGGGTGAATCAGCTGAGGGTGGCGTCGAGGAAGGCGTAGCAGCCTTCCTACCTCTCCCGCTGCCACGTCCACCTCTACTAGCCTTCTTCGTCCTCCCCCGACCTCTCGCAACCGAAGAAGAAGCGCCCACCGCAGTTGTCTGCATACTGTCTAGCAGCACTCTCTGGAGGGGCTAGGGTGGAATAATGGAACCACCCCTCCCAGTAGCGCTCGCAGGAGGCTCGGGGCCCTCAGGACCCTTGCCCACCATCCTGTCAACACCTGCAATGACAAAAGTAAACTAAATTAGTACAACATAAAAAAATTGGATACCTGACATGAACATAATAATATGTATATAATTTAAGTGTATCATCATCATGAACATAATAAAAACACCCGATCAACACAAATATATATGATGTTTTTGTATCATGATCATGTCCGGGGTCGATCGGGCTGTCAGGGTCGGGGTCGGGGTGTGCTGTCAGGGTGTCGTGGTGTGGTGTCAGGGTGTCGGGGGTCAGGGTCAGCGTGGACGGATGGGGTGTCCATTGTCGGGGTCTCAGGGTGTCGGGGGTGTTGGGGTTGGGGTCGGGGTGTCGGTGGTTGGGGTGTCGGTGGTTGGGGTGTCAATTGTCGGGGTGTCGATGGTCGGGGTCGGGGTCGGGGTGTGGTGTCCGGGTGTCAGGGTGTAGGGGTCGGGGTGTTGTGCCGGGGTGTCGTGTCGGGGTTGAGGTGTCAGGGTGTCGGGGTCGGGGTCGGGTGTGGGTTGGGGTGTGGTGTTAGGGTGTCGTTGGTCGGGGGTAAGGGTGGGTGTGGTGTCAGGGTGTCGGTGGTCGGGGTGTCAGGTGTCGGGGTGTCGGTGGTCGAGGTCGGGGTCGGGGTGTGGTGTCAGGTGTCGGGGTCGGGGTGTCGTGCCGGGGTGTCGTGTCGGGGTCGGGGTGTCAGGGTGTCGGGGTGAGGCTCAGGGTGTGGTGTGAGGGTGTGGGCGTGTCGGGGTCAGGGTGTCGTGCCGGGGTGTCGTGTCGGGGTTGGGGTCGTGATGTGGGTGGGGTGTGGTGTCAGGTGTCGGGGGTGGGGTTGGGGTGGGGGGGGTCGGGGTTGGGGTGTCGGTGGTCGGGGTGTCAGTTGTCGGGGTGTCGGTGGTTGGGGTCGGGGTCAGGGTGTCGATGGTCTTCTTCTTCTCCTCCTCTCCTTTAGCTTTCTTCTTCTCGTCCTCCTCTCCTCTTTGTTCTTCTACTTCTTCTTCTTCTTCTTCTTCTTATTCTTCTTCTTCTTCTCTTCTTTCTTCTCCTCCTCCTCCTTGTCTTCTTCTTGTTCTTCTCCTTTTCCTATTCTTAAACCTAGCACTAATTAACCTTAAACAAAACAGGAAAAAACTACACCTAAACCTAGCTACTCTTCTTCTCCTCTTCTTCTAATTATTCTTAGTTTTTTTCATGACTAAACATAAACCTAAGACCAAACTAAAAGTAATCTAAACTAAACTAAATATAAAACCAAACTGAAAGTATTCTAAACTAAACTAAATCTAAAACAAAACTAAAAGTAATCTAAACTAAAAAAACAGAAAAACAGAAAAGATCGGAGAAGAGGGGTGCTGCCGGGGCTCACCGGTAGGGGTAGGAGGCTGCGGCAGGCCGGCAGTCCCAGGGCATCGGGCGGCGGGGTTGTTTCGCCAATGAGGCGCTGCTGGCCGGGCGGAGGGCGCCGGGCGGTGGTGAAGAGGCGCAGCTCGGGCGGCGGGTGGCGCTGGCCGGGCGGAGGGGCGGCGGTGGTGGCGGCGACGGGCGCAGGGCTCTGTGGCGGCGGGTGGTGCTGCGGTGGGGTGGGGTGGGTGGCGTCCGGCGGCGACGGGCGGCGATGGCGGGTGGAGGGGCACGGGCGGTGGTGGCACGGGGCAGTAGGGGCTCCGGAGCGGCGCAGTGGTGGTGCTGCGGACGCGGTGGGCGGCAAGCGTCCGGGTGGCGGCGGTGCTCGACGTGGTGCGGGCGTGGGTGAGTAGGGGCGCGGGGTGGAGAGAAGGGTGAGAGAGAGTGGAGAGAGCTATGGGGTGGGGCCAGAGAGACAGAGAGGGGGTGGCCGTTACTAAATAGTGGGGGCACGTTCTTTGTCGTCCGCTAGCGGATAGCAAAGGGCACGCATAGCAGAAGGGGGAGACGGCCGTTAGCTGGGCCCTTTCTTTGCCATCAGCCAGCGGACGACAAAGGTCCAGCAGGCAGACGACCAAGATTAGGTTGATGGCAAATAGGCTGACCTAGCCACGCCGTGCCATATGGGGCCCACCTAGGTCTTTGTCATCTGCGTTCTAGCTCTTTGCCATCAGCTGGCTGACGGCAAAGAAGTAGCTGACGGCAAAGAAGTAGCTGATGGCAAATATCCTTTTTTCCATCAGCCCATTCTTTGTCGTCAGCTGGCGGACGACAAAGAGGAGGCAGACGGCGAAATTCCAGATTCCAGTAGTGTGAGGTAGAATCAGTAAAGTTTAATGATGAGTAAGTGCAAGAAAGTCATATTGATAAGGTTGATCCGTTCTTGTGAGTTGCATGCTTTGCATATTGATTAGTTGCGTGATCATGGCATCTTATGACTTGGCGTAGTTTTTATTTTCAAGTTAAACCTGATAATAAGCCAACTTGAATATAATGTTGATCAAGTCATGGTGCCATTGAATCAGGTTTTCCTCAGTGCGACCACATTTACCTTTATGGGGGGTCTTGATTTGGTCCTTTGTAGTGCCTCTCGCCGGTGTCTCCAATGAGGGAAGGTTATGGGCGTGCAGTACCAGCCTCTCGCCGGTGTCTCCAACGAGGGAAGGTTATGGGCATGTAGTACCCTGGCCCGATAACCAGACATAACCTTGTCTGCCCGTTGTTTTTTATGGTACCTTGTCCCCGTTTGGGACCATTTTTGCCACGATGGTGGCCGTTTATGCCTTTGGTAGGCACGGGGCCACCCATGACTTAGCCCTGAGAGGGAGTTGGTCGGAGTGGCCAGGAGAGTGTCATGGAAAGGGGAGGGTTTCGTCAGAATGTCGTTGGTCTACCCGGATGGGAGTGCGAGGCCATGGGCTGTGGTGTGGGTAAAGTGCGCTACTTCTGCAGAGTGTATTCAATCTATCGATAGCCGCGTCCTCGGTTATGGACACAACTCGGGAGTAGGTTACACCATGGATCAACATTTATAATTAATCTTGCACACTAAGTATTTATTGTTGGTACTGGCTTTGTGATGATTTGTGGTATCATGTGATGATCGTGAGTGATTGGCTTCAGTTGTGATCCGGGTATGATCACCGTTCGGTTACGAGGTAACCCATCTGGTAAGCGAGTCCGAGGGACTCGGTGCACATGTTGGTTTCACCGCATCAGTAGCATTACTTGCATTGCATTAACCTGAGTGATTCTCATGATATTGTTTGTCATTGTTCTTGTGTTTGTTGTGAGCTTACAAGTACATTCTATGTACTAACCTTGCATGTCATGCCAGATTCCAGCCAAGTTGTATCGAACCGGAGAGCTTCCCGCGTCTATACCGTGTCCACGTTAGTGTCCCTGTGCCATGGAGTTCCACTTCGTCGTCATTCTGCTGCCGCGTAGTTCATGTGATCAAGGCCCCTTCATGTTCATTAAATAATGTACATACTGTTTAGCCGCACCGTGTGTGCCGCTTGGCCTCTTACCTCGATGTAATATCAGACTTATGTATCCCCTAGCATCAATAAAGCGGTTGTTTCTGTACCATGTTGTTGTGTGTTGCCAGAAGACTTGATCTCTGGGCTGGCAATGCAAGGTAAACCGGTTGCTCTAAGCCGGGATGCCACAACTATGTAAACAGGATGACATGATATAACTATACGATGTGTCTATTAAAGTGGTTGGCATGCCATAATTCACAAACATGTCGTTGATGGAAACATGATGGCATGATATAATTCACGGATAGAATGACATAATTCAAAATATGATGACTATGTAAACAAGATGAGATGATATAACTATATTATGTCTTTAGAAAATGGGTTGGCATGCCATAATTCAGATACATGATGTCTATATAAACATCATGGCATGATATAATTCAAATACAAGATTTATATACTAAGCAAGTGAGCAGAGGGCAATTGCATAAATGATGTGTTAACTAAGCAGATGTCATTCAATATTGTGTATAGGATGTAAAAACTAAGCATTGCAATACAACATATGCATGATATGAGTAATATAACCCTACCATGTTTGAGCATACACCTCAGGGGGATAATAGGACTGGTCATCTGCCTCTGAATCTTCCTCTGGGGAGCTATCTGTAACTAGCAACATATCTGCTTCAGCAGGTAGCATTGTCTGCTCTGAAGACCTTGTTTTCACTCTAGATTTCTCCATCACCAATTCAAATGGTTGATGCACAGGAAGAGCAGTTGAATATACAAACATTATCGACAAATGCAATGAGAAATACAAAAAAAGGACGGCATGATATAATTCACATATATGACGCTTGGCTAAACAGCTTGGCAATGCATAATTCACATATATAATGCCTTGCAACAAGATAGCATTGCACAATTCACATATATAATGTCTTGTAACAAGATGGCATTGCATAATTCACATATATGGTAATTAGATACTAAGCAGGTGGCTTTCACTCAAAGCATATCTAAACTAAGCAAATGTCATAGCAATGCAAGACACCTTACGCACGATATGAGAAACATAACATTGCCAAGTTAGAGCATGCACCTCGGGGGGGGGGATAGGACTGGTCATCTATCTCTGAATCCTCCTTTGAGGAGCTATCTGTAACTAGCAAGACATACACTTCATCAGATAGCATTGTCTTCTCTGAAGACCTTGTTTCCGCTCCAGATTTTTTCATGACCGTGTCAATTGGCTGATGCACAGGAAGAGTAATTGAATGTACTTAAATTATTGACAAATTTAATACGTGATAAAAAATGATGGCATGATATAATTCACATATAAGATGAATGGCTAACCAAGGTGGCATTGCAAAATTCACATATATGATGCCTGGCTAAACAAGATGGCATTGCATGATTAACATATACGATAAATAAACTAAAGAGATGGCATTCGCACAAAGCATGT
The DNA here is from genome assembly GCA_021437245.1 of Aegilops speltoides. Taxonomy (NCBI): domain Eukaryota; kingdom Viridiplantae; phylum Streptophyta; class Magnoliopsida; order Poales; family Poaceae; genus Aegilops; species Aegilops speltoides. The sequence goes on from CM038141.1 coordinate 79,944,249, forward strand.
CTAAACTAAGCAGATGATATTTGATGTATAAAGTAAGCAATGCAAGGCATCATATGCATGATATTACCAACATCAGCATGCGAAGTTAGAGCAAAGACCTCAGGGATTAAATAGGACTGGTCTTCTCTTTCTGAATCCCCCCCAGAACAATTATCTTCCTCTTGATTACAATCCAAAATGGGTGGAGGGGGGCTGCCTTTGCACCCACCATGGAGCGACGTCTGCATGAAATTTTATTGCCACGCAAGGCTCGTCTCTTTTGCTCTACATGTTCAGTTCCATTGTGTATGATAACTGACATGCATAGGAATAAAACAAAGTGAGGTTATGTAAGGAGTGCATGCACAAATCCAGAGTGATATGATACGTCCATTTTGCATCATGCTTTTATATCAATATTTATTGCATTATGGGCTGTTATTACACATTATATCTCAATACTTATGGCTATTCTCTCTTATTTTACAAGGTTTACCATGAAGAGGGGAAATGCCGGCAGCTGGAATTCTGGCTGGAAAAGGAGCAAACATTGGAAACCTATTCTGCACAACTCCAAAAGTCCTGAAACTCCACGAAACCACTTTTTGGATTTTATAAGAATTTATGAGCGAAAGAAATAGGCCAGGGGGCCCACACCCTGTCCAGGAGACAGGAGGGCGCGCCCCCCTATAGGGCGCGACCTCCAATCTCCTGGGCCCCCTGGTGGGCCTCCGGCCTCCATCTTCTGCTATATCATCACTTTTCCCCTGGAAAAAATCGTGGGGTAAGCTTACGGGACGAAAATCCGCCGCCACGAGGCGGAAACTTGGCGGAATCTATCTAGGGCTCTGGCCGAGCTGTTCTGCCGAGGACACTTCCCTCCGGGAGGGCGAAATCATCACCAACGTCATCACCAACGATCCACTCACCGGGAGGGGGTCAATATCCATCAACACCTTCGCCAGCACCATCTCCTCTCAAAACCCTAGTTCATCTCTTGTATCCAATCTTGTATCAAAACCACAAATTGGTACCTGTGGGTTGCTAGCATTGTTGATTACTCCTTGCAGTTGATGCTATTTGGTTTACTTGGTGGAAAATCATATGTTAAGATCCTTTATGCATATTATTACCCCTCTGATTATGAACATGAATATGCTTTGTGAGTAGTTACGTTTGTTCCTGAGGACATGGGTGAAGTCTTGCTATTAGTAGTCATGTGAATTTGGTATTCGTTCGATATTTTGATGAGATGTATGTTGTCTTTCCTCTAGTGGTGTTATGTGAACGTCGACTACATGTCACTTCACCATTATTTGGGCCTAGAGGAAGGCGTAGGGAAGTAATAAGTAGATGATGGGTTGCTAGAGTGATAGAAGCTTAAACCCTAGTTTATGCGTTGCTTTGATAGGGGTTGATATGGACCCATATGTTTAATGATGTGGTTAGGTTTACCTTAATACTCCTTTTTGTAGTTGCGGATGCTTGCAATAAGGGTAAATCATAAGTGGGATGCATGTCCATGTTAGGGAAGTACCCAAGTGCTGGTCCACCCACATATCAAATTATCAAAGTACCGAACGCAATCTTATGAACGTGATGAAAACTAGCTTGACGATAATTCCCAATGTGTCCTCGGGAGCTCCTTCTTCATTATTAGAATTTGTCCAGGCTTATCCTTTGCTACATAAAGGATTGGGCCACCTTGCTGCACTCTATTTACTTTATTTACTTTTTGCTCGTTACTATTTATCTTATCACAAAACTATCTATCACCTACTATTTCAGTGCTTGCAGAGAAAACCTTACTGAAAACCGCTTATCATTTCCTTCTGCTCCTCGTTGGGTTCGACACTCTTACTTATAGAAAGGACTACGATAGATCCCCTATACTTGTGGGTCATCAAGACTCTTTTCTGGCACCGTTGACGGGGAGCGTAGCGCTCTTGGTGAGTGGAACTTGGTAAGGAAACATTTATATAGTGTGCTAAAATTTTCTGTTACTTGTCACTATGGAAACTAATCCTTTGAGGGACTTGTTTGGGGTATCTTCACCGCAACCAGAAGAGCAAAGAGATGCTCCTCAACCTACTGAACTTTATGAAAATATTCATTTTGAGATTCCTTGGGGTATGATAGAAAAACTGCTAGCTAATCCTTTTGCAGGAGACAGAACATTGCATCCCGACTTACACCTTATCTTTGTGGATGAAGTTTGTGGATTATTTAAGCTTGCAGGTATTCCCGATGATGTTGTCAAAAGGAAGGTCTTCTCTTTATCTTTGAAGGGAGATGCAATGACATGGTATAGGCTATGTGATGATATGAGATCTTGGAATTATAAGCGATTGAAGTTGGAATTTCACTAGAAGTTCTATACTATGCATCTTGTTCATCGTGATCGTAATTACATATATAATTTCTGGCCTCGCGAAGGAGAAAGCATCGCTCAAGCTTGGGGGAGGCTTAAGTCAATGTTGTTTTCATGCCCCAATCATGAGCTCTCTCGGGAAATGATTATTCAGAATTTTTATGCTCGGCTTTCTCTTGATAATCGCAACCTGCTCGATACTTCGTGTCTTTGGTTCCTATATGTTGAAGACTATTGATTTCAAATGGGACTTATTGGAAAGAATTAAACGCAACTGAAGATTGGGGTTCCGACAATGGTAAGGAGTCGGTATGACACCTAAGTTCGATTGTGTTAAATCTTTTATGGATACCGATGCTTTCCGTGGATTTAGCTCTAAGTATGGACTTGACTCTGAGATAGTAGCTACTTTTTGTGAAACTTTTGCTACTCACGTTGATCTCCCTATAGAGAAGTGGTTTAAATATAATCCTCCTGTTGAAGTGAAAGTAGTTGCACCTATTACAGTCGAAGAAAAGACTATTACATATAGTGATCCTATTATTCCTACTGCTAATGTTGAAAAACCTCCTTTTCCTGTTAGGATAAAAGATCATGCTAAAGCTTCGACTGTTGTTCGTAAGAGTAATACTAGGACTGATACACCTCCTGAGCAAATTAATGTTGAACTGGTATTGCTATGATTAAAGATCTCTTGGATGAGGACTTAGATGGGCATGTTATCTCTTTCTTGGGTGAAACTGCTAATATTGCTAGACCCGATACTAAAACATGTAGACCTGTTGTAGGCACGCCTGTTATTTCTGTTAAAATAGGAGATCATTGTTATCATGGCTTATGTGATATGGGTGCTAGTGCTAGTGTGATACCTTATGATCTTTATAAAGAAATTATGCACGATATTGCACCTGTTGAATTAGAAGACATTGATGTTACTATTAAGCTTGCTAATAGGGACACCATTAAACCTATTGGGATTGTTAGAGATGTTGAAGTCTTGTGTGGGAAGATTAAATACCCTGCTGATTTTCTTGTTCTTGCTTCCCACAAGATGATTTTTATCCCATTATTTTTGGTAGACCCTTCTTGAATACTGCTAGTGCTAAGATTAATTGTAAAAGGAAGGTCGTCACTGTTGGCATAGATGGTATGTCTCATGAGTTCAATTTTGCTAAGTTTAGTAGACAACCTCGTGAAAGGGAACCACCTAGTAAGGATGAAATTATTGGTGTTGCTTCCATTGCTGTTCCTCCAACTGATCCGTTAGAACAATATTTTTTAGACCATGAAAATGATATGTTTATGAAGGAAAGGGAAGAAATAGATGAAGTGTTCCTTAAACAAGAACCTATGCTGAAACATCACATTCCCGTTGAAATTCTTGTGGATCCCCCTCCACCCAAGGGTGATCCCGTGTTTGAACTCAAACCCTTACATGATAATTTTAAGTATGCTTATGTTGATGAAAAAGAAATATATCCTGTTATTATTAGTGCTAACCTTTCAGAGAAAGAAGAAGAGATATTATTGAAAACTCTGAAGAAGCACATAGCTGCTATTGGATATACTCTAGATGATCTTAAGGGCATTAGTCCCATGTTATGTCAACACAAAATTTCACTGGAGAAAGATGCCAAACCAGTTAGAGATCCTCAAAGACGATTAAATCCCAAGATGAAGGAAGTGGTAAGAAAGGAGATACTAAAGCTCCTTGAGGCAGGTATTATTTATCCCTTTGCTGATAGTGAACGGGTAAGCCCTGTCCATTGTGTCCCTAAAAAGGGAGGTATTACCGTTGTTCCTAATGATAAAGATGAATTGATCCCGCAAAGAATTATTACAGGTTATAGGATGGTAATTGATTTTTGTAAGTTAAATAAGGCTACTAAGAAAGATCATTACCCTTTACCTTTTATTGACCAAATGCTAGAAAGGCTATCCAAACACACACATTTTTGCTTTCTAGATGGTTATTCTGGCTTCTCTCAGATACCTGTGTCAGCGAAGGATCAATCTAAAACTACTTTCACTTGCCCTGTTGGTACTTTTGCTTATAGACGTATGCCTTTTGGTTTATGTAATGCACCTGCTACCTTTAAAGATGCATGATGGCTATATTTTCTAATTTTTGTGAAAAGATTTGTGAGGTATTCATGGATGACTTCTCCGTCCACTACTAGGGAAAAGCCTAGCAGCAGCGTGGGTTTTGGCCCTCAAGAGCGAGTGGTTGCGACGCTACTAATAAGCGCTTCTACTAACGCATAGCGATGGCGCTGTTGACTCACGCTAATGCTCTTGATGAATAATCAGCAGCGCTCTTTGAAAAGGGCGCCATCGATATTATTGCAAGCTTTTCAGCGAGGAAGCGCTTGATGTAAGTCGACGCCATGCTAAATTTTCCCTCGCTACTACTAGTTTTATTAGTTTTTTCCTGCATATTTGTTTTTATTTGTTTTGTATTTGAATAGGCTTTATACAATAATCTTTAGCATATCATCCACATACAAATGTAATCATAGCATATACATACAATTAGTCTCATCAAATCATGTCATCATCATAATCATCAGCCAACACAAAGTGGTCTCTCGTCATCAATCTCGAAAATAGCGATACAAGTCTCGATTACTTGCAAATACATCGTCATCCATCTAAACAATAATATACGCGAGAATAGCTATCACTTTGAGTACATGAGTTTGTTGGGGAACGTTGCAGAAAATTAAAATTTTTCCTACGGTTTCACCAAGATCCATCTATGAGTTCATCTAAGCAACGAGTAACGGGAGAGAGTTTGCATCTACATACCACTTGTAGATCGCGTGCGGAAGCTTGCTTGGTGATGATGGAGTCGTACTCGAGCGTGATTCAGATCACCGATGCCAAGTGCTGAACGGACAGCACCTCCGCGTTCAACACACACGGGACGGCGGCGTCTCCTCCTTCTTGATCCAGCAAGGGGAAGGAGAGGTTGAGGAAGACAGCACCACCGCAAAGACGACGGCGTGGTGATGGTGGTGAAGCAAGATACTCGGCTGTGGCTTCGCCGAGCTCTACGGAGGAGGAGATGTGTTGGGAGGGAGGGCTGCGCCTTGGGAGATGTGTACAGCAGCCCCCCCCCCTTTATATAGGCCCTGGGGTGGCCGCCCCTAGAGATCCAATATCAAGGGGGGGCGGCCAAGGGGTGGAGTGCCCCCAAGCCGGTGGGCGCCCCCCCCTAGGGTTTCAACCCTAGGCGCAGGGTGGGCCTAGGGGCGCACCAGCCCCTGTGGGCTGGTTCCTTCCCCTATGGCCCATGGGGCCCTCCGGGATGGGTGGCCCCACCGGTGGACCCGGGACCCTTCCGGTGGTCCGTACTTTGCAGTAACCCTCAAACATTCCCGATGGCGAAACACCACTTCCTATATATTATTCTTTACCTCCGGACCCTTCCGAACTCCTCGTGACGTCCGGGATCTCATCAGGGACTCAACAACATTCGGTATTCACATACTAGTCTTCCTACTAACCCTAGCGTCAACGAACCTTAAGTGTGTAGACCCTACGGGTTTGGGAGACACGCAGACATGACCGAGGCGATTCTCGGGCAATAACCAACAGCGGATCTGGATACCCATGTTGGCTCCCACATGCTCCTCGATGATTTCATCGGTTGAACCACGATGTCGAGGATTCTATCAAACCCGTATGCAATTCCCTTTGTCAATCGGTGCGTTACTTGCGAGACTCGATCGTCGGTATCCCAATACCTCGTTCGGTCTCGTTATCGCAAGTCACTTTACTCGCATCAGTAATGCATGATCCCGTGGCCAACACCTTGGTCACATTGAGCTCATTATGATGATGCATTACCGAGTGGGCCCAGAGATACCTCTCCGTCATACGGAGTGACAAATCGATCTCGATCCATGTCAACCCTTGAGATACTTTCGGAGATACTTGTAATGCACCTTTATAGTCACCCGATTCGTTGTGACGTTTGATACACCCAAGGCACTCCTACGGCAACCGGAGTTACACGATCTCATGGTCGAAGGAATAGATACTTGACATTGGCAAAGCTTCTAGCAAGCGAACTATACGATCTTTTATGCTATGCTTATGATTGGGTCTTGTCCATCACATCATTCTCCTAATGATGTGATCCCGTTATCAACGACATCCAATGTCCATAGTCAGAAACCATGACCATCTATTGATCACAACGGGCTAGTCAACTAGAGGCTCACTAGGGACATATTGGGGTCTAAGTGTTCACACGTGTATTATGATTTCGGATAACACGGTTATAGCATGAACAAAAGACAATTATCATGAACATTGAAATATAATAATACTTTTATTATTGCCTCTAGGGCATATTTCCAACAGTCTCCCACTTGCACTAGAGTCACTAATCTAGTTACATTGTGATGAATCGAACACCCATAGAGTTACGGTGTTGATCATGTTTTGCACGAGAGAGGTTTAGTCAACGGATCTGCGACATTCGATCCGTGTGCACTTTGCAAATCTCTATGTCTCCATCTTGAACATTTTCACGGATGGAGTTGAAACGACGCTTGATGTGCTGGTCTTCTTGTGAAACCGGGCTCCTTTGCAAGGGCAATAGCTCGGTGTTGTCACGAGAAGAGTTTGATCGGCCCGACGCATTGGGTATGACTCCTAGGTCGGTGATGAACTCCTTCACCCAAATTGCTTCATGCGCTGCCTCCGAGGCTGCCATGTACTCCGCTTCACATGTAGATCCCGCCACGACGCTTCGCTTGCATACTGCACCAGCATCTTGCTCCACCATTCAACATATACACGTATCCGGTTTGTGACTTAGAGTCATCGGATCCGAGTCGGCTAAGCGTCGGCGTAACCCTTCTGACGAGCTCTTCGTCTCCTCCATAAACGCGAAACATGTCCTTTGTCCTTTTCGGTACTTCAGGATATTCTTGACCGCTGTCCGGTGTTCCTTGCGGGATTACTTTGGTATCTTGCAACCAAACTTACGGCAAGGTTTACATCAGTCAGTACACAAGATGGCATACATAATAGATCCTATGGCTGAAGCATAGGGATGACACTCATCTCTTCTTTATCTTTTGCCGTGGTCGGTGGTGAGTGAGCTCAATTTCACACCTTGTAACATAGGCAAGAACCCTTCTTGGACTGATCCATTTTGAACCTCTTCAAAATCTTATCAAGGTATGTGCTTTGTGAAAGACCTATGAGGCGTCTCGATCTATCCCTATAGATCTTGATGCCTAATATATAAGCAGCTTCTCCAAGGTCCTTCATTGAAAAACACTTGTTCAAGTAGGCCTTAATGCTGTCCGAAGTTTTGTATCATTTCCCATCAAGAGTATGTCATCTACATATAATAGGAGAAATGCTACAGAGCTCCCACTCACTTTCTTGTAAACGCAGCTTCTCCATAAGTCTGCGTAAACCCAAACGCTTTGATCATCTCATCAAAGCGAATGTTCCAACTCGAGATGCTTGCACCAGTCCATAAATGGATCGCTGGAGCTTGCATACTTTGTTAGCGTTCGAGGATCGACAAAACCTTCGGCTGCATCATATACAGCTCTTCCTTAAGATGTCCGTTAAGGAATGCCGTTTTGGCGTCCATCGCCATATCTCATAATCATAGTATGCGTCAATTGCTAACATGATTCGGACGGACTTAAGCTTCGCCACGGAGAGAATGTCTCGTCGTAGTCAATCCCTTGAACTTGTCGATAACCCTTAGCGACAAGTCGAGCTTTATATATGGTAACATTACCATCCGCGTCCGTCTTCTTCTTAAAATCCATTTGTTTTCTATCGCTCGCCGATCATCGGGCAAGTCTGTCAAAGTCCATACTTTGTTTTCATACATGGATTCTATCTCGGATTTCATGGCCTCAAGCCATTTGTTGGAATCTGGGCCCGCCATTGCTTCTTCATAGTTCGAAGGTTCATTGTTGTCTAGCAACATGATTTCCATGACAGGTTGCCGTACCACTCAGTGCGGAGCGTGTCCTTGTGGACCTTGAAGTTCAAGAGTAACTTGATCCAAGTATCTTGATCATCATCAATGATTTCCTCTTGATGGGTGTGGGCATTACAGAACGGTTTCTGCGTGCACCACTTTCCCGTTCGAGAGGTAGTACTTCATCGAGTTCTACTTTCCTCCCACTTACTTCTTTCGAGAGAAACTCTTTTCTAGAAAGCATCCGTTCTTGGCAACAAAGACTTTGCCTTCGGATCTTAAGTAGAAGGTATACCCGACGGTTTCCTTAGGGTATCCTATGAATACGCATTTTTCCGACTTGGGTTCGAGCTTTTCGGGTTGAAGTTTCTTGACATAAGCATCGCATCCCCAAACTTTTAGAAAGCGATAGCTTAGGTTTCTTCCCAAACCATAATTCATACGGTGTTGTCTCAACGGATTTAGACGGTGCCCTATTTAAAGTGAATGTAGCTGTCTCTAGGCGTATCCCCAAAATGATAGTGGTAAATCGGTAAGAGACATCATAGACCGCACCATATCCAATAGAGTGCGATTCGACGTTTGGACACACCGTTTATTTGAGGTGTTCCAGCGGCGTGAGTTGTGAAACGATTCCACATTTTCTTAAGTGTGTGCCAAATTCGTGACTTAAATATTCTCCTCCACGATCGATCGTAGGAACTTTATCTTTCGGTCACGTTGATTCTCCACCTCACTCTGAAATTCCTTGAACTTTTCAAAGGTCTCGGACTTGTGTTTCATTAAGTAGACATACCCATATCTACTCAAGTCATCGGTGAGAGTGAGAACATAACGATATCCTCCATGAGCCTCAACGCTCATTGGACCGCACACATCGGTATGTATGATTTCCAACAAGTTGGTTGCTCGCTCCATTGTTAGGAGAAGCGGAGTCTTGGTCATTTGCCTAAGAGGCAAGGTTCGCATGTGTCAAACGATTCATAATCAAGAGACTCTAAAAGTCCATCAGCATGGAGCTTCTTCATGCGCTTGACACCAATGTGACCAAGGCGGCGATGCCACAAGTATGTGGGACTATCGTTATCAACTTTACATCTTTTGCATCCACACTATGAACATGTGTAATATTACGCTCGAGATTCATTAAGAATAAACCATTGACCATCGGAGCATGACCATAAAACATATCTCTCATATAAATCGAACAACCATTATTCTCGGACTTAAATGAGTAGCCATCTCGTATCAAGCGAGATCCGGATACAATGTTCATGCTCAAACTTGGCACTAAATAACAATTATTGAGGTTTAAAACTAATCCCGTAGGTAAATGTAGAGGCAGCGTGTCGACGGCGATCACATCGACTCTGGAACCATTCCCGACGCAAGATCGTCACCTCGCCCTTCGCCGGTCTCCGTTTATTCCGCAGCTCTGCTGTGAGTTACAAATATGAGCAACGGAACGGTATCAAATACCGGGAGTTACTACGAGTAATGGTAAGGTACACATCAATTACATGTATATCAAATATACCTTTGGTGTTGCCGGCCTTCTTATCCGCTAAGTATTTGGGGCAGTTCCGCTTCAAATGACCCTTCCCTTGCAATAAAAGCACTCGGTCTCGTGCTTGGGTCCATTCTTTGACTTCTTCCCGCAACAGACTTACGGGCGCGGCAACATCCTTGCCGTCCTTCTTGAAGTTCTTCTTACCCTTGCCTTTCTTGAACTTAGTGGTCTTATTGACCATCAACACTTGATGTTCCTTTTGATTCAGCCTCTGCTGACCTCAAGATCGAGAACACTTCAGAATGGTCTTTACCATCCCCGCATGTTGTAGTTCATCACAAAGCTCTTGTAGCTTGGTGGGAGCGATCGAGGATTCTGTCAATGACCGCCTCATCGGGGAGGTTTATGTTCATTTGGGTCATACGGTTGTGCAACCCTGGACATCTTGAGGATGTGCTCTCCTTGTGTAACTGTTTTCCTCCATCTTACAATCTGTAGAACTTGTCGGAGACATCATATCTCTCGACCGGGCATGAGCTTGGAAAACTAGTTTCAGCTCTTGAACATCTCATATGCTCCGTGATGCTCAAAACGCTTTTGGAGCCCGGTTCTAAGCTGTAGAGCATGCCGCCTTCGAACGAGGGAGTAATCATCGAGCGAGTCGCGCCAGACGTTCAAATCGTCTTTGTTCTTTGGAGAACAGGTGGGTCACCTAACGGTGCTTCTAGGACATATTGTTTCTTGGCAGCTATGAGGATGATCCTCGGGTTCGGACCCAATCCGTATAGTTGCTGCCATCATCTTTCAGCTTGGTTTTTCTAGGAGCGCGTTGAAGTTCATGTTGACATTAGCGTTGGCCATTGATCTACAAGACATATTTGCAAAGGTTTTAGACTAAGTTCATGATAATAAAGTTCTAATCAAAATTATGAACTCCCACTTAGATTAGACATCCCTCTAGTCATCTAAGTGTTACACGATCCGAGTCGACTAGCCCGTGTCCGATCATCACGTGAGACGGACTAGTCATCATCGGTGAACATCTTCATGTTGATCGTATCTTTCATACGACTCGTGTTCGACCTTTCGGTCTCCGTGTTCGAGGCCATGTCGCACATGCTAGGCTCGTCAAGTTAACCCTAAGTGTTTTATTTGTGTAAAACTGTCTTACACCGTTGTATGTGAGCGTAAGGATCCATCACACCCGATCATCACGTGGTGCTTAGAAACGATTTAACTGTAGCAACGTTGCACAGTTAGGGAGAACACTTCTTGAAATTTTATAAGGGATCATCTTATTTACTACCGTCGTCCTAAGTAAACAAGATGTAAAAGCATAATAAACATCACATGCAATTATATAGTTGTGACATGATATGGCCAATATCATCAAGCTCCATTGATCTCCATCTTCGGGGCTCCATGATCATCTTGTCACCGGCTTGACACCATGATCTCCATCATCATGATCTCCATCATCGTGTCTTCATGAAGTTGTCACGCCAACGACTACTTCTACTTCTATGACTAACGCGTTTAGTAATGAAGTAAAGTAGTTTACATGGCGTTCTTCAATGACACGCAGGTCATACAAAATAATAAAGACAACTCCTATGGCTCCTGCCGGTTGTCATACTCATCGACATGCAAGTCGTGAATCCTATTACAAGAACATGATCTCATACATCACAATTCATCATTCATCACAACTTCTGGCCATATCACATCACATGATCAATCGCTGCAAAAACAAGTTAGGCGTCCTCTAGTTGTTGTTGCATCTTTACGTGGCTGCGATTGGGTTCTAGCAAGAACGTTTTCTTACCTACGAATCACCACAACGTGATTTTGTCAACTTATTTACCCTTCATAAGGGCCTGTTCATCGAATCCGCTGCAACTAAAGTGGAGAGAGCAGACACCCGCCAGCCACCTTATGCAACTAGTGCATGTCAATCGGTGGAACCGGTCTCACGTAAGCGTCACGTAAGGTTGGTCCGGCCGCTTCATCCCACAATACCGCTGAGCAAGAAAAGACTAGTAGGGCAAGTAAGATGAAAAGATCAACGCCCACAACAAATTGTGTTCTACTCGTGCAATAGAGAACTACGCGATAGACCTAGCTCGATGCCTTTGTTGGGGAACGTTGCAGAAAATTAAAATTTTTCCTACGGTTTCACCAAGATCCATCTATGAGTTCATCTAAGCAACGAGTAACGGGAGAGAGTTTGCATCTACATACCACTTGTAGATCGCGTGCGGAAGCTTGCTTGGTGATGATGGAGTCGTACTCGAACGTGATTCAGATCACCGATGCCAAGTGCTGAACGGACAGCACCTCGCGCTCAACACACGACGGGACGAGCGACGTCTCCTCCTTCTTGATCCAGCAAGGGGAAGGAGAGGTTGAGGAAGACAGCACCACCGGCAGACGACGGCGTGGTGATGGTGGTGAAGCAAGACTCGGCTGTGGCTTCGCACGAGCTCACGGAGGAGGAGATGTGTTGGGAGGGAGGGCTGCGCCTTGGGAGATGTGTACAGCAGCCCCCTCCCCCCTTTATATAGGCCCCTGTGGTGGCGGCCCCTAGAGATCCAATCTCAAGGGGGGCGGCCAGGGGTGGAGTGCCCCTGCCGGTGGGCGCCCACCCCTAGGGTTTCAACCCTAGGCGCGGGGTGGGCCTAGGGGCGCACCAGCCCCTGTGGGCTGGTTCCTTCCCCTATGGCCCATGGGGCCCTCCGGATGGGTGGCCCCACCGGTGGACCCGGGACCCTTCCGTGGTCCGTGCATTTTGCCAGTAACCCCAAACTTTCCCGATGGTCAAACACCACTTCCTATATATTATTCTGTACCTCCGGACCCTTCCGAACTCCTCGTGACGTCAGGGATCTCATCCGGACTCAACAACATTCGGTATTCACATACTAGTCTTCCTACTAACCCTAGCGCCACCGAACCTTAAGTGTGTAGACCCCACGGGTTCGGAGACACGCAGACATGACCGAGACGATTCTCGGGCAATAACCAACAGCGGGATCTGGATACCCATGTTGGCTCCCACATGCTCCTCGATGATTTCATCGGTTGAACCACGATGTCGAGGATTCTATCAAACCTCGTATGCAATTCCCTTTGTCAATCGGATGCGTTATTTGCCCGAGACTCGATCGTCGGTATCCCAATACCTCGTTCAGTCTCGTTATCGCAAGTCACTTTACTCGCATCAGAATGCATGATCCCGTGGCCAACACCTTGGTCACATTGAGCTCATTATGATGATGCATTACCGAGTGGGCCCAGAGATACCTCTCCATCATACGGAGTGACAAATCCGATCTCGATCCATGTCAACCCAGCAGATACTTTCGGAGATACCGTAATGCACCTTTATAGTCACCCGCCACGTTGTGACGTTTGATACACCCAAGGCACTCCTACGGCAACCGGGAGTTACACGATCTCATGGTCGAAGGAATAGATACTTGACATTGGCAAAGCTTCTAGCAAACGAACTATACGATCTTTTATGCTAAGCTTATGATTGGGTCTTGTCCATCACATCATTCTCCTAATGATGTGATCCCGTTATCAACGACATCCAATGTCCATAGTCAGGAAACCATGACCATCTATTGATCACAACGGGATAGTCAACTAGAGGCTCACTAGGGACATATTGGGGTCTAAGTGTTCACACGTGTATTATGATTTCCGGATAACACAGTTATAGCATGAACAAAAGACAATTATCATGAACATTGAAATATAATAATACTTTTATTATTGCCTCTAGGGCATATTTCCAACAGAGTTCGTATCCCTCTCTCGCATTAGCGTGAACCTAAACTAAGTACTGTGTGTCGCTCGGAAACCGAAAACCGGTACACCTGGGCCTGACACTCCGGCCACTTGTCGTATATATACTCCTGGCATAGCACTTCTTCGCCATCTATGATCTATGCACCTGCATCGTCACATGAGTCAATGATATGCAACATATATAGTTGAGCAATAGAAAGAGACAGACTTGGCAAAAATAGAAACAACATATCATAAGCATAAATAACAAAGTTCATCGTACCCAAAATGACCTAACTAGAGTGATTTTCGCTAGTCTAGGAGGAGGACGGTTTAATTACATCACAAATAAAGTTTCACCGTGCATAACTCAAAGTTTTGTCATAAAAGAAAGTATGGACTAAACGGACACATTGTCATATATCGACAATCACTCCATCATGTCGTGCCATCCATCCATGTCAGGGAGATAGTCATCGAGCTTAGTGAAAGGCTTCATGTCGAGACGCTGAGAGGCTATCCATGTTCGGACGTCTTCCCGCGACATTTGTCCTTCTGCATGGAACATCCCTGTTTTTCTGACGACCTCATTCATGATGATTTGGGCAAGTTCACGCTGGATGTTATAGAACTCAGCTCGAAGTCGATGATCCTCGATATCTCCTATGTCCTTTGCCCATTGCAGAATATGGGCATCACCAGATCTAGGTGCCATGTGAAGGTTTTGGTGGTCCTGTCTGTACTCCAGCATGTGGTGTAGGACATAGAATCCATCATTAAGAGAATCATTTGGTTGCTGGATGCAGCAGAAGTCGGTCTTATGGCTGAAGGCGACCCTGCCGCCCCTTCTCTTCTTGTCCCTAACCTCTCCACCCCTTGCTTGGTAGTAAAACATAGCACTGTCGAGAACATCTTTGATGTGGGTGTAATCCTTTTTGTGAATGTTCTTCGATGAGTCCAAGTAAAGAGCGTGGGAGAATCGGGGGTAGAGGATGATGAGGACGGCGCGCCCGCCGCTGCGCAAAATAAGTACACCTCAAATTAATTAGCCTCCACCGTGCAAATGAATTATTGAAATCGAAGGAAGGATAGCAGAGCGGATGACTTACATGGGATGATAAGGCACGAGAATCGCCTCCTTGTCCTTATTGGCGAGCATGAAACTGACGATGTAATCCCTCACGTATTCACGATGCTGTGCACAGACTCCCAAGAAGCCCTCGTGCATGTAGTGCGGGTCAGCGACACAGATAAAATGTATCTGCTCAACCCCAATGATGTAGTTCATGTGCAAGATAAAGGCGGACAAACGTAAAATCCAGCTTCTTCACGTGAAACATGTCAAATATGTAATCGAATCGGAGGAAGAACTTATCCGCGGGGAAGCCGTCGACGTACGACATTTGCCGCAGAACGTTAACCACGTAGAGTGGGTATCCTGGATCTTTCGAGGCGATGAGGCCTTTCTCTACCCGCAGCACATCGTCATGAAGTCTCCTTAGATCGCCGAATCTGGCCCGTAGCGCTGTTTCAGGTAGGATTGGTCGACCGGGGATATGCCATTTATCCGCATCGGGGATATCTACACGGTCCTGAAGCCGAGGCTGCTGAGGCGGCTGGATCATAGAATCAGCTTTTTTGCCTTTCCTCGCTCTCTTCCTAGGCTTCTTTACCACCGGATGGTCGTCAATAATACGTTGAGACGGTAATTCAGGCACCGACTCATGATGCTCAAACCCTGAGGAGGCGCCAGTATAGACATACTGTTCAGCGCCATCGTCATCCTCATCCTCATCCATGGCGACGTCATCAGCGACTAATGGAGCCACCTGCTTACCCCGTCCGCTATCACCCAACCCGACACCCGACGCTAATTGGGTAGGTGGGGTGTTGATGTTCATACCTTGTTGAGGCTGCGTGCTCGTGGGTGTGCTCCGCCGCCTCGCACAAGCAGACCCTTTGGGCACAACAGACCCACCCATTGCAACAATCACCAAGCCGCGCATGGGTCTCGTCGTCATCCCCACTAGTATTAGAGGAGGCAAATTTCGTGGCCCGGTTTGACATCGCCACGGAAACCTTGAAGACGTTCGGGGATCGACCGCTGTGGAACAATGGTTCTTTCGGCTCCATTATCGTCCCCTTCCCCACGTCCACCTTCTGTTCGCCGATGGTGTACAATATGGTGCACGGGGTTTCGTCGGCCTGCAAAGAAAAGTCTGCGACGTGAGACATCCGAAAGGCAACGAAAATAGGAGATTATACATTTATATTGAAGGGGGCCGGTGTGGCAGATACCGTGAGGGCGTCGAGCTCAACCAAAGAGGAGGCACCACCGAGCACGTCCGGTGCGGGAGCCAGTCTTTGGAGCAAAAGGGAGTCAAAGGGAGCAGTGCTCCCAAGAAGTCGACAAGGGAAAGTCCTCTGCATTTTTTTGGATTTTGCCTTGTCCAAGTGTAAACGCCCGTCACCAAGGAAGTAGATATATCTGCAATCGCTTTGTTTTGCGGCAGCTACCCTATTATGTTATGCTCGAGATGATTTCTTCTCAACCGCAATCTCAACCTTCTTGTCGATGCTTTCTTGATTAACCTCCGTCTTTCCTTTTTCTCCTCTGTGGTCTCACGGTAGTACTTCTTCCACGTGGCGCCATCTCCGACACCGTGCACGCGCCCATACGACGGTCGAGTATCCACGGTTGTTGTTTCAATATGTTCAACGCCGGTTGAATGGAGTGTCCCACTTGGGCCTCGCCAATGCCTCGAACAATGAGTCACTTTCGCCGCAATCCGGTGCTGCTCTCTCGCAAAAGGCACAAGGATCGTTTACAAATATGACTAACGTGTGCAGTCGAATTGATCAGAAACTAAAATTACCAGCAGTCTCATGAACTCCGTAATGACCGGTGTTGTCTCGTAAACCTTCTTCACTGGGTCCCAACGGTGCCGGGCCCTCAGGATGTCACGCTCCTGCGGGACGGTGAAATCCGCCAAGGGGTCTAGGATGCCCAGACTCGCGGCTTCCGCGTCCTCCTTGGCCCATTTGGACCTCTTTCCGCCATAACCACGGCTTCCGAGGTGGTGGGTCCCAATCCTCTTTTGAAGCCCCTTCATGTACTTAGACTTTTCTTTGGTAGCTTCGGCCTCGCAAGCCTCCTTGAATATTTGAAACTGCTCTTCCGTGATTGTCGGACTATCGTTTACAATCTCGGAGTAGGGTTCCCCGTCGTTGATCTTTGCTTTCACTCGATTTTTCCAGGCGGCCAACGCGTTGCTAAACTTGGTCATGGCGTGTTTGTTTATCTTCTTCATTGCTGGGTCCTTGTCTGGATCTTCATAATCCTTCTCATTCCGGCCCGGGAACAATAATATCTGGTGAAACTTCTTTAGGAGGGAGCTCCTCGTATTTTCTATCTTCTTTAGATTCTCATCGTTGATGGCGACGGTTGTCCGTATGATGCAGCCTATTTGATTGCCGTAGCACGCGTGCGCTTCCTCGGGCGCCTTTGGCTCAAAATTGCAGTTGTCCACCTCCGTGACCACCAGTCTAGTAGTCCTGAGTTTGTTAGGAACCCATTGCCTCTTTGCTTTCGGTTCTACACTGGCTCCGCTCCCCGAGGCAGCACCGGTCTTAGCGCCGGTCTCGATGCCGGTCTGAATCTCAGTGCCGGTCTCAGTCTCATCACTGGTCTGCGTGTCGGTCTCAGCACCGATCTGCGTGTCGGTCTTAGTCCCCGAAGCCACCGGTGGGCCCAGCAACAACATCTGTTGATCGTCGGTAAGGCTAAAAAATTCGTCTGCCGCCCGGTAGGCGTCGTCGCAATCACCAGAACCCTGTCCTTCATCGTTGCTAGCCATGTTTCCTATGATTAAATCTAGTCAATTAATTCAAGACCTAATAAAATGAATAATGACATAAAAAGGACTATTGTTTTGCAGGAATGTTGACTCCTTCATAGTGCGGCAAATCCCAGGCACTCGATATGTCCTAGTTTGTAGCACAAGTCATGCCGAAATTCACGGGAAATTTTGGCATGACCTTTGCTAAAAAGTGGACAAATCGAGAACCTGAAATTTGCCGGAACAGAAATGAATCAACATTCCGGCAAAACATAGGCCACTCAGCATCATTCCCTGGAAACAACAAAGCCACTTGGGCACAATCGAACAACTTCAATGAAAAGATATAACATGACCACTTCAATGAAAAATAAAATTTTCCTAAATTCTTTTCCTTGAAAAATAGTGGTCTTTTCAAAAATCAAAAACCTTTGCCAATCTACTTAACCTAGCTTGTATCCAACGAACCTAATTAACCTACCTATTTAACCTAGTTAGTTAATCTAGTTTACCTAGATAATTAACCCTAATTAAACTAGTTAACGCAGCTAGTTCTCTGTCAAAGCCTAAAATAAATTTTTGCACTAATTAACCTGGATAATTAACCTAATTAAACTAGTTAACCTGACTAGTTCTCTGTCAAAGCCCTAACTAAGTTTTTGCACTAACCTAGATAATTAACCTAATTAAACTAGTTAACCTAACTACTTCTCTGTCAAATCAATAACTAAATTTTTGCCCTAACCTAGATAATTAACCTAATTAAACTCGCTAACCTATGCATGAGAGAGAGAGAGGAGGGGTGGGGGCTTACAGATGATGGCTCCGGTGGTGGCGACGGAGGCAGTGGTGGCGAGGGAGGCAGGGGTGTTTCCGGTGAAGGCAAGGGAGGCAGGGGCGTCTCTGGTGACGGCGAGGAAGGTGGCGTCGACGGCGGCTCCATTGGCGTTGACGAGGCCGCGCGGCTCCGTGGCGTTGGGGGCAGCTCCGGTGTCGTCGATGGCGCACGGCTCTGGTGGCGTCGACGTCGGCGGCGAAGTGGGGCGACGGTGAATCGGGGAGACGGCGGCGCGCGGGGTGGGTTGAGGGATTTGGGGGAGAAGTGGTGGCTGGGGGGAAACGGTTTTTTGGTTATGTCATACTTAGCGGTAGTGCGTTTCGCAAAACGCGCTATAGCTAAGATAGCTATAGCGGTTTCTGCAAAACACGCTGCTGCTATAGCTATGTAAATTTCTTCCTTTTTTAATTTCCTTTTCTGTTTCTATAGCGGGGGTCTAGGACACGCGCTGCAGCTACGTTAGCTATAGCGCCTCTTACAAACAAACGCTGCTGCTATGCCTTCCTCCGATTTTTCGCTTTTTCATTTATTTTGCTTTACATTTTATTTTTTCTTTCTCCTTTTTCTATTTCTTTCATTTTCATTTACTTTTCTATTTGTTTTTCATCTTATTTTATTTCCGTTAGTAGTAGCGCTCTTCTCGAAACGCTATTTGCTAATTATGCCCTAGCGGTAGCGCGTTTCTTCATGAGTCCGCCATCGCTATCGTAGCCTATCATTACGCCAATGGGAATATTAGTAGTAGCGCTTTCTCGACCACAAGCGCTACTGCTAAGTTTGTATCTATAGCACGGTTTTTCTTAAATCGCTACTGCTATAGAGCACTAGCGCGCTTTTTTGACCCGCGCTGTTGCTAAATTTCTGTGTATAAGGTTTTCCCTAGTAGTGGTCTATGGATCCTCTTTTGATGATTGTTTGAGCAACCTTGATCGAGTTTTGCAGAGACGCGAAGACACTAGTCTCGTCCTGAATTGGGAAAAGTGTCACTTTATGGTTAATGAAGGCATTGTCTTGGAGCACAAGATCTCTGAGAGAGGTATTGAAGTTGATAAAGCCAAAGTTGATGCTATTGAAAAGATGTCATGTCCCAAGGACATAAAAGGTATAAGAAGTTTCCTTGGTCACGCCGGCTTTTATTGGAGGTTCATTAAGGACTTTTCTAAAATCTCTAGGCCTCTGACTAATTTATTGCAAAAAGATATTCCTTTTGTCTTTGATGATGATTGTGTAGAAGCATGTGAAACACTTAAGAAAGCTTTGATCACTGCACCTATTGTTTAGCCACCTAATTGGAATTTACCTTTTGAAATTATGTGCGATGCTAGTGATTATGCTGTAGGTGTTGTTTTAGGGAAAAGAGTCGATAAGAAATTGAATGTTATCCAGTATGCTAGTAAGACTATTGATACTGCCCAGAGAAATTATGCTACTACTGAAAAAGAGTTCTTAGCAGTTGTGTTTGCATGTGAGAAGTTTAGACCTTATATTGTTGATTCCAAAGTTACTATTCACACTGATCATGCTGTTATTAAATATCTTATGGAAAAGAAAGATGCTAAGCCTAGACTCATTAGATGGGTTGTCTTGCTCCAAGAATCTGATTTACATATTATTGACAGAAAGGGAGCTGAGAACCCCGTTGCAGACAACTTGTCTACGTTAGAAAATGTTCTTGATGACCCACTGCCTATTAATGATAGCTTTCCTGATGAACAATTAGCGGTCGTCAATGCTTCTCGTACTGCTCCTTGGTATGCTGACTATGCTAATTACATTGTTGCTAAACATATACCGCCTAGTTTCACATACCAGCAAAAGAAAAAGTTCTTTTATGATTTAAGACATTACTTCTGGGATGATCCACACCTTTATAAAGAAGGAGTAGATGGTATTATTAGACGTTGTGTGCCTGAGCATGAACAGGAACAAATCCTACGCAAGTGTCACTCTGAATCCTATGGAGGACACCACGCTGGAGATAGAACTGCACACAAGGTACTACAATCTGGTTTTTATTGGCCTACTCTCTTCAAAGATGCTCGTAAGTTTGTCTTATCTTGTGATGAGTGTCAAAGAATAGGTAACATTAGTAGATGTCAAGAAATGCCTATGAATTATTCTCTTGTTATTGAACCGTTTGATGTTTGGGGCTTTGATTATATGGGACCTTTTCCTGCTTCCATTGGTTATACACATATTCTAGTTGCTGTTGATTACGTTACTAAGTGGGTAGAAGCTATTCCGACTAGTAGTGCTGATCATAACACTTCTATTAAAATGCTTAAAGAAGTTATTTTTCTGAGGTTTGGAGTCCCTAGATATCTTATGACTGATGGTGGTTCACACTTTATTCATGGTGCTTTCCGTAAGATGCTCGCTAAGTGTGATGTTAATCATAGAATAGCATCCCCTTATCATCAGCAGTCTAGTGGTCAGGTAGAGTTAAGCAATAGAGAGCTCAAATTAATTTTGCAAAAGACTGTGAATAGATCTAGAAAGAATTGGTCCAAAAAACTTGATGATGCACTATGGGCCTATAGAACTGCATACAAAAATCCTATGGGTATGTCTCCTTATAAGATGGTTTATGGAAAAGCATGTCATTTACCTCTTAAACTTGAACATAAAGCATATTGGGCTATTAAGGAGCTCAATTATGATTTCAAACTTGCCGGTGAGAAAAGGTTATTTGATATTAGCTCACTTGTTGAATGGAGAACCCAAGCATATGAGAATGCCCAACTTTTCAAAGAAAAAGTCAAATGCTGGCATGATAAGAGGATACAAAAGCGTGAGTTTAACATAGGAGATTATGTGTTATTGTCCAACTCTCGTTTAAGATTTTTTTGAAGTAAAACTTCTCTCAAAATGGGAAGGTCC
This sequence comes from Aegilops speltoides, assembly GCA_021437245.1. Taxonomy (NCBI): domain Eukaryota; kingdom Viridiplantae; phylum Streptophyta; class Magnoliopsida; order Poales; family Poaceae; genus Aegilops; species Aegilops speltoides. Next base: position 79,965,426 of record CM038141.1, read on the forward strand.
CTACGTTATCGAGGAGGTCTATCGTTCTGGTGCTATAAAAATCAACAACTTCGAAGGCACAAATCCGAGGGTGGTAAATGGTCAAAGAATTAAACATTATATTTCAGGTAATCCTATCAATGTTGAAACTAATATTACTGAAACCATAACCCCTGAGGAATACATAAGAGACACTTTCCAGAACGTTCCAGACTCCGGAAAGGCATAGGTACGTGGTACGGTAAGTAAACCGACTCCAAAACAACTCTAATGGCAATTTTTATCAGTTTTGGATTATTTACGAATTTTAGGAAGAAAGAAGTAGTCCAAAAGGGACACGAGGCTCCCACGAGAGAGGAGGCCGCCCCCCCCCCTGTAGGGCGCGCCCCCCTATCTCGTGGGCACCTCGTGTGCCTCCCGGACTCTGTTTTCTTATATGTTACGTATTTTGGTCGGTAAAAATTCATTATATATACTCCCAAAGGTTTTGACCACCGTATCACGCAAATATCCTCTGTTTTTCGTTTCGAGGTGTCCTTGTTGCAGAATAAAGCAAGATGTCTTCTCAAGAGTCAGATGGGGAGAGTCGGGTTTCTCACCCAACGCTAGGTCCCGGAGCAAATAGTGATGCCTACCACTTTTGACCATCACCCGAGGATGAGATGGAGGCTGATTTGAAAAGAATAGATGCCATGGAGGAAGATCAAGAAGTTACCTCTCGTCTCCGAGCAGAATTCACTATGGGGGAACTCCCTAGCCTTGTTGTCCCTACTTCGGTCACTCCTTCCAACTCTAGATTTATTTCTTTTGAAACTATGAAAAAGAGTTTCTCTTGTTCTCCAGAAGCTATGCAGCAACCTTGGGTAAAAGGAGCTTTGTCCGTCACTGGCAAGCTCCGTAAAGAAAATATGGACCTCAAACAACAAGTCAATAAGCTCGAGGAGGAGAACCGTATCCTGAAGGGCATCATCGCCAAGAAGATCATAACACCTACCGTGAAGAAGGAGAAATAATCATATGGGTATGGGCACTCCCCTTGGCCACTGCCAAGCTTGGGGGAGGTGCCCCAGTATCATATCACCATCACACTCCTATCTTTATCGCTTTATTTAGTTCGATCCTTTTAGTAGTATCTTGATCTAGTAGATTGAAGTTTTTGATATCAAGTAGTTTTGAGTTTTGCATTCTGATCTCTTTATGTAATCGAGTCTGTGTGCTATCTATAATAAAGATTAGTGTTGAGTCAAGGGCTTTTCTATGTTGCTATGATCTTGAGAAAGTAGAAAGAACAAAAGAGTTCATAATGCTCTTATGGATAGTGATAACTTCACACATAGAAAGTATGAGGCATAAAAATTGTTGAGAGTTGATGAACGTAGCCTTGGTCATCATTGCAATTAATAGGAAGTGATAAGGAAAGAGGGGTTCACATATAAATATATTATCCTGGACATCTTTTATGATTGCGAAGCACTCATTAAGTATGACATGCTAAAAGAGTTGATGTTGGACAAGGAAGACAACGTAATGGTTTATGTTTTCCGACATCTCAGTTAAAGTATATTGTCATTGACTTTCCAAAACATGTTGAGATTGCCTTTCCCCCTCATGCTAGCCAAAATTCTTGCACTAAGTAGAGATACTACTTGTGCTTCCAAATATCCTTAAACCCAGTTTTGCCATGAGAGTCCACCATACCTACCGATGGATTGAGTAAGATCCTTCAAGTAAGTTGTCATCGGTGCAAGCAATAAAAATTGCTCTCTAAATATGTATGACTTATTAGTGCAGAGAAAATAAGCTTTGTACGAACTTGTTGTGGAAGTAATAAAAGCGACGGACTGCATAATAAATGTCCACATACAAGGGGCAATATAAAGTGACGTTCTTTTGCACTAAGACTTTATGCATCAACCCTAAATGCGCATGACAACCTCTGCTTCCCTCTGCGAAGGGCCTATCTTTTACTTTATGTTTTTACTTTATGCTTGAGTCAAGGTGATCCTCACCTTTCCATTTTTCATTTTATCCTTTGGCAAGCTCTTCGTGTTTGAAAGATCATGATACATATATCCAATTGGATGTAAGTTGGCATAGGCTATTATTGTTGACATCACCTAAAGGTGAATACGTTGGGAGGCAACACAATAAGCCCCTATCTTTCTCAGTGTCCGACTACGATATAGTTCAATATATGAGCTTGTTGAAAAACTCTATTATTGACTCTTTCTGATGTTACAATAAATTGTAATTGCTTCAATGACTGAGATTACAGTTTCTTAGTTCCCAATGAAGTTTTTGAACCATACTTGACATTGTGAATTGTTTATTACTTGAACATAGGAAATCATATGACGAAAATCTATTTATGTTGCTGTTATTAGAATGATCATGATGCCCTCATGTCCATATTTTATTTTTATTGGCACCTCTATCTCTAAACATGTGGACATATTTTTCGATTTCGGCTTTCGCTTGAGGACAAGCGAGGTCTAAGCTTGGGGGAGTTGATACGTCCATTTTGCATCATGATTTATATCAATATTTATTGCATTATGGGCTGTTATTACACATTATATCTCAATACTTATGGCTATTCTCTCTTATTTTACAAGGTTTACCATGAAGAGGGGGAATGCCGGCAGCTGGAATTCTGGCTAGAAAAGGAGAAAACGTTGGAAACCTATTCTGCACAACTCCAATAGTCCTGAAACTCCACGAAACCACTTTTTGGATTTTATAAGAATTTATGAGCGAAAGAAATAGGTCAGGGGGCCCACACCCTGTCCAGGAGACAGGAGGGCGCCCCCCACTGTAGGGCGCGGCCTGCTATCTCCTGGGCCCCCTGGTGGGCCTCCGGCGTCCATCTTCTGCTATATCATCACTTTTCCCCTGGAAAAAATTGTGGGCAAGCTTACGGGACGAAACTCCGCCGCCACGAGGCGGAACCTTGGCGGAATCAATCTAGGGCTCTGGCGGAGCTGTTCTGCCGGGGACACTTCCCTCCGGGAGGTGGAAATCATCACCAACGTCATCACCAACGATCCTCTCATAGGGAGGGGGTCAATCTCCATCAACATCTTCACCAGCTCCATCTCCTCTCAAAACCCTAGTTCATCTCTTGTATCCAATCTTGTATCAAAACCACAAATTGGTACCTGTGGGTTGCTAGTAGTGTTGATTACTCCTTGTAGTTGATGCTATTTGGTTTACTTGGTGGAAGATCATATGTTCAGATCCTTTATGCATATTATTACCCCTCTGATAATGAACATGAATATGCTTTGTGAGTAGTTACATTTGTTCCTGAGGACATGGGTGAAGTCTTGCTATTAGTAGTCATGTGAATTTGGTATTTGTTCGATATTTTGATGAGATGTATGTTGTCTTTCCTCTAGTGGTGTTCTGTGAACGTTGACTACATGACACTTCACCATTATATGGGCCTAGAGAAAGGGATAGGGAAGTAATAAGTAGATGATGGGTTGCTAGAGTGACAGAAGCTTAAACCCTAGTTTATGCGTTACTTCGTTAGGGGTTGATATGGACCCATATGTTTAATGTTGTGGTTAGGTACCTTAATACTCCTTTTTGTAGTTGCGGATGCTTGCAATAGGGGTTAATCATAAGTGGGATGCTTGTCCTTGTTAGGGCAGTACCCAAGTGCCGGTCCACCCACATATCAAATTATCAAAGTACCGAACGCGAATCTTATGAACGTGATGAAAACTAGCTTGACGATAATTCCCAATGTGTCCTCGGGAGCTCCTTCTTCATTATTAGAATTTGTCCAGGCTTATCCTTTGCTACATAAAGGATTGGGCCACCTTGCTGCACTTTATTTACTGTATTTACTTTTTGCTCGTTACTATTTATCTTATCACAAAACTATCTATCACCTACTATTTCAGTGCTTGCAAAGAAAACCTTACTAAAAACCGCTTATCATTTCCTTCTTCTCCTCGTTGGGTTCGACACTCTTACTTATCGAAAGGACTACGATAGATCCACTATACTTGTGGGTCATCATGATGGTAGAAAAATGTGGATAGACCCAAAATCAATGATAGCAAGCAGATAATAGCTTTAGTTAAAAAATACAGATAATGGCTCCTTTAATGTTTGTTTGCACCCAACATGAAACTCATAGTAGACACCCGAGATTAACCAGATATTAGACAGATAGTATTGATTGTTGCCCCAATATGTACCCCACAACCATTTAAAAACTCAAGTTTCAGCATTAGTTTAGACCTGACTCGGAGTCTAATAGGTGAATAGGACGATAAAGTAGCATGTCATCATATTAAGCGATGTATAACATAAGCAGACACGGAAGAGTGTGACCTCTCTTGCAGACCCATGTAGTCCTCACAGTCATCTGCTCAGTTGATGATGGTAATGCCGTTCTCGTGGCTGCCGTTGGTGGGGAAGAAGATCTGAGGCGGCGAAAGACAGTCTAGAGAGCGGATCCCTGCTATGGTGAACCCTTCCGTCATTGGAGCAGCTGAGCTGGGGTGGAACACAGCGCAGCAGGAGCGGAACAAACCACACAAGGTTTTCTTTGACACATATCTGTAACAGAAGTAATTGTGTAATGGCTTGTTTGAATTTGAGGATTCTAACAATGCTGGGATAGGAAATACACAGGAATAGGATAGGAATGCACGTTCAAAACAAAGAATTTAAAAGCACAGGATTTCTGCCAATCTCGATGTTTGGTTCACAAGAATTGGAAGATCACAGGATGCGAAGAAGCATGGTGAGATTAAGTCTAACCATAAGAAAATGTATGGTTATAATGCTATTGTGCTACTATCTCTTAGTCTTGTGCTTCATGAATAGGAATTTGAAAAGGAGGACAAGTGGATATTAAAGTTCCTACAGTTTTGCTTTCATGGAGACACTAAAGGAACTAATCCTACAGTTTTCCTTTGCACCATTACTTTGAACCAAATGCATGAATAGTAGTACCATAAGAAACTTTCCAATTCCTATGTTTTTCCTTCAATTTTCCTTTCAAGCACTGGCGATTGTAGTAGGTAGGCTTGAGCATGGAAAAGCCTACACTCAAAAAAATGTTTTTGTGCTACTTCTACTACTTTGGACCCATGCCACTGCCCTACTAGCTCAACTCCCAGGCCCATCTACAAATTCATAGCTCAAACATGCAGAGGTAAATAATGATGGCGTTCAAGAGAGTCCGACACGGATAGCTAAGTTGCCTGGTACCTCACTGCTTGCCATATAGTAGGAGAAACTAATCGTATTTCACATCACTACGTGTGCTCAATGGACAATATATATAACATATAGAGTAAAAAAGAGATGCAACAAGTGTACAACCTCTTGGGTGAAGCAATGTCGATCTCAGTGTGATTGGGTTGGTCGGTGAGGATGCTCCGGCTAATTTGGCTGTCGGAGGAGGGGAACAAGATGTTAGGCATCTGGAGATGGAGCCCGGGGTACTGCTCCGCTGTGATAGAGGGTTTCGTCATTGCAGCAGCTCCGGTGAGTTGTACGACGGCGAGGCTGAACCAAGACTAGAGAGAAAATGTTAACCTGAGTTGAATTCTAACTCTAATAAATGATGTAAAATACATAACCACAAAGTGCTAGATGTAAAATACATCCGCCGCTCATCTATGAACTTAATTGTCGAAACTGAATTTAACTGTCAAAACTGAATTTAACTGTCGAAACTGAATTTTGCTGCCAAAACTGATTTTTACTGTCAAAACTGAATGCACTAGTAGCAGAAAAGCAGCAGCAGTAGCAGCGCCCAGAGCAGCAACACATGTAAGAGCTGTGGTAGCTGGTCGTGTCGCAGCATCTCGGAAAAACAAGCCTAACGTGTACAAAAAAAGACAATTCGCACCTCAGCACTAGAGAGAGCCATGTCCCGTTTTACTATATTACTAGAAATGCATTCAAATACAACAACAAAAAAACTAAAAAAAAGCGACAACAAACATAACGTGTACAGTACCAAATCAATTCGCACTTCCCTCATCAATAAAAAAACAATTCTTTTGTCTAGCATATGGACTAAATTTGAGTACATTTTCCCTGTTTGAATGGGATTGTACTCGGTTTAGTTATACAACCATGAAAATATTATCTTCACAACACATGACATGAATATAGGAGTAGTGAATTCCTATATAAATATGAACTACATGTACATACGATCTCAATTTCCAATATATGTATCCATTTTATGTTGAATTAAAATCATAGTACATGTACTCTAGCTAGATATTCAGAATCTAAACCATGTATGATCCTACGTACAATGTTTTTAACACGCACAACACACACAAACAACATTTAGACTAGTAAGGTACACATGCATTGCACGCATGAGATTTGGCAACCAAATTATGATTAAATACCACATTATAGCATGTAAGCTTTGAGTCATATATGCATGATGTAGATGTTTGTTTAATTCTTATAGTTCATCTCATTCAAAATCATCTAGTTTTTATAAGAAAGTTAATCTATTTTAAGATTCATGGAATTGTGTGTTGTAAAGAATAAAGTAAAAACAAATAATAGAAAATCATGTAGAAAAACATTTGGGCAATTATGATATGGATGATTCTATAACAAATAAGAAGAGCTTGTATTTTGAGGTTTGTGCATTATGCTTAAGTTCAACCATGGAGTCTTCTAGATTGTACATGTGGCAAAATCTAGTGGAATGTAGATGATATCCAAGGTCCAGTAGTGCTCGAATTTGCCATCTCTGCACCGTCGGTTTGGCTTCATCCAACGACCATCTTTAAAAGTTAAAGTTATTCACACACTATATAAAAAATAAAAAATATAATATATAGGGGTATAGATATAGCTATGTGATGCGAAAGCCACCCATCATCTCCAATTAGAACAGTGTGTCCATGCACGGATGCAATGTGGCCAAATGATGTCTGCCATTGGTATCTCAAATTCAAATCAGTCTGACCTTGTTCAATGTGTATACAGTATATCATGCTCGTTTCCAAACCACACCGCCCATATATCAGTTATATTCATGCATGCATGGGTTTCCAACATCATGATCTCTTATTCAAATATTTGAATTCAACTTTACATTGATTATGACCTCACTAGTCTTTTACACCCACACAGTCGTCTTCTCGTTATAATTGTACCACTAACTTTCTCTCGTGCATGCATGAACACACTACCACTCAACATTATCCATTGCGCACATGCAATCTTTTTCTTCAGGTTGGCTTCCTGCATTCACACACACACACCTCCCCCTCTTCATCATATCGGGTATTCTTTATCTCTCATGTGCATGCACAACGATCGATGTTCCTCTATGTGTGTGTATATATAGCTAGGTCTTTCCCAGTTTTCCACATAAACCGATCAATCAATATATCTAGTGAGGTCTCACCCTCTTTCCCATGTACACATCGATTAATATATACCTCTCTATGTAGGATTACATAGCTAATACACCCACATTAATTATATATCCAACGTCCCCCTCTCATCATCCATGCCTTCCGCTTCATCTCTCAGATGCGTGCAAAGTGGCGAAGACAGGGGGCAGCAAGGGCCCTGCCCCCCTAACATCACTATATATTAAGGCTAATATGAATGTGATCAGTAGATCAATTCCTGGTAAAATGGTTTAAGTTGATGAATTGGCCCTCCTCGTAAAGGATTAGCAATGCTTGGCCCCCTAGCTCATTTATTTTTCATGGCTCCACCACTGCACGCAACAGCGCACGTTCTCGCCCCCTCTCTTGAAATATCGATCTCACACTTGTGCACTCCTTCATAGTCTCCCTCCACTTGGCCCCTCGCACCATCTTCGAGCCCCCCACCAGATTTTGCCACATGTACAATCTAGCAGACTCTATGGTTGAGCTTAAGCATAATGCACAAACCTCAAAACACAAGTGGTTCTCCTTTGTTCTAGAATCTTCCGTATCATAACTGTCCAAACTTTTTTTCTAGTTGAATTGCCATCATTTGTTTTTAGTTTATGCTTTACAATGCACAATTCCATGAATCAAAAAATCAATTAAGGGCTTCTTTGATTCAAAGGATTCTCAAAGGAACTTTGGAGGATTCTAATCCTTAGGAATTTTTCCTATCTTGGTTGTTTGATTCGTTGGATTGTAAACCGTAGGAATTTTTCCATAGGATTCATTTGCACTAGATTTCATAGGAAACTTTCCATCCACTCAAGCCACTTTGAAAGAATTCTACGTATTTTCTATGCACAATCAATCAGTCATACAATCCTGTAGGATTCAAGACGATATTCCACTCTAATCCCATGTTTTTCCCTATTCCCGTGTTTTGGAAATTCTATGAATCAAAGAGGCCCTAATTTTTTTTATAAAAACTAATTGATTTTGAATGAGATAAACTATTAGAATTAAACGAACAACTACATCATGCATATATGAATCAAAGCTTACATGCTATAGTGTGGTATTTATTCATAATTTGGTTGCCAAATTTGATGCATGCAATGCACGTGTACCTTACTAGTACTTACAGTATGTGCAAAACACATAAATTAGGATTCCAATGGAGCACTACACAGTGTACAGTTCATGAAGCCATATGGCACATGTGGAGGCGTCGTCATGACCTCCTTGTGTGGATTGATCACATTGATGTGCTGCTGGTTCCAGAAGAATGTACTCGTCCTCTCTCTGGCACACTGGCAGTACATGCACGAAGCAAAGATGTGCATGCACGCACACACGGGTACACGGTGGGTCGCATTTTTCTATGAAGATCCACCCCATGTGATAATTTGACGCGTGTAAAGTCCTTCACTTCATTGATGGTCAATTAATACAGCGCACGCAAATTGAGTGGACGTGAGGGAGGAAGTAGTTGAGAAAGACATTACTAGTCCATTGCGTACATGCGAGTAGTTAAATCATGGGTTGGTACTTCAATTGGTCTCCTTTGTAACATAATATTTGTGCATGTCATAAAAAGTGGCACAAAATAAAAGGGGGTCAATAAACCAGGACGCAGGCAGCATGATTAATTTTTCCCAGGGCTACTGTTGGTGGCCTTCGTATTTAAATATGGACGGAGTGGAGTTGTACTACTTTTATCTTAGCCTCGTAGGGCTCTCCCAGCGCCTAGGTTTGCGTCCCCGCCTCGCCCACCGGATCCCGCCATCAATAATCCCTTAGATCCTAGGATCCCACGGGCTGCCCTCTCGCTACGGCCTGCAGCACTGCCGCCATTGAGCGAACCCTACATGCGTTTTAGAGGGGATCCATTGCTGTGGAATCACAGATCGGTGGTGCTGGAGGACATGCCAAGGCTGCATTTCAGGTGGTGGGCAGCAAGGGCAGATTGGATCAAGGAAGCGTCACATCGATTAATTGGAGAGAAGTTTGAAGGAGCTGCGCCTGGCACATTACAAGGTGGAGGCGCAAGTCGATCGTACAGGAGAGATGTTGAGGGATGTCAGCATCTGGCAGCGCCGCATTGATTTCAAGCTAGGGCTAATGGCAGAGATCATATTCACGGAGTCAACTGCGGAGGAAAGAACGCACATGCCTACGGAATGGCATGAGCAGCCGGTGCAACTATTCAAATGGGCGGTAGGAGAAGCCAAATCACGGGGCCAGCTGCGGCGGCGCCGCTGGGCATGCGTCCTAGGCGAGGTGAGCTGCCCTCCTTCCCCGCCAGCGATGCAGTGACCTACTCGGTTGCTGCTGCAATGAACTTGCGGCGCCATGGTGGTTTGCAACCGTGACAATCACTCCATCTATATGTATTGTATTCCGGTGAAAATACTTGGTCATTTGGAAAAAGATGGTATTTGATTTATCACTAGTTTTTGAATGCTTGGTCATGACAATCACCTAAAGCCACAACCAGAAGCCTCCATCGCGTAATACTTAAGGTCAGTCGCACCAATAGACGGTCGGTCGGACCCACGACACGCATCAGCTTGGTCTGACATGTACGACCAGTTACATCACTGACTTGTGCGACTGTATTTGAGCAGTAGTACTTGAAATTTGTGTTCCAGGAAACTCATCGGGAGCCGTTTAGGGCCTCGAAACCAAAACAATCAATTAACCTTTAGCTTGTTCCCATCTCATTCCAAAGTGTATAGTAGTATAATTATAAGTGCAAACCTGCTCACCTAGTAGTACGTATCAAACCTGAACGTGTTCCCACTATGCAGGTTTTAGTACCAGTGCTCGTACTAGGTTATAAAAAGGGGAACTAGTACCTAACGGAAAATCACTCTACATCTTCCTCCTCATAATTCTTTCTTGTTCGTCTGTCCTTGCCATGGCCGGTGTGCAGATCTCTAGGTCGACAACTACTCGTAATAAGGGAGCGGCAACCAAGGCCGCGGAAAAAAAGAGGGCTCGCCGCCTGGTAGAGACATGCGAGGGCTCCCAGGAGCGCCCTAGCCGCGGAGGCGAACATGCCGAGCTGGCGGCGCTGTAGTCGTTATCCCTCGACGACATGCCCGATCAGCTCAATAAGCAGGAGGAGTTCATCGACGGCTTGGTGGAGCTGCTAAAGGGGAGCCTCGACGACATGCCCGCTGAGCTCAATGAGGAGGGGGAGTTGACCGCCGGCTTGGTGATGCTACTGAAGAAGAGAATTGCGTTGGGTAAGAAGGCGACCGATGGAATCCGGCAACTTTAGGAGGACCAGTTGAAGCTTTGCCACGAGCTCGACCTACTGAAGGAGGAGAACGCCTGCTGGAAGAAGCTGCATGAGAAGAGTAGTTCCTCGATGAAGATTCTGCAGGACCTCGTCATGGAACAGAAGGAGGAGTTGGCGAAGCTCCGCATCGAGCACCTGGCTGCTGTCAAGGTACATAATGCAACCCTGGAACAGATGATGAAGGCTCGCGTCGAGAAATCCCATGTCATGGAAAGAATGAAGAAGATGACGGAGGAGACGTGCAAGGAGATGGAGGTCGTGGAAGCGATGAAGAAGCAGTTACAGCTCCTTCATGTAGAGAGCAGCGCCCCAGACTTGTGTGTGCGTATTCCTTCTTTTTTGGATGATAATCCTCCCTTTTCTTTTTCTCATGTGTTTCTTCTTTTTCTTCGGGTGTTTTGAAGGAAATATGCCCTAGAGGCAATAATAAAGTTATTATATATTTCCTCATTTCATGATAAATGTTTATTATTCATGCTAGAATTGTATTAACCGGAAACATAATACATGTGTGAATACATAGACAAACAGAGTGTCACTAGTATGCCTCTACTAGACTAGCTTGTTAATCAAAGATGGTTATGTTTCCTAACCATGAACAAGGAGTTGTTATTTGATTAACAAGGTCACATCATTAGTAGAATGATCTGATTGACATGACCCATTCCATTAGCTTAGCACACGATCGTTTAGTATGTTGCTACTGCTTTTATCCATGACTTATACATGTTCCTGTAACTATGAGATTATGCAACTCCCGTTTACCGGAGGAACACTTTGGGTGCTACCAAACGTCACAACGTAACTGGGTGATTATAAAGGAGTACTACAGGTGTCTCCAAAGGCAGATGTTGGGTTGGCGTATTTCGAGATTAGGTTTTGTCACTCCGATTGTCGGAGAGGTATCTCTGGGCCCTCTCGGTAATGCACATCACTGAAGCCTTGCAAGCACTACAACTAATGAGTTAGTTGTGAGATGATGTATTACAGAACGAGTAAAGAGACTTGCCGGTAACGAGATTGAACTAGGTATTGGATACCGACGATCGAATCTCGGGCAAGTAACATACCGATGACAAAGGGAACAACGTATGTTGTTATGCGGTCTGACCGATAAAGATCTTCGTAGAATATGTAGGAGCCAATATGGGCATCCAGGTCCCGCTATTGGTTATTGACCGGAGACGTGTCTCGGTCATGTCTACATTGTTCTCGAACCGTAGGGTCCGCACGCTTAAGGTTTCGATGCGGTTATATTATGAGTTTATGAGTTTTGATGTACCGAAGGAGTTCGAGTCCCGGATGAGATCGGGGACATGACGAGGAGTCTCGAAATGGTCGAGACGTAAAGATCGATATATTGACGACTATATTCGAGTTCGGAAGGTTCGAGTCATTCGGTATTTTTGAGTACCGGAGAGTTACGGAATTCGTATTGGGCCTTAATGGGCCATACGGGAAAGGAGAAAAAGGGCCAAAAGGGTGGCCGCCGCCTCCCTTGGTCTAGTCCGAATTGGACTAGGGAGGGGCACCCTTCCTTCCTTCTCCTTCTCTTTTCCCTTTCCTTCTCTCCTACTCCTAATACATGGAAGGACTACTAGTTGGACTAGGAAGGGGAATCCTACTCCGGTGGGAGTAGGACTCCCCATGGCGCGCCATAGAGAGGCGGCCTCCTCCTCCCTCCCTCCTTTATATATACGGGGCAGGGGCACCCATGAACACACAAGTTTGATCTACGGATCGTTCCTTAGCCGTGTCGGTGCCCCCTCCACCATATTCCACCTCGGTCATATCGTCATGAAGCTTAGGCGAAGCCCTCGCGCCGTAAAACATCAAGATCGTCACCACGCCGTCGTCGACGGAACTCTCCCTCGACACTCGGCTGGATCGAGTACGAGGGCGTCATCGAGCTGTACGTGTGTCAAGAACTCGGGGCGCCGGAGTAACGGCGCCGGGATCGGTCGGATCGCGAGGAGAACGTCGACTACTTCCTCTACGTTGTGATCGCTTCGCCGGGTCTACAAGGGTATGTGGACAACACTCTCCCTCTCGTTGCTATACATCACCATGATCTTGCATGTGCGTAGGAAAATTTTTGAAATTACTCGTTCCCCAACAGTGGCATCCGAGCCTAGGTTTTTATGGTTTGATGTTTTGCACGAGTAGAACACAAGTGAGTTGTGGGCGATACAAGTCATACTACCTACCAGCATGTCATACTTTGGTTCAGCGGTATTGTGAGATGAAGCGGCCCGGACCGACATTACGCGTACGCTTACGCGAGACTGGTTTCACCGTTACGAGCACTCGTGCTTAAAGGTGGCTGGCGGGTGTCTGTCTCTCTCACTTTAGTTGAACCGAGTGTGGCTACGCCCGGTCCTTGAGAAGGTTAAAACGGAGTCTATTTGACGAAGTATCGTTGTGGTTTTGATGCGTAGGTGAGATTGGTTCTTGCTTAAGCCCGTAGCAGCCACGTAAAATTTGCAACAACAAAGTAGAGGACGTCTAACTTGTTTTTGCAGGACATGTTGTGATGTGATATGGTCAAGACGTGATGCTATATTTTATTGTATGAGATGATCATGTTTTGTAACCGAAGTTATCGGCAACTGGCTGGAGCCATATGGTTGTCGCTTTATTGTATGCAATGCAATCGCCCTGTAATGCTTTACTTTATAACTAAGCGGTAGTGATAGTCGTAGAAGCATAAGATTGGCGAGACGACAACGATGCTACGATGGAGATCAAGGTGTCGCGCCGGTGACGATGGTGATCATGATGGTGCTGCAGAGATGGAGATCGCGAAGCACAAGATGATGATGACCATATCATATCACTTATATTGATTTGCATGTGATGTTTATCCTTTATGCATCTTATCTTGCTTTCATTTGACGGTAGCATTATAAGATGATCTCTCACTAAATTATCAAGAAGTGTTCTCCCCGAGTATGCACCATTGCCAAAGTTCGTCGTGCCCAGACACCACGTGATGATCGGTGTGATAAGCTCTCGTCCATCTACAACGGGTGCAAGCCAGTTTTGCACACGCAGAATACTCGGGTTATACTTGACGAGCCTAGCATATGCAGATATGGCCTCGGAACACGGAGACCGAAAGGTCGAGCGTGAATCATATAGTAGATATGATCAACATAAGATGTTCACCATTGAAAACTAGTCCATTTCACGTGATGATCGGTTATGGTTTAGTTGATTTGGATCACGTGATCACTTAGATGACTAGAGAGATGTCTGTCTAAGTGGGAGTTCTTAAGTAATATGATTAATTGAACTTAAATTTATCATGAACTTAGTCCTGGTAGTATTTTGCAAATTATGTTGTAGATCAATAGCTCGCGTTGTTGCTTTCATATGTTTATTTTGATATGTTCCTAGAAGAAATTGTATTGAAAATGTTAGTAGCAATGATGCGGATTTGATCCGTGATCTGAGGTTTATCCTCATTGCTGCTTGTGAAGAATTATGTCCTTGATGCACCGCTAGGTGACAAACCTATTGCAGGAGCGGATCTGAGCGTTATGAGCGTTTGGCTAGCTCAATATGATGAATACTTGATAGTTTTGTGCACCATGCTTTATGGCTTAGAATCGGGACTTCAAAGATGTTTTGAACATCATGGACCATATGAGATGTTCCAGAATTGAAGTTAATATTTCAAGCAAATACCGAGTTGAGAGATATGAAGTCTCTAACAAGTTCTATAGCTAAAAGATGGAGGAGAATCGCTCAACTAGTGAGCATGTGCTCAGATTTGTCAGGTACTACAATCGCTTGAATCAAGTGGGAGTTAATCTTCCGAGATAAGATAGTGATTGATGAATTCTCTAGTCACCATCACCAAGTTAGTAGAACTTCGTGATGAACTATAGTATGCAAGGGATGATGAAAATGATTCCCGAGTTTTTCATGATGATGAAATCAATGAAGGTAGAAATCAAGAAAGAACATCAAGTGTTGATGGTTAACAAGACCACTAGTTTCAAGAAAAGGGCAAAGGGATAGAAGGGAACTTCAAGAAGAACGGCAAGCAAGTTGTCTGCTCAAGTGAAGAAGCCCAAGTCTGGACCTAAGCACGAGACTAAGTGCTTCTACCGCAAAGGGACTGGTCACCGAAGCGAACGCCCTAAATATTTGGTGGATAAGAAGGATGGCAAAGTGAAAAGGGTATATTTGATATACTGGTGTTTGATGTGTGCTTTACTAGTGTTTATAGCAACCCCTCGGTATTTGGTACTGGTTCAGTTGCTAAGAGTAGTAACTCAAGCGGAGTTGCGAATAAATGAAACTAGTTAAGGGTGAAGTGACGATGTGTATTGAAAGTAGTTTCAAGATTGATATGATCATCATCGCACACTCCCTATACTTTCGGGATTAGTGTTGAACCTAAATAAATGTTATTTGGTGTTTGCGTTGAGCATGAATATGATTTGATCGTGTTTATTGCAATACGCTTATTCATTTAAGTAAGAGAATAAACTGTTGTTCTGCTTACATGAATAAAACCTTATATGGTTACACACCCAATGAAAATGGTTCATTGGATCTCGATCGTAGTGATACACATATTCATAATATTGAAACCAAAAGATGCAAAGTTAATAATGATAGTGCAATTTATTTGTGGTAATCGCCGTTTAGGTCATATTGGTGTAAAGCGCATGAAGAAACTCCATGCTGATGGGATTTTGGAATCACTTGATTATGAATCACTTGATGCTTGCGAACCATGCCTCATGGGCAAGATGACTAAGACTCCGTTCTCGGAACAATGGAGCGAAAGCAACCGACTTATTGGAAATAATACATACCGATGTATGCGATCCAATGAGTGTTAAGGCTCACGGTGGGAATCGTTATTTTCTGACCTTCACAGATGATTTGAGCAGATATGGGTATATCTACTTGATGAAACATAAGTCTGAAATAGTTGAAAGGTTCAAAGAATTTCAGAGTGAAGTGGAAAAATCATCGTAACAAGAAAAATGAAGTTTCTACGATCTGATCGCGGAGACAAATATTTGAGTTACAAGTTTGGTCTTCAATTAAAACAATGTGGAATAGTTTCACAAATTCATGCCACCTGGAACACCACATCATAATGGTGTGTCCGAACGTCATAACCGTACTTTATTGGATATAGTGCAATCTATGATGTTACTTACCGATTTACCAATATCGTTTTGGGATCATGCATTAGAGACAGCTGCATTCACGTTAAATAGGGCACCATCTAAATCCGTTGAGACGACACTATATGAACTGTGGTTTAGCAAGAAACCAAAGTTGTCGTTTCTTAAAGTTTGGGGCTGCAATGCTTATGTGAAAAAGTTTTCATCCTGATAAGCTCAAACCCAAATCGGAGAAGTGCGTCTTCATAGAATACCCAAAGGAAATTATTGGGTACACCTTCTATCACAGATTCAAAGGCAAAACATTTGTTGCTAATAAATGGATCCTTTCTAGAGAAGGAGTTTCTCTCGAAAGAAGTGAGTGGGAGGAAAGTAGAACTTGATGAGGTAATCTGTACTGTTCCTTATTGGAAAGTAGTTCATCACGTAAATCTGTTCTTGTGACTACTATACCAATTAGTGAGGAAGCTAATGATGATGATCATGTAACTTCAGATCAAGTTACTACCGAACCTCGAGGTAAAACAGTGAGATCCCCACCGAGTAGTACGGTAATCTTGTTCGGAGGTTGTGTTACTTGACCATGACAAACCTACGAACTATGAGGAAGCGATGATGAGCCCAGATTCCATAAAATGGTTTGAGGCCATGAAATCTGAGATATGATCCATGTATGAGAACAAAGTATGGACTTTGATGGATTTGCCGATGATCGGCAAACTATAGAAAATAATGGATCTTCAAGAGGAAGACGGACATTGATAGTAGTGTTACTATCTACAAAGCTAGACTTGTCGAAAAAGGTTTTTGACAAAGTTCAAGATGTTGAATACAATGAGATTTTCTCACTCGTATCGATGCTTAAAAGTCTGTCCGAATCATGTTAGCAATTGCCACAATTTATGAAATTTGACAAATGGATGTAAAAACTGCATTCCTGAATGGGTTTTAGGAGGAAGAGTTGTATATGATGCAACCAGAAGGTTTTATCGATCCAAAGGTAGCTAACAAAGTGTGCAAACTCCAGCAATCCATCTATGGACTGGTGCAAGCATCTCGGAGTTGGAATATACGCTTTGATGAGTTGATCAAAGTATATAGTTTTATACAGACTTACGGTGAAGCCTGTATTTACTAAAAAGTGAGTGGGAGCACTACAACATTTCTGATAAGTATATGTGAATGACATATTGTAGATCGGAAATAATGTAGAATTATTCTGCAAAGCATAAAGGAGTGTTTGAAAGGAGTTTTTCAAAGAAAGACCTCGGTGAAGCTGCTTACATATTGAGCATCAAAATCTATAGAGATAGATCAAGATGCTTGATAAGTTTTTTCAATGAGTACATACCTTGACAAGATTTTGAAGTAGTTCAAAATGGAACAGTCAAAGAAAGAGTTCTTGCCTGTGTTACAAGGTGTGAAATTGAGTAAGACTCAAAACCCGACCACGGCAGAAGATAGAAAGAGAATGAAAGTCATTCCCTATGCCTTGGCCATAGGTTCTATAAAGTATGCCATGCTGTGTACCAGATCTATTGTATACCCTGCACTGAGTTTGGCAAGGAAGTACAATAGTGATCTAGGAGTAGATCACTGGACAGCGGTCAAAATTATCCTTAGTGGAATAAGGATATGTTTCTCGATTATGGAGGTGACAAAAAGGGTTCGTCGTAAAGGGTTACGTCGATGCAAGTTTTGACACCGATCTGGATGACTCTAAGTCTCTATCTAGATACATATTGAAAGTGGGAGCAATTAGCTAGAGTAGCTCCGTGCAGAGCATAGTAGACATAGAAAATTGCAAAATACATAACGGATCTGAATGTGAAAGACCCGTTGACTAAGATTCTCTCACAAGCAAAACATGATCACACCTTAGTACTCTTTGGGTGTTAATCACATAGCGATGTGAACTAGATTACTGAATCTAGTAAACCCTTTGGGTGTTGGTCACATGGCGATGTGAACTATGGGTGTTAATCACATGATGATGTGAACTATCGATGTTAATCACATGGTGATGTGATCTAGATTATTGACCCTAGTGCAAGTGGGAGACTGAAGGAAATATGCCTAGAGGCAATAATAAAGTTATTATATATTTCCTCATTTCATGATAAATGTTTATTATTCATGCTAGAATTGTATTAACCGGAAACATAATACATGTGTGAATACATAGACAAGCAGTGTCACTAGTATGCCTCTACTAGACTAGCTTGTTAATCAAAGATGGTTATGTTTCCTAACCATGAACAAGGAGTTGTTATTTGATTAACAAGGTCACATCATTAGTAGAATGATCTGATTGACATGACCCATTCCATTAGCTTAGCACACGATCGTTTAGTATGTTCCTACTGCTTTTATCCATGACTTATACATGTTCCTGTAACTATGAGATTATGCAACTCCGTTTACGGAGGAACACTTTGGGTGCTACCAAACGTCACAACGTGAATCGGGTGATTATAAAGGAGTACTACAGGTGTCTCCAAAGGCAGATGTTGGGTTGGCGTATTTGAGATTAGGTTTTGTCACTCCGATTGTCGGAGAGGTATCTCTGGGCCCTCTCGGTAATGCACATCACTGAAGCCTTGCAAGCACTACAACTAATGAGTTAGTTGTGAGATGATGTATTCTGAGCGAGTAAAGAGACTTGCCGGTAACGAGATTGAACTAGGTATTGGATACCGACGATCGAATCTCGGGCAAGTAACATACCGATGACAAAGGAACAACGTATGTTGTTATGCGGTCTGACCGATAAAGATCTTCGTAGAATATGTAGGAGCCAATATGGGCATCCAGGTCCCACTATTGGTTATTGACGGAGGCGTGTCTCGGTCATGTCTACATTGTTCTCGAACCGTAGGGTCCGCTGCGCTTAAGGTTTCGATGACGGTTATATTATGAGTTTATGAGTTTTGATGTACGAAGGAGTTCGGAGTCCCGGATGAGATCGGGGACATGACGAGGAGTCTCGAAATGGTCGAGACGTAAAGATCGATATATCGGACGACTATATTCGGAGTTCGGAAAGGTTCCGAGTCATTCGGTATTTTTCGAGTACCGGAGAGTTACGGAATTCGTATTGGGCCTTAATGGGCCATACGGGAAAGGAGAAAAGGGCCAAAGGGTGGCCGCCTCCCTTGGTCTAGTCCGAATTGGACTAGGGAGGGGCGCACCTTCCTTCCTTCTCCTTCTCTTTTCCCTTCCTTCTCTCCTACTCCTAATACATGGAAGGACTACTAGTTGGACTAGGAAGGGGAATCCTACTCGGTGGGAGTAGGACTCCCCATGGCGCGCCATAGAGAGGGCCGGCCTCCTCCTCCCTCCCTCCTTTATATCTGAGGGGCAGGGGCACCCATGAACACACAAGTTTGATCTACGGATCGTTCCTTAGCCGTGTGCGGTGCCCCCCTCCACCATATTCCACCTCGGTCATATCGTCGCAAGCTTAGCGAAGCCTGCGCCGTAAAACATCAAGATCGTCACCACGCCGTCGTCTCGTGGAACTCTCCTCGACACTCGGCTGGATCGAGTACGAGGGCGTCATCGAGCTGTACGTGTGTCAAGAACTCGGGGCGCGGAGTAACGGCGCCGGATCGGTCGGATCGCGAGGAGAACGTCGACTACTTCCTCTACGTTGTGATCGCTTCGCCGGGTCTACAAGGGTATGTGGACAACACTCTCCCTCTCGTTGCTATACATCACCATGATCTTGCATGTGCGTAGGAAATTTTTTGAAATTACTACGTTCCCCAACATGTTTCACCGCACGTGTCATGTTCTCTGCGAGGCATGATTAGAACAATGCTAGCGATGAGTGGCGCCGTGGGATCGATGACTAGCAAATTAGATGATTTTTATCACCATATGGCACTGGGCTGCCGTGTTTCGTGCTCCTCCATCGTACTAGTACTTGAGTGGAAAACTTGAGTATACTGCATGGTTCTTTGCTCCTCCACACGTCGTCGGCAACATTTATACGAGCAGAAAATCACAAGGCCCTGCCTTCCAGCAGTCATGAGCTGTCAAATCACAAAAGGCCCTCGCCTCTCATGAAACCGACCAAGAGAGACTGCCCCGCCCTCTAGCATTTTAAAAAATGTATACTTTTGTATAGTAGTAGTATCGATCGATTGCGCCATGGAGAAAAACTAACAAGATGAAATGAAAGAAAAAAGGTGGTACATATAGAGAGCGCTCGTCGCCAAATTATGCATATAGTACTATTAAAAAAGCTCGTACCTGCTTAAATGGGGTGCTGAATTCTATTAAAGAAGCTAGCATACCTATTTAATTCATGGGTTCTTATTATTTATGCCACTAGCTGTGTATCACTACTCAGTTTTGCCATCAGAAGTTGCAACTACTCAAAAATGCCATCGATCTGTGAGATGCTTGCTCAAAAATGCAATTAGATATCTCAAAAATGCCATTGTTCCGTGATGTTTGCTCAAAAATGCCATTAGACATTGTTATTTTTATGTCAAACCCGTTGACCATGTTATATGAAAAAAATAAGCAGATTCTCACAATGATAAGTGTGGCCCCGCTTGTCAGGAGTAACCAAGCGAATAATTTTACAGGAAAATAAGAACATTGTTGGGATCAAGTAGGCCTCACACTTTTATTGTACTGTAGTGAGATAGAGGGAGAGCTGGCATGTTGGTCCATTGGTATTTATGTCATTATAACATGGCAAAAGAGATTTGAGTCACAATAATGGTGTCTAGCACAACACACCCCTCAAATAAAACAAAGCACCATGAAATTCTTTGACAACTAAACTGCTGGCTATATGATGTTGGCCATATCAATTGTACATATATAATGTGAAGAAATGAGTGGTAGTACTACCGACTACAAGATGAACTATAAGAAATACTAGTATGTACATACTGAAGAGTTAAAACAATGAGAAGGAACATCACATAGTTCTGCTAGGGGCTCAGCACAACACACCCCTCAAATTAAACTAAGCACCCTGAAATTAAACTAAGCAACTAATCTGGTAGACACTGCATAAGAAAAACCATGAGCAATGACAATGCCACCTTACTTGGACTCCTCGTCCACGTGCTCGACTTCGTCCTTCTCCATCTTCCTCACGGCCGATACTTCTTTGCTTGAACCGCACACTTGGCTCTTGCTCTTCATCCAACCCTTGTAGATATTGAAAAAAAGGTAGGCATCCATTGCAGCGTACTTGATGTGGTCTATATCTAGTACATTCCACTGCCATGCATGACGACAAAACTTGGGCGGAGGTTTCTTCAGTTTGCCATACGAAGGATGAACCATGGCTCCTACCAGGGTCAGCATTGGAGCCTGATCACGGGAGGGCACGAGCCCATTCTTCTGGAGGTCGAAGGGCTCGCATACAACGAGGCCTATCTGACCCAGGAATCTTCTGTCGTTCGTAAAGTCTACAGTAACGAATTTGACTAGGCCGCCCGCGAGGAAGTTCTTAAATTCCTCGTACTCAACGTCGGCATGGCATATCTGGTAGACCAAGCACAAGTTATGCACACAAACCTGGATCACGGCGGGCTTCATATTCTCTTCCTCCTTTAGATTCTTCTCTTTGTCCAGGGTTGTCGTGTACTCAACATCTAGCCCAGCGACCCACTCATCATTTGACTTTTTGAACATGCATCTGAAGCGAGCAAGGCATCCTTTCACCATCGCGGAAGAATGGGTGTAGATGATGTCGAACTCATCGCCGATGATGGTTCTAACCTTGTACTCAGCGCCGATCATGGAGATTTGGGACGCCATGTGTCGTGGAATTGTCACGTCAGATGTCCTCGTGAAAGGACTTAGTTGTGGAGCCATTGCAACTAGGAAGCTTGAAGGGGTTAATTGGGACAAAGGACACGAGAGGTTTATACTAGTTCGGCCCCTTACGGTGAAGGTAAGGCCTACGTATAGTTGGGTTGGTATTGATGTTTCGATGACCAGGGAGCGAGATATGCTATGCCCGGCTCTCGATGAGTTGTTTCTTGCCCTAAGCCGCTGGCGGGTCGTCCCCTTATATACACGGGTTGACGCCCTGCGGCTTACAGAGTCCCGGCCGGCTTATAAATAGTGTCCGACTCGGTGACTAGTTAAATCTACCTTATGATACAAGTCATGCCATTACGGCGGTTTACTACGAAGGGCCTTAAGTCGCCTATGGGCCTTAGGCACTTTACTGAATCGGCATCTTCGTGCTTGGTCTGGGGCTTCTTTCTGGTGAGTCTTCTTTTGCGTAACCCGGCCCCTCCTAGGCGCTTACACAAATAGTTATATCCCCAACATTAGGCCCCAGATTGATTTGAACCGGTTCATGTCAATCTTAAAATACCTTAAGAAATAAATCTTCAGTTTTCTCACCGTGCAAAGGTTTTGTTTAACCTGCCATGACGTCATCTTTTGGATCCGTGTTAACCTGCCGTGACGTCATATTTACTTAAATTCATTCTTTATTCCAACGTATCCTCCAACGGATCTTTGCATTTACTGACTGTTCCGAAAACCGAGGCGTCGGGCCCCAGGATAATAAAGTTTATCTCCTTGTTTCTCGCGCCGTCTCAGTCAGCCTTTCCTTATAAATAGGCACGACCTAGGTCGTCTCCATTCTCCCCCTTCGGTCGTCTTCTTCCTCTCACTGTCCCTCTGCCGCTCGAGCTCCGCCACCGCCGCTGTCGCAGATCTCCTCGTCCTTGCCAGCTCAGGCCATTGCATCAACCTGACTTGACCAGAAAATCGCGACCAACCTCCGCAGCGACTCTGCATCTGTAAGTTTTCTACTTCTTGTTCCTCAGATCCGCATTAGGACCTTCGAGTTCTTCGGTGTTCTTCGCTGTTCATCAAGAACCCCTCGTAGATTTCATCACCACCGCTGGTTTTTGATCTTGAAGATGGCACAAAACTGATGCGGTAGCTATTTCGCACCCATTTCGATTGCAAGTAGATCCCTTTCTGTCGCACAGAGACTCTGTTCGAGCCCTTGAACTTCATCTGTGCCAGTTCTAGGTATAGAAAATTTTCTTTTCAGAACAGCTGTTTGATCCAAAATAATAATCGCAACTTGTGAAACCTGTTTGTTCCACCTTTAAACAAAAAACTGTCTCTCTCGAATATGTTTAACCACAACTTTTCCTGTAGCCGGTTTAAGTAAATGACACTGACCTGTGGACCTGGCTTGCTTATCGCGACTATAAGAAAATTTAACTGCTCTTGACACCTATAGCGGCTTAGTATTGTTTAATAGTTACCCATATATCATTAGGCCCCTTCTTAAGCCGCCACCTTGAATAATTTAAAATATTTTCCTCCGGGTTAAATTTGAACCGAAACCTCTTATTTTGTCGTAGGCCAACTGTCGTCATGGCACCTAAAGCAACCAAGGCCCCTGTGACCTGTAATTGGGTCCCATCCACAGTCACAAGGAGCAAACTGTCAGAATTTGTAAAGTCTGGCCATCTGCCCAAGAAGGAGGCCATGTCTTATCGTGCCCCTGACCCATCTGAAGAGAAGCCTCAACCCTAAGAAGGGGAGGTGATAGTTTTTACGGATCACATGAGCCGGGGATTTGCTCCTCCCAGTTCAAAATTCTTCGGGGATGTTTTGAATTTCTTTGACCTTAGACCTCAAGACATTGGACCCAATTCCGTGTCAAATATTTGCACCTTCCAAGTCTTCTGCGAGGTGTACCTGGGAGAGGAGCCCAATCTGCTTTTGTTCAGAGAGCTTTTCCACTTAAGCCGACAGAATGAACATGCCAACGGGCCCAGTCTTGAACTTGGCGGCATCTCAATTCAGCGGAGCAGAGACTGCCTTTTTCCTTATGTTGAACTGCCGAGTCATCCAAAAGATTGGAATCAGACGTGGTTCTATTGTCAGGACATTTCTCCGGCTGATGAGAGCCCTCTGCCCAGCTTCCGCGCTCTGCGCCTTGAGTCCAACCATCCGCTGGCGGATAAACTGACTGCTATTGAACGTCTGCCTCTCGCTCCCACCATTGAGAAAATCAAAGCTCTTTTGGGAAACGGCTTGAACGGCATCAACCTGGTCCGAGTCTAGGTCACTTGGCGAGTACTTCCATTAAGATGCCGTCCCGGCTTACTGTGCACTTACTGAGGCGAAAAAGATGATCCACTACGTCATAGCCCTAACGACCTACCAGATGATGTGGTGGAGGCTACGACCCAATCGCTGCTGAAAAAGGGCACAGTGACCAGTAATGCCTTCGGCTTACTTCCCTTCTGCAAGAAGAACCCGGCCCCCGTAGTGAGTCATCAACCTCAATAAATACTCTTTGCTATGTTACACCTTATTTTTACTCATAATCTCTTATCTTTTTCCACAGGCTGATGACAACTTCCGGAAGGTCAAGTATGACCATGAGGCTGCCAAGCAAGCCAGGACAGCCAAGAAAACCGAAAGGAAAGCCGCCAAAATAGGAACTCCAAAAAAGAAGAAGCCAAGCGCTTCAGATTTACTTAAATTTGATGACACTTCTGAGGATGACGAAGAAGTAATCCTTAATTCTCTTCACTCCTTTGCCATTATTTTATTGACATTCTGTCTTTTCAGGAGGATACGGGGAACAACCAAGCGGTTGACGAAGAGGTAACTATTATCTCCTCTGACTCATAGCCTTTGCCAAGGCAAAAAATCCGAAGGGTGACCCGGAAAGTAAGATTTTCACATCCTCTAGCTTATCAAGATCCTCAATTTCTTTTGAAGCAACAACAGCTTGAAAGCCGGAGGCAGACCAGGACCAGGAAGGATGCAGAACTCTCCTCCGGCTTACCTGACGTAACTAGGAAGCGTCGGACTGAGGTTATCTCCGATTTATGTTCTGTTTTACCTTTGGCGAGTTTAATTCGCCAACCTCTCAATTCATCTGACTCCAATTATCAGGATACCTATCCTTCCTCCGGCGAGTCTATGCAATCAAACATGCCGGCTTTCAAAACTGCCCCGGGGTAATGTAACTTTATTTCCCTTAGGCTTTACCTTACTCATGCTTTTGTATTTATCCTTCTACCTTTGTTGGCAGCAAGCAAGTGAAGCCCGGTAAGAGGGCAAACAAGAATAAGCCATCCCAAGCCCCGGTCGTGAGTGAACTGGCGCTTGCCATGTCTGCTCCTGACAGTTCCAGCCATCAGTCGCCGCCTGAACTGGCCTTTGACATTCCGGTGCTAGCATCTGACCCGCCTGCCGAAGATACTCTCAACAGCTCCGATAACCCGGAAGCTCCTAGCCCGGTCAAGACAAATGACCCGGAAGTTGAGATTCTCAAAAGTCAGTTTGTTGAGCCAGGGTGGCCCACTGTCCTTGCCAAATGCACTGCTAAGGAGGAACTCATCGAACGCCAAAAGGCCAAGCTGGACATTACTGATTATACTCACTTAAGCATTGGAGACATAGTCTCGGGCTATCTAAATCAAGTTCATAAGAGTCGTGACCTGGAAATTGACACGGTGAAACAAATACAGCACAAATCTGGGGTATAACTTATGTTATTTTCCTGAATCTTACTTACTGTATCAGCCCCCAAGTCTATTGCTTATGAATAAATATGTTGTAGACTTAGAAAACTGCTTATCCCTTCTCTGTCCGGTTCAAAAAAGAAGATATTTAACCCGGTTGTAACATGACACCTTGAACTTGCGCTTATACATTAGCCCAAGTGCCAAGTAGCTTTGCTTGCAAAGTGCTTGCGACTTAATGTCATCTTACCATATTTCTTAACATAAACCGGCCTTGTTAATTAAAATTCTTCAGGATACATTAGCCCCCAAGTGCCGAGTATCTTTCCTTGCAAAGTACTTGGGACTTAATGTTACCTTGCCATGATTCTGACTATAACCCGGTACCAATGCAGGCTAGCATAAGTAAATTTGAATCGGAAATTAATGATCTGAAGAGTCGTCTGACAGCTCAAGAGCTTGAAATTCAAAAGGGCAACTCCAAGTTTGAATTCAGCGTCTCTGAACAAGAGAAATTGAAGAAAGATTTTGAGGCAGAGAAGAAAATCTGGGCTGATGAGAAGGCTTCATTGGTGACCCGGGCCGAGACGGCAGAGGCATCACTTGCAGAAGCAACAACCGAGCTGTCCGACTTAAAGCGCCAGATATCCCAAATGGTATCAGCCATCTTCGGTAAGTTACTGTACATAACCTTAAACATTGTAATACTTCCTTTGATGACTATTGTAAGTTATCCCCGGCTCATTTTATGTTTGTGAACACAGGCCCCAGGAGCACCAACCTCAAGCACAACATGCTGATCAAACTTAAGGCGGTTTACACTCTAGTGGAGCAATCAGACACGGGTCACAGCGATGCTTTGGCCGTTGTAGCTTTATCAATAACACTCCCCACCTTCTGCAAGACGTGCTGAAGTGTCTCGCTGTGCTACCTCAGCGGATCCAGGATTTAAGGTGGGCGTCCTCAAGAGTCGGGGCCATAGCCGCGTTGAGCTGGGCAAAGGCATGGATTCCAGAACTAGACCCGGCCGACCTCGTTCTCGGATACCCGAGCTTGAAAGAGGATGGAACCGTGTTTGATTATCAGGATTTCACGCCCTGCGTCAAAGTCATATGCCCCGTGGCTACCCTCTTTGGGAACGACACTGACATTACCAAGTATCAGCCGGGTTATGAAAGTGAGAACCGGAGGATTCCAACACCTCCCTATGATCAAGTCAACCTGATCCCTCCAACTTGTAAGCATACCTTTGCCCCTGAAGTGGGCCCAGCCGGTTTAATAGATGACAAAGCTAAGTTTGAAGCCTTGAGTGGCATTGACTGGGCCTTGTCAACCTTCCAGGACAAGGCAACCGACGGAGAGGCAGAGAAGGATAACCCGGAATCTTCAAGCCCGCCGAAGGAGTGAACCGCCAGGCATTTTATGACTTTGCAAAAAACAATGCTTCATTTATTCAGACTCGGGGAGTCTTGTAATAGGGTAGAAAAACATCTCAATTTTTGTCATGCCTTCGCGCATGTTTATGGTGCTTAATACTTTCGTAAGCCACCATCACTATATATTTCCAGCTTATGTTGATCGCTTATTTCCTTGATGTTAAATTTTTCTTGCCTTATCCTACATATAAAACAATCAAAAATTCCCTTGGCAGTTTATCTCATCGGGGGTTACATAAGGTATTGATAACTCAAAACATCATATATATGCAGGTTTATGACTATATTTATCAAACATAATCACAATAGCATACATGTGATCCCTTTGGTAATCTCGACTGCTTATATGACCTCCACCATGTGGTTAAATTCAACTCCTGAAAGTCGGAACATGTAATGTTCACCTGGCACTTAACAACCTGGGGTGATCAATATTTAGCTGGAAGAACAAAAAACCACCTCATAGTACTTTCAAAAAAGGTCTCAAAGTAGTCAAGTAATTATAGTTATGGAATATAATGGATAATAAACAATATTGAAAGGCTTTGATTCGAATACAATCAGTAAACCGCTCCAAAGGGGTTAAGCTAAGATGCGGATACAATCATATAGCCCCCAGTAGCTTTGGCGATGCCGATCAAATGGGTATCGACAGCTGTGTTCTCTTTGGTTTGAATATGACCTATGTTTGAACAGGAAGCCCCCAAGTGACCATAAGAGTTGTTTAATGACGCTGATTCAAATACGATCCACGTTAGACCCAAAGGGGTTAAGCTATGATTCAAATATGACCAAGAAGCCCCCAAGTGGGTTTGGCAGTATGCCGATCAAATGGGTATCGACAGCTATGTTCTCTTTGGTTCGAATATGACCTATGTTTGAACAGGAAGCCCCCAAGTGATCATGGCTAGATAAAGATGTGATCATCAGCCGGACCAAAAGGAAAGCCGGATTTAGGTATGATCCGCTCCCTGTTGGTTGTTTTCACCACCTGATAAAGAAGACATATACACTCTTGAGGATAAAAAGGACAGAAGTCCTACTTTATTGCTTTATATAATATATACACTGTCAAAATATATACATTTTGTGAGCCGGTGGCTTAAGTATAGTAAGGCCGGAGATGGGCGATATTCCACGGCCGGCGGGTCTCCTCCTCCGACTTACGTGAGTCTTTGTGCTCTCAAACATCGATGAGGTAGTATGACCCGTTGTGCAGATTCTTGCTGACCACAAAGGGTCCTTCCCAAGGTGGGGATAGCTTGTGCATATCAGACTGATCCTAGATGAGCCAGAGTACCAAGTCGCCTTCCTGAAAGGTTCTGCTCCTAACCCGGCGGCTGTGATAGCGGCGCAGGTCTTGTTGATAAATCGCTGAGCGGGCTATTGCCAAATCTTGCTCCTCATCCAACAAGTCAAGTGCATCCTGACGAGCTTTTTCGTTGTCAGCCTCAACGTAAGCCGCCACGCGGGGTGAATCGTGCCGGATGTCACTTGGCAGGACCGCCTCTGCACCATACACCATAAAGAAAGGTGTGTAGCATGTAGATCTGTTAGGCGTAGTGTTGATGCTCCACAATACATAGGGTAACTCCTCCACCCAACAACCTGAAGTCCGCTGTAAGGGGACAAAGAGCCGGGGCTTGATTCCCTTCAGAATCTCTTGACTAGCTCTTTCTGCCTGACCATTGGATTGAGGATGAGCAACAGCCGAAACATCAAGCCAGATATGTTCTCGTTGATAGAACTCTTCCATGGCACCCTTGGAGAGATTAGTGCCATTATCAATTATAATGTTGTGTGGAAAACCAAAACGAAAGATCACCTTTTTCATGAACTGAACCGCGGTGGCTGCATCACACTTACTGACTGGCTCTGCCTCAACCCACTTTGTAAACTTATCCACTGCCACCAGGAGGTGTGTATTTTTATGTTTAGACCTCTTGAAAGGCCCAACCATGTCAAGCCCCCAGACTGCAAATGGCCAAGTGATTGGAATCATCCTCAACTCTTGAGCTGGCACATGAGCTCGTCGTGAGAACTTTTGACAACCATCACATTTACTGACCAGATCCTCCGCATCAGCATGAGCCATCAGACAGTAGAAACCATGCTGGAAAGCCTTGGACACAAGAGATTTTGACCCGTCATGATGGCCACAATCCCCTTCATGGATCTCACGAAGTATCTCTTGGCCCTCCGTAGGCTACACACAGCGTTGAAACGCCCCAGTGACGCTTCGGTGATGTAATTCGCCATGAACAATCGTCACATATTTGGACCGCCTGACGATTTGTCTTGCCAAGGTCTCATCCTCAGGTAACTCTCCCCGGGTCATATAGGCCAAATATGGCACTGTCCAATCCTAAATGACGTGGAGAGCTGCCACCAGCTGTGCCTCCGGGTCTGGCACTGCTAATTCATCCTCTGTAGGTACCTTGACAGAAGGATTATGCAAAACATCGCGGAAGGTGTTAGGCGGCACCAGCTTGCATTGAGATCCTAGCCGGCTTAAAGCATCAGCCGCCTCATTCTTCCTTCGATCAATGTGCTCCACTTGATAGCCTTTGAAGTGCCCAGCCATAGCATCTACTTCACGACGATAAGCCGCCATAAGAGGATCCTTGGAGTCCCACTTTCCTGATACCTGTTGGGCCACGAGATCTGAATCGTCCAAACACCTTACCCGGCTCAAGTTCATCTCTTTAGCCATCCGGAGACCATGGAGTAAGGCCTCGTACTCAGCTGCGTTGTTAGTACAAGGAAACACAAGCCGGAGGAGGTAACAAAATTTGTCACCTCGAGGGGAAGTTAAAACAACTCCAGCCCCCGAGCCTTTTAACTGCCTGGACCCATCAAAGTGGATAGTCCAATACGTGTTATCTGGCTTCTCCTCAGGTGCCTGCAACTATGTCCAATCATTGATAAAATCTACCAAGGCTTGAAACTTGATAGCAGTACGTGGCATATATTTCAAACCATGAGGCCCAAGCTCACTAGCCCACTTGGCGACTCGTCCTGTGGCTTCCCTATTCTGGATGATGTCTCCCAAGGGGGCAGAACTTACCACAGTTATAGGATGACTTTGGAAGTACTGCTTCAACTTCCGGTTTGCCATAAACACTCCGTAAACAAGCTTCTGCCAATGTGGATACCTTTGTTTAGACTCAATGAGCACCTCACTGATATAGTAAACCGATCGTTGAACTGGATACTCCTTGCCAGCTTCCTTACGCTCTACCACAATGGCAACACTGACGGCTCGTGAGTTAGCAGCCACATATAACAACAACGGCTCCTTATCAATGGGAGCCGTAAGGACCGGTGGCTCTGACAACTGTCTCTTCAAATCTTCAAAGGCAACATCAGCAGCATCACTCCAGACAAAGGTGTCTGTCTTCTTCATCATCTGATACAGTAGTAGGGCCTTCTCACCCAACCGGCTTACGAACCATCTTAAAGCAGCAACATGACCTGCCAGTCGCTGAACATCATTGATGCACGCCGGTTTAGCCAGAGAGGTAATCGCCTTGATCTTCTCCGGATTAGCTTCAATGCCTCTGTTTGAGACCAAAAACCCCAAGAGCTTGCCTGCAGGTACACCAAACACACACTTGGCCGGGTTAAGCATCATCTTATAAACCCAGAGATTATCAAAGGTCTCTTTCAAGTCAGATATCAAGGTTTCCTCCTCTCTGGACTTCACCATGATGTCATCCACATAAGCATGAACATTACGCCCGATTTGATCGTGTAAACAGTACTGCACACATCACTGATAAGTCGCCTGAGCACTCTTGAGCCCAAACGGCATAGATACATAACAGAAGGCTCCAAACGGAGTGATGAAAGCCGTCTTCTCCTGGTCCTTAACAGCCAATTTGATCTGATGATAACCAGAGTAAGCATCCAAAAAACTTAAACGCTCACAACCCGTCGTAGCATCAATAATTTGATCAATACGGGGAGAGCAAAGAGATCAGCCGGACAAGCCTTATTTAAGTCTGTGTAGTCCACACACATCCGCCAGGTGCCGTTCTTCTTGAGTACGAGCACCGGGTTAGCCAACCACTCTGGGTGAAAAACTTCAACAATAAACCCGGCCGCTAAGAGCCGGGCGACTTCTTCCCCAATAGCTTTCCGTCTCTCTTTGTTGAACCGTCGGAGAAACTGCCTGACCGGCTTATACTTTGGATCAATATTGAGAGTGTGCTAAGCGAGTTCCCTCGTTACACCTGGCATGTCAGAAGGCTTCCATGCAAAGATGTCCCAGTTCTTACGGATGAACTCGATGAGCGCGCTTTCCTATTTAGGATCCAAATTGGTACTGATGTTGAATTGCTTAGAAGAATCGCCTGGAGTAAAGTCAACAAGCTTTGTCTCAGCGGCCGATTTAAACTTCAATGCTGGGTCATGCTCTGTAGTTGGCTTCTTCAGGGAGGTCATATCCGCCGGGTCAACATTGTATTGATAAAATTTGAGCTCTTCCGCTGCGTAGGCAGACTCAGCATAAGCCGCATCACCTTCTTCACACTCCAAGGCTACCTTTCGACTCCCACGCACAGTGATGGTGCCCTTGTGACCCGGCATCTTGAGCTGCAAATAAACGTAACACGGCCGTGCCATGAACTTAGCATAAGCCGGTCGCGCAAACAGAGCATGAAACGGACTCCTGATTTTAACCACTTCGAACGTTAATTTCTCAGCCCTGGAGTCATACTCATCTCCAAAGGCCACTTCCAGTTCAATCTTGCCAACTGGGTAAGCCGACTTACCAGGAACCACTCCATGGAAAACAGTGTTGGATGTCCTCAAATTCTTATCAGTCAACCCCATGCGTCGAAAGGTCTCATAATAGAGGATATTGATGCTGCTACCTCCGTCCATGAGTACCTTAGTGAATTTATATCCACCAACCTGAGGTGCTACCACCAAGGCTAACTGACCCGGATTATCAACCCTTGGAGGGTGATCTTCTCTGCTCCATACAATGGGCTGTTCTGACCACCTCAAATAACGTGGAACTGCCGGCTCAACAGAATTCACGGCCCTCTTATGAACCTTCTGGTCACGTTTTTATAAGCTAGTGGTAAACACATGATACTGCCCACTATTCAACTGCTTCGGATGGCTTTGATAACCCAACTGTTGCTGCTGTTGCTCTCCTTGACCAGACTGCTGTTGATTATAACTGCCTCGATGTCCCTGAAAGCCGGAGTTTGAACCATCGCCCGGGCCATGAAAACCGCCAACTCCTGAACCGCCGCCGGACCCAGAATTGTCACCAAACGCGTTGGAATTCTTAAAAGCCTTCATGATCGCGCAATCTTTCCATAAGTGGGTGGCGGGTCGTTCTCGGGTGCCGTGTCTCGGGAAAGGCTCATTAAGTAACTACTCAAGAGATGGGCCTGACCCACCAGATCGAGGGGGCGGCTTGCCCTTACGTCTCTTATTGCTACCTTGTGCATTAGCGTTGGCTGCAAATTCCGGGTTGCCGTCCGCCTTACGCTTATTACCACCTTGATACATCGGGTTATGCTGTTGACCCTTTCCATTGCCGTTCTTCTTTCCCTTCCCTGTCTTTTCCTCATCAGACACGGGATCCTTGGTACTATCAGAGTCGGCATATTTGACTAAAGCCACCATCAGCGTACCCATATCGTTGCAATCACGCTTAAGGCGACCCAGTTTCTGCCTCAGCGGCTCAAAGCGGCAATTCTTCTCCAACATGAGGACTGCAGAGCCGGCATCCATCTTGTCAGATCAATGTATTATCTCCTTGACTCGGCGCACCCAATGAATCGTGGATTCACCCTCCTCCTGCTTACAATTTTTCAAGTCCACAATCGACGTAGACTACTTACAAGTGTCCTTGAAGTTCTGGATGAAACGGGCCTTTAAGTCGGCCCATGAACCAATGGAATTGGGTGGCAAACCCTGTAACCAAGATCGGGCCGTTCCATCTAACATCATGGTGAAGTACTTAGCCATTGCTGCGTCGCTGACCTCCAACAGCTCCATGGCCATCTCATA
This sequence comes from Aegilops speltoides, assembly GCA_021437245.1. NCBI lineage: Eukaryota > Viridiplantae > Streptophyta > Magnoliopsida > Poales > Poaceae > Aegilops > Aegilops speltoides. The sequence goes on from CM038141.1 coordinate 79,998,219, forward strand.
ACTTTCGATCCATGCTCCGGGCTGTAAGTCGGCCGTGTAGTTCGGCACCTTTCAAGGTCCCTTGAAGTCCTTGGGTAGGCGCACATTACGTAGAGCCGGTACCAAACAAGGAACACCGCCGGTTCTAGTGGCTACTGCTGTCTCAATGGAAGTTGTCGGATACTCTGGGAAATCTTGATGAGCCGTCTGTTGAGCCGCTAGCTGAGCTGCCCGCTCGTTCTCCTGACGTACTCGGTCCTACACCGTATTATAGCCACCGGGCTGGTTACGGCGCTGGGCGTTGCTTGATAAACCTACAGACTCAATGTGCCTGCTGTAACTCGGACTCCAGTTTTGATGTGGCGGTGCTAACCAAGGCGGAGGAGTTGAATGAATCCTGTCCCGGCTGTAAGAATAAGTCTCTTGCTGAGCCAGAGCCGTCTGGAGAAGTTCTCTGACCCTCCGGGTCTCCACCGCTGTCGGGTTATCACCGTCCGCGGGGAGGGCCGCCAAGCGCGCCGATGCTGTAGTTAAGTTCTCCATGGGGTTGGAAAAGTGTAACATCCCAAATTTCCAATTTGGCATGTTATACATTGATCATCCATGCATATCACATTTTATTGTTTTTCGTTTGCAATCCTCGAGATCCTTAACAACTCAAGGACCTTCGGAGAGAGTTGGGGATTTTCTAATTTTCATATTTGAAATTTTTATCAAATAGTGAAGACGAGGATTTGATTTTAATTATTTTCTCTCCGGAAAATATTTCATTTAAAAATATTAAATGAGGGGAGATAATATGACTTCTCCAAAATAATGGAATATCGGAGGAAAAATGTTAAAATCATTTTTGGATTTTATTTGAGTTTATTCGGGATTTTTATTTGCCCTAGAAAAATGTTGCATGTTTTAAAATTGCATTTTAGGGGCCAAGAAAAGTTCATCTTGTTCTAAATATTTTATTTAGACGGAGAAAACTTGTTTTGGAATTTTTAGATTTTTATTTATTTTTCTAGGAATTTTTCTCGTCGTGGAATGTTTTTAAAAAACATACTGCCCTGGGCGAAAACCCACCAAAGAGCAGCCCAGCCAGCCGCCGCCGCCGCCGCCACAGCGCCGCCGTGCTTGGCACGGACGCCGAGGAGTCCGAGCCGGACTCCACCCGGCGCCCCTTCCCAAGCCGCCCGCCCGCCCTCCTATATATCGCGCCCCGCCGCCACACCACCACCCGCCACCACTCACTCGCCGCCGCCGCCGAGCGAGCGAGCCCGAGCCGCCGGAGCCGATCCGTCGCCGTCCGAGACGCCGCCGTCGCGCCGCCGCCGCCGCCTCCGCCGCCACCCGCAGCCACCCGAGCCCCGCCGCACCTCGCCGAACCCGCGAGTCCGCCCGCCCGCTGGGCGAGCCTAGCCGAGGCACCCACCCTCGTCGCTTTTTTTTAAATAAACCCTTCGGTTTTTCAGAAAAACCCTATATCGTTTTTTTATATATATAGATCGGTTTATTTATTTCCCGGTTTATTTACTTAGCGAACGTCCGTTCGTTTTAATGAATGTGTTCACTGTTTAGTTTCTGCTAAGGAACGTTCGTTCGTTTAGCCGTTCGTCGTTTTTCTTTTTATCCGAGATTATTTTGATCGCGATTTCTGATCTGATATTCAAACTTGTTTATCTTTTCGCTCGTTTATCGGAATTAGGCGATTCAAGCGCCTGGTGTTTCATCTCGAAACCCTCTTTCCGAATAATCAACTCAAACAAGATTTTTCTTCTGTAAAATTTGACTTAGATCCAGATTAGCAAAACGAAGTTGTTTCTTTTGCCGTTTAAGTTTTGTTGCTTCGTTTGATTTGATCCTTTTTGCAAACCGGAGTTCTTAAGTTGAACTCTCCGGTCAAACTCTTTTATTTGGAGTTCTACTTGAGCATCTTTGATTGTTGCTTATGTATGTTATTGTTTGCTTGCGATAGAATTCCCGGAGTGCGAAGCGTGTTACTACGAGTCTCTAGGATTCCCGGATCATCAGCAAGGCAAGTAACACATTGATCATACTCTTTTCATACCCAGTTTTTATGCATTAGTTTCAATCCTCAAACATTGCATGAGTAGGATGCCTTTAACATGTGGGTTGGGAAGTAGTTGATGAAGTAGAACCCATTACCCTGTTTTATTATCAAACCCTTGGGAGTTACTTCTACGTTATGCTTATATTGTCATGCTATGCTCGTAGACGTGGATTGGGTTTGAGTGATATCCATGACAGATGTGAGATTGTTAATTAATGCTTTACTTAAGGTGGTAACTTTAATACACATCTGGGTGGATTGAGGCACCTGGGGTATCCAGTGATTGCCTGTTTTATTTTTGGAAATCCCGGGGTCACCGTGTCATTCTCTTATGGACCGCCACCCAGGCTCAAAGGGAACTGAGTCTATTCATCCTAGAAACTTCTGTGTGCAACCACAAGCTATTATGGGCTCTAGCATAGTTGAGTAAGTTGCGTGAAGCTCTTGAAGAGTTGGATCAGTAGGTAGTGGGTTTGTAGGTTTGGTATGGTCTTCCCGGAGTAGAGAGTTAATGCTTCTGAAAGACTGTGTCTCGGTCATCCGTCTCTCAAACACCATGCAGTGCGAGAATCAACGGAGGCGATCGAGTCTTGTGGGGAAAAGTGCGCAAACCTCTGCAGAGTGTACAATCTAATCATGGTTAGCCATGTCCCCGGTTATGGACAATTCTGAGTATCTAGTACTTGAGTATTCGCATGTATCTCAACACTCTTAAATTAATATTGTTGGGTTGTTAACTATTTTTAATTGGGCTCATTGAGTTGGGGTTACCTTCTCAAATGATGTTTCAACTACCATGATAGTTAAATTAAAACTGATTCCTTTGAAGTAGGGAAAAATTGGCTTTTCGCAAAAATGTAACCATAGAGCTTTCCACCAGCCAAATATGCATGTAGTGGTAGCATTATTCTGTTATTGCTCTTTTGTGTTACATTGCCAGCATATTCCATGTGCTGACCCATTCTCGGGCTGCAACGTTGCAGACTTTTCAGACGAGGAGTAAGGTTCGTAGGTCGTTGCCGTGCAGCTCAGCTATGCCATTGGAGTTGATGGACTCACTTTATCTTCCAAGCCTTCCGCTATTATCGCATTAGATGGCCTTAAGCCATATTATTGTAATAAGTTCTCTTTTGAGACATTTGATGTAATAAGTGTGTGATTGCTACTCTGTTATTAATCCTTGAAATCTTGTGTGGTGTCGGCATTCGATCCGAGGATGACACCTGAGCACAGAGACTTGACCATCTGAGGTCGGGTCGCTACAAGATGGTATCAGAGCACACGCTGAGTGTAGGACACGACCACTAAGATAAACCATAGGTCACACTTCTCTTCTCATTTCTGACTCCTCTTCTCTTCCACTCTTTAGGATGAAGGAGATGAAGACCAAGTTTGCACAGCCGGATGAAGACACACCTTTTGGACGCCACTTGAAGGAAATCACTAGGTACTTGAATATTGGAATACCAAGTTTCACTGGGACGAACAACGCCACTCTACCAGAAGAAGAGCGCTGGATGATTCAAGTACGAGTTCCAGGAAGGACGTTCTCGCCAAATTCTAAACCCATAGAGTTTTCTTTCGAAGCACCCACTTGGAGCCTTGGCAAGAGTATGGCAGCTCATATTACCATGGGATGCATTGGAGAAATCTACAACAAGGAACTAGAGGATACCACCTATCAAATATGTGGGCGCCGAGATGAACAATGGGAGATGATCAGCACCAGGAAGGATAGATCTGTCGCAGCGTTTATCCAGGAGCAAAACCAGCACATTCGACGTCAGGAGAACCAGATGTGCGCAGACATGATCGAGTTGAAGAAGGCGAAGACCAGGATCATCGAGCTGGAGGAAGAGCTTAAGTTCACACGCGATGGATATGAGGAGGAAATTAAGACCCTATTGGAGAAGAATGACGACCTAGTAGAGAAGATCGGAATTTTCATGGGAGGACCAGTTCCGAGAGAAGACCTCATTCGTCCGGACAACTACATCATCATCGACGACACCAACTCGGATTCAAGTGATGATGTTTACGAAGATGAAGCTGGAGCAGACATCATGGAGTCTTCCACCGATCAAAATTTCTAGATGACCACCATATGATAATAGTATTTTCCCCCATGTAACTAGTAGTAGTGAGCACTTTTGCGATAGTCCTAGACCGTTTTGTATGCCCCTGCTTGATTGATTGAATGAATGCTTGTGTTTGCCTCATATACATACGGGTAGTGTTTCTCCCCTAGATCTTTTTCTATTCTAATCTCTTCCATCTAAAACCCATCAGATGCCTTCGAGGAGAGACCCCGAGTTTGTTTTCCCACCGGAGATCACCCAGTTGATCCAGCAGCAGAATGCTTTGATGCAATTGCTAGTTCAGAACCAGGGCAATGCCAATAACAACAATGCCAACAACAACAACCCGCCGCCAGTGGATAACCTCGCCCGTTTCTTAAGGTTACAACCGCCAGTGTTCTCCAGTAGCATCGAGCCAATAGTTGCAGATGATTGGCTACGTCGTATTGGAAGGGAGTTAACCACCGCAGGATGCACAGATGTTGAGAAGGTGCGTTTTGCCGCACACCAACTGGATAGACCTGCAGCAGCATGGTGGGAGAATTTCACAACCACCTATCCTATCGACACTGTCACATGGGCTCAGTTTCAACAGGCTTTTCGTACCGCCCATGTCTCGACTGGAGCTATGCAGATGAAGAAGCGTGAGTTTCGCAACCTACGCCAGGGGAATCGTACTGTTGGCCAGTACGTGGATGAGTTTAGCAAGTTATCACGTTATGCCCCTGATGATGTGGCCACAGATGCCGTGAACCAGGAGAAGTTTATGGAAGGGCTGAATGATGAGATGAGTATGCAGTTGATGGTAGCAACCTTCAACAACTACCAGGAGTTGGTAGATAAGGCCCTAATGATTGAAGGGAAGCAGCAGCAGATTGATAACCGTAAGAGGAAGTATGGACAAGGAAAATACAACTCAGGAGCTCACTAGAAGCCCCGCTTGACCCCGAACTCGGGAGGACTTGTTCCTAACCATGGAAGTCATAACCATGCTGGAGGAGGATCGCATAACCATAATGGTGCGAATAACGGGAATGGGAATGGAGCCAACAATAATCAGAACCGCTCTAACCCGTCTACACCTGCAAAGAGGGACTTAAGCCAAGTTGTTTGCTACAAGTGCGGGAAGACAACGCACTATGCCAATGACTGCTCTGAAGGAAAGAATGCGAATGGAAACGGGAGCGCAGGGAAGAAGCCCAATCCATTCAACAAAGGACAAGTGAACAACGTTAACGTGGAGGAGGTTGAAGAGCAGCCGGACGCGGTAATAGGTAAGTTTTTGGTTCAGTCATTTACCGCTATTGTTCTTTTCGATACTGGTGCATCGCATTCATACATATCAAGGGGATTTGTGGAAAAGTTTAAGTTACCAACTCAAACCCTTAGGACACCCCTCTTAGTGAGCTCACTAGGATCAGAGTACACGGCTAGCAGATGGTGCACCCAGATACCCCTAATCATTGGCACACATGTATTCCGTCTGACCTAATTATCTTGGAGTCGCAAGGACTGGATGTGATATTAGGTATGGACTGGATGTCAAAGTATGGAGGAAGTATTGACTGTGCTAGTAAGTCAATTTATCTTACCACCCCGGAGGGAAAAAGGATTAAGTATGTATCTAGGCATGTGCTTAGGAGGAGCCAAGTAAACGCCCTCACAGGAGTTGTACAGGAGGAAGTACCTGTAGTAAAGGATTTTCCGGATGTTTTTCCCCAAGAGTTACCAGGTATGCCACCGGATAGAGACATCGAGTTTTTGATAGAGTTATTGCCAGGAACAGGACCGATATCCAGGAGACCATATCGGATGCCAGCAAATGATCTGGAGGAAATTAAGAAGCAGATTAAGGAGTTTTTGGAGAAAGGTTACATTCGTAGAATCTCGTCACCCTGGGGAGCCCCAGTACTTTTGGTGGAGAAGAAGGATAAATCCCTAAGGATGGTTGTTGATTACCGAGCTCTGAATGAAGTAACGATAAAGAACAAGTATCCCTTACCGATGATCAATGATCTGTTTGATCAGTTACAAGGAGCTAAGGTGTTTTCAAAGATTGATCTGCGATCGGGATACCATCAGTTGAAGATCCGAGAGAAGGATATACCCAAGACAACGTTTACCACACGGTATGGATTATATGAGTATACGGTCATGTCATTTGGACTGACTAACGCCCCTGCCTATTTCATGAGTATGATGAACAAGGTGTTCATGGAGTATTTGGACAAGTTTGTTGTGGCATTCATTGATGATATTATGATATACTCGAAGAACGAAGAGGAGCACGCGGAACACTTGCGTCTGGTTCTCGAGAAACTCAGGGAACACCAGTTATACGCCAAATTCAGCAAGTGCGAGTTTTGGTTGAAGGAAGTTGCATTTCTTGGGCATGTTATATCCGGAGAGGGTATAGCAGTGGAGCCCAGTAAGGTTCAGTCGGTCACTGAATGGTTGGCACCCACTTCAGTTGGCGAGATCTGCAGTTTTCTTGGACTGGCAGGATATTATCGGAGGTTCATTGAGAATTTTTCCAAGATTGCTAAACCAATGACGGAATTGTTAAAGAAGGATACTAAGTTCAAATGGACAGAGGAGTGCGAGACAAGTTTTCAAGAGCTGAAGGAGCGATTGACTACAGCCCGATCTCGACCTTGCGGATATACATAAGGAGTTTCAAGTGTATTGTGACGCCTCTCGCTTGGGACTTGGATGTGTGCTTATTGTCGGGGGTTGGATGCGACATATGCCAACGAGTGGCTTATCATGGTGGGGGCGAGTAGAACGTCGCCGGTGCCCGGAAACGGGATGAGGCGCAGACATGCACGCCGGTGAATCATACCCAGCTTCGGGGCTCTCCGGGGAGATAACACCCCTACTGCTGCTCTGCGGGGTCTCCGCATGATCACTACGGTGAGATGGTTACAAAGGTGCTCCTAGAGCTGTATCGGGAGGCAGAAGGGAGCAAGGCTAGCTCTCTCCCCTGCTTGCTATGTGTCTAAATCTATCCAAGGCCAACCCTTTGCATGGGTCTCCGGGGGTTTATAGGCCTACCCCGGGGTACAATAATGTCTGACTGGCGTGGCCCCAGCCGTCTGTCTCTCACGCGCTGTCCCTCCCCTTGGCCGGGGCCCTGGCCGACTGGTGGGTCTCAGCGGACATGCAGAACATCAGACAAAGACTCGATGACGAGGCTCGGTCATGGGTCGTGGCAACAGTGCCGCCGTCTGCCAGCGATCCACCGCCGCCACTCCCGTCAATCTGGTTTATGGCTTGCGGGGCCCGAGCGAGGAGGCGGCCGACTGGGAGGCCGACTCCTCTGAGGCCGACTCCAGCGCGCCCGCCGTCTTCTACTCTCCCATCGACAAGGGCCCGGTGATCTTTGGGCCGTACAAGCCGCCGTCGTGGGCACAAAGGCTCACGCCTTTGTGGCTGAGGTCGGGGGCATGGCAACAGTGTCGTGCCTCACCGGAGATCTCCCGCGTCACGACTCATCAGAGCCATGCCCTCCCTCGTGGGTCAGAGAGGACGGCCACGTCGGGGCCGTACCCTGCATCGGTCTTCGAGAAAGGTCGCTGGCCGACTCCCATAGTCGGCCCCGAAGGTCGAAGCCCAGTCGGCTCGCTCGAGTCGCCGTCTGGGACTTCGGCCCGAAGGTCGCCACTGGGACTCGGCCTCCCCGAAGGTCGCTAGCTGGGATGCGGTCGAGGGGCGCGGCCTGCCCCGATGTCTTGAAAGATCCTGGGTCCCGGGTCGGCCTACCCGTGGCCCATTACTCCGACAGTAGTCCCCGAAACTGGTGAAGCCCAGCGGGCGCTGGCTCGTGGGCTTCAACAGTTTCAATTTTCCCAGTGCCGACTCTGAGACTCGGCCGTCGTTTCTTTGGGCCGCCTTGCCGAAGTCGGACTCGCTCAGCGAGGGGCCACTGTTCACAAGTCGCGGCAGGAAACGGGCGGCGTATCGGATACGCCTCCCTGCCATTACCGAAACGGTCCTATCGCGTGGCGCCACGTGGAGGCGATAATCCGCCTACCCACGTGGCGGACGGGGCCATCGGCGGGCCCGCCATTACAGCGCCTCGGCCTCGAGCGGATCCGCCAGGCGCGGACGGTTGGAATCCTACGCCGTTATGCGTGCGAGAACTTTGTGGGATTAATAAATGGCGCATGGGGCCTCGGCGCGATTAATCCCCACGTCCCGCCTCGCTTCTCAGCCTCAGAGGGCTATAAGTAGGCGCGAGGAGGTGGGGGCGGCACGCACGCACCCTCTCCCCATTCTCTGCCTTTCTCCTTCGCCGCGAGCGAGCCACGGCATTCTACCCCACCATGAGCCAAAGCATCCTTCTCGCCCGGCGATGAGTTCTTCTTCCGCGCGCTTCACCTCACGCTCCGGCGTGTGGGATGCTTTCGGATGTGGAGGCGAGCACATCGAAGTTCTCCGTCAAACCCGCCGCCCCCAGCGGACCTGGTACGCCTGTCTCGCCGGCCAAGAGATCCGCCAGCGCCTAAGGAGGGCGAAGGGTCATCTTCCGCCGCACCTAATGCGCTGGCTGGGGCTTCCAACGAGCGGATTCTTCCACTCGCTCCTCGAGTTTCACAAGCTGCAGGCAGCACCACCTCACCCCAACACGGTGGTGCTTCGCTTTCGCCACTCGCGCGAAGGCTACATCGGGCGTTTCTCCCCACCCTCGAACTATGGGGAGAGTTCTTTCTTCAAAACTGGGTATTTCAGGCCGCCGCGCTCGCTCTGGCGGCACCTACATCGCGGTGCGGCGCCGACGCCGACAATCCTTTTCCGCCCATCCGCCGGTGAAGTCGGTGAAGATGTGGCGTAAGTCTTATTTCTACGTGAAGAACATCTCCACCGACGGCGCATCGGGTTAACCCGCCGCCCTCGACCCCGAGCTCGACCGCGGCTTGCCGCTTGGTCCCACCGGTCCAAATCGCTTCGTCCTCGAGCCGGGCGCCGTGCGACTCCAAGTTATCTGCGATCGGAGTGGCTGTCCGCCCCGATCTTCGCCGCCAGGCACGCCGAAGTTCTTCCGCTCCAGGCGGCCTCACCTCATCTCTGCCGATGAGCGGCCGCCATGATCCGAGCCGACAGCACCAAGGACATGCCGCGGCGAGGTGGCGAACAGTGAACCACATCGCCCATCGCGAAGTTCTCGGAGGATCGCAGTTCGGCAAGGAGCCGTACTCGCGACAACCCTCCAATGGTAAGTCGACGGTCTGTAGTTCGATCTTATTTGCGTCTGTCTTCGAGCTCTAATCTTCATTGGCTTCTTCTGAGCAGAATCCCCTTACGGCGCCCGCAGCCGGCATTATAAGAGAGCCTCGCGATTATGTCCCAGATCGCGAGGCCAGCGACGCCGACGACCCGACTTGGGGCGGCGGCGCTGAGGCCAACGCCAAGGCGGCGGAGAGGGGGGCAGACGGGCGCCTCAGCCGCGGGCGACCTTCGCCGACCGGCCCGAGGACTACGCCGGGCGCGAAGTCGCCCCGACCGCCAGCCGAGGGTCGGCCCCTCCGCCAAGCCGGCGCGAAGAGGCGTCCACGCCTGGCCGAAGGCGCCCGCGGCAAACCAAAGAAGTTCAAGGGGGCCGCCGCCGCGACCAAGCGGGAGGAGGCGGCCGCGAAGGCCAACCGCTTCCGAAGGGAAGTGAGAGGGCCGCCATTAATTTCTTCGTGAGTCTCCTTTGCTCCTTCATTTCTTTGTTGGGTCTTATTTGAGTCTTCTCTGATTTTCCCTCCGATCTTCTCCAGAGCTCCCCTCTCCCTTGAGAGAGCCGCCGTCCCCTCCGTTATGGGGTCGGTGGAGACATCTGCCAACACTCGGCGGATTGATCCCGCCGCCGACCTTCGGGAGGCGACGGAACGAAACACGCGGGAGAAGCGCGATGAGGAGGAGGCCGATCACTGGAGAAGGCGGAGGCCGAGAAGGCGGCCGCCAACGCCAAAGTGACGCTCGAGGAGGCCGAGATCGCGGCAGCAGCGGCGGCATGCCGAGGAGGTCGACGCCGCCGATCGGGCGATGCTTGTCCCCCCGCGGTCGTCGGCGCCGCCGGCTCCCGAGTTCACGGGCAGACCGGGGAGGTCGGCACCGCGAACCCTCTCGCGGAGGAGGGCGGCGACGTCTCAGGCTCGGATACTCACGCGCCGCCCCGCCGCCTCCGTCTTCGAGGCCGCATGGCAAACAGCCGGTGGACCCGCAGGATCCTCCGATCGCGGACGCACGAGGCGCGCTGCTTCTTCAGTCGCCGTGCCGCCGCCGCCCGCTTGAGAGGACGAGTTCAGCGCCGCGAGCTTCAGGAGAATGGCGCCGCAAGTTCGCGGCGACCGACGCCGAGGCTACCAGCGCCACGCCACCGGCGGCTGGGCAGCGAGGCGGCACCGCCCATCGAACCGAGCCCTCTGGACGCCCGCCGAAGCTGCGAGGAGGGCGACGCCCAACTCTGCACCAGCAGCGCATTCGCCCTGCGGACCTCCGTCCGGGTATGTTTCATTTCCTTTTTAGTTTTCTCTTTTTTCAGGGGCTGGCCAGCGACTCCACCGGTGTAGTCCCGAGTTCGGGGTCGGCTGCCGAGCAGCGGCTGGGAACTCCTCCGTGAGCTCCGAGGATCGACTTTGTTTCGCCGCTTCAGGGAATACCACAATCTCGCGCCACGCCTTCAACCGCAACGTTGAGGAGCTGCGAAGCGACCACCGATCCGACGGAAAGCCGAGGTGAGTTATTTCTTCTTTCTTGGGCGCACTGGTGCACTCGGCTGTAGTCCTCGAGATTCGGGCCGACGGCTGAGCAATGGGCCGATCTCCTCGGCGATCTATCTTCCTTCTTTTCAAGCTATTTGGCGCGCTACTGCTGGCTGTAGTCCTCGAGATTCGCCGATCACGAGCAATCGGGCGGATCTCCCAGCGACCTTCCTCATCGATTTACTTTCTTGTCTTTTCTTTGATCTTAAGGCGCCAATGCCGCCTCCAGAGCAGCTAGGCGAGGCTAACACCGCCGCCGCGCTAAGGAGGAGGAGGCGACAAGCTCGCCTAAGAGCGTGATCTGGCGACGCAGCTGGCCGAGCGAAAGAGTTGCTTCGGAAGGCGCAGGACGACGCCAAGTCGCGGAAGATGCCTCATAGCCGAGTTCGGTCGAAAGGCCCGCCTCGACCGACCGGGAGGCGATGCTGACTCCGCTACCACGAGCTCGAGGACATCGCCGGCGGTAAGTCTTTTTTCTTCTTTGGTCTTCCGACTACTGGTCCGGCTGATTTCTGATTTTTGACTCTTTCTTCTCGCTTTGGCAGACTTCTTTCCCGCCATTCGCAGCCATCCTCCGCCATCGAGGCCGCCGAGGAGCGGCGGGAAGGGCGGCGATTGCTGCTAACGCCTCAACCATAGACGAACAGCTTCGAGCATCGGGGCTCGCCGCCGTCTGCTCGCCATCGCGCTGCTGCCCGCCTTCAACGCGCGGTGCCCAAGTGGTTGCCGCCAGGCTGAAGTGCCGACTCTTCGACTGCCACTGGATCGCTGACCGGCTGGAGGTCGCCCACGGTCGCTTTGAGGCTTGAGGCTCTCGGCTCGGCTGGAGCGCGCCCGAGCCTTGGAGTTCGTCAAAGGGTGGTATCCGGGCTGGACTGGACCGTCGCCGCATTCCCGCCAGAGGCCTAGGCCGAGTGGAGGCCGGAAGGCGCCTTGCAGATGCTTGGCAGCGCCATCGCTAAGCACACGGACACAGTGTCTTTGTGACCAAGCGGACCGGCGGCGAGGAGGCACCACCGAGTGGTTCGGGATGCACCCGGAGTACAAGGAGGACTCGGCGGAGGTGATCGGCTCCAGCGCCGAGGAGGAAGACGAGTCGGAGGACGGAAGCGAGAGGAGGCGC